>JAMPIV010005338.1:0-310000 GCA_024509875.1 Oreohelix idahoensis
CCCCCCCCCCCCCCCCCCCCCCCCTTTAGTCCCCCCCTGTTTGGTGGGTTGTTTGGAATGATGGTGGGGGGAGACAAATGTTCAGGGGTTCTAATGTTATGAAAAGCTAAGGGTCCCTTAAATCATCCATCATATCAGGGAAAATTCACTTGTCAAACTAGACGTACGTCACACAAACTATTGTATCTAATTTTTATCTCCTTCATTAATTCTCTTTTTCTTCCTATGCTTTCTAGGAATTGTCACATACAGCTATGATAACCCAGGCTTTAGGTGGTGCTGACTTGAGAAACGCCACTGACAGATAACTTCAATTGTATAAATAGTAATCTTGTAATTCGTTAAATTTCTTTAAAAACATTAATTCGTGCAGTTGTTATAATAAAGCGTCTGCAGTTAGGATTGTGCCTCTCTGTATCTATATCCATGGTTCTATAGACTGGTTAACAGTATACTCTGCTTTTATCAATACAGTACAGTGGGATGGCAGTTGACGCGAGGGTTGGGTTCAGAGGGCACGGACAGTTTGATATTCGCATAAACTGAAATGTTTTTTTTTTTTAAATAGACATTATATACGTTACAATTAAGAAGATGCTTCTGCAAAGTAGATTAATATACCAATTAATAAAGGTGTTCTCAAAAAGCATATACAAACGAACATAAAACATAAAAAACTATATTTTTAAAAAAGACCTTATGACTTTTAATTACACTGACTAACAAAAAAATTTTTTTTTTTCTTTCTCTAACATTTCTATGTTTTTCTGGTTAATTTTAATGCGCTGTTTTTAAATCTGCAAACCGTTTTTCTCTATCAGGTCGGGATCTCTAGAAATACGCAATTGAAGTTTTTTAACAACCCATACAGTATTACAACATCATTTGTACAAGAAGTATAACAGTTATGTAGGCTTGAATTTCTTTGCAGTCGACTTTCGTCGGTGAATGGCATGTGGTACATCGCGATGAAGCATCCAACAATAATCGGCAAGCATGGTCACACTCCACCGTCCTTGATAACGTGACTCCATTACGGCGATATCTTGATGGAATCGTTCTCCATGTTCATCGCTGACTTCGCCAAGGTTGTCAGGGAAAAAGTCAAGATGCGAATCGAGCAAATGGATTTTGAGGGACATGTTACAGCCCATAATTCTGTATGCATTTATGCACTGCTTAACACTATGCACATAGTCGACAGATTTGTGATTTCCCAGAAAGTTATCGACGATCGATTTGAATGCCATCCATGCGCGAAGTTCACTACCATGTAACAAGTTCTCGAATTGTTTGTCTGCAATAACTTTCCTAATCTGAGGTCCTACAAAGATACCTTCCTTTATCTTTGCATCGCTAATTTGCGGAAACTTTTCTCGAAGATAAGTGAAAGCTTTGCTCGTTTTATCTAACGCTTTTACGAAATTCTTCATGAGCCCCAACTTTATATGTAACGGTGGTAAAATGATGCTGTCTTTGTTAACTAATGGCTCGTGTATTACATTTTTATGCGCGAGCTGCATACGATCCCTGATAGGCCACACCTTTCTTGCATAATGTTCCTGTCTGTTGCGGCTGTCCCATTCACATAGGAAGCAACAAAATTTAGTATACCCAGTCTGCATGCCCGTGAGAATTGCAATGACCTTTAGGTCTCCACAAATCCGCCATTGGTAGTCATTGTACTTTATTTTTGCCAAAAGTATAGCCATATTGTCATAAGTTTCTTTCATATGAACAGAGTAGGCGACTGGAATTGATGAAAATAAATTTCCATTATGCAATAACACGGCTTTTAGACTAGTCTTGGAAGAGTCGATGAAAAGTCGCCATTCGTTGACTATGTGCTCATGACCGAGGTGCACCATTAGACCTTTTACATCTTTGCAATAGCAAATGTCATCATCCATCTCAAAGTATTGAACAAGTTCTCTGTGTCTATGACGAAATTTAGATATAGAAGTATTGGGCGCTAAAAGATTCCATTCTTTGAGTCGCGAACCGAGTAATTCCGCTTGTCCTTTGGTGAGAGCGAGATCACGTATTAGATCTGAAAGTTCTGAATGGTTAATTAAGTGAACACCATCATTCACCGGTATATAATCCGAGTCAGAATTAGTTTCTAAAGCAGGTAAACTATCACTTTCTGATGGTTCATTCACGTCCAACGGATATTGTTCTGGTGGAACTGGGATCGGACACGTGAGTGGATCATGAGGCACTGGTTTCGAAACCGATTCAATATTTGGATAAACCACAGACTTTCTAGTTTTAAAAGTGAAACCATAGATATTTGTCAAGCAGAAGTAACAATCAGTAGCGTGATTTGTCGGTTCACGCCATATTACTGGCACTCCAAAAGGCATCGACTTATGCTTCGGCGATTTTCGTAACCAACCTGCCAATGTATTTGCACAAGTCGAACAAACTGCATTTGGCTTCCAAGATTTATTTGCATCATCAACTTTCGAATCGAAATAAAGTTCATATGCTTTCTTTAGCAATGGTGTAAAGTTTTTCTGGTGAACACGATCGGTAAAATATCCGCACACGTAACAGAACAGATCAGCCGAATTTCTACAACTTCTAGAAGCCATATTTCACTCAGAATTATTTCAAAATACAGTAACTATTTGAAATATAATGTAACATATGTCATGCATCTTTTAGCAGTATAAAAAGTAGAATTATTTTGCATTTTATTAATTTTTAAAAAGTTATATAGTAAAAATGAAACGGAGCAAATAACGGTTTCCCAAAAATATATTTATTAACAAATATTTTAAGAACCCGACGTGATAGAGATAAACGGATTTCAAATTTGAAATCAGCATAAGAAACTGACCTAAGAACACTTATTCTTATATAAGAAAGAAAAATGTTGTTTGTCAGTGTTATTAATGTTATTGCTCTTGTTACCTAGGACTGCGTGAACTTGAGGCTTTTTCTCAGCAATGCCAAGTCGAAAAGTCCTTGGCATTATGTACACTGTGGATCTAGGCTTTTCATGTGGCTTTCGTGCCATTCCGAAACTTGATGAGTTGGAGTCATGGGCTCCTGTTTCTTTCTCTGACATTCTGTTTTTGTCTAGCGTACATAAAAAGGATTTTTACATCTTGTTTTCATGCCAGAAGGGGGGACAGTGCGTCATACTGTACATTTGTCGCCATCCACGGGGTTGTCCAAACATGCTGAATAAAATGGACTTTTAATAGTACCAGCGATATGTTTTTTTGCATTTTCCCCCTTACTTCGCGTTATTTCGAATTCGCAGAAACCGTGATCATATACATCGCGATCACACATGCTGGTTTTCAGGATAACCTGATCAAACATATAATCATTGCGTCGTGAGATATAGTTACACGTGATTACATGGGATGTGAGTGGCCATTACAATGGTAAAGAAAAAAAAAAGTTTCTCAAAATATACTTTTGGCTGTCAAGAGTTAACTATTTGATAGGGTTCCCAGCTATCCTCTATGGCAGTGGTGGCCAAGTTAAGGTTGGCCGAGGGCCAGATTATGGTAAAGGGTAACACCCGAGGGCCAGACCTATAAAATCCTTAAAAAATAACGTTCTGATATTTAGTTTTACATATATAATGAACCACGTACAGAAAGCAACGGCAAACTACTGTACTGCACATCTGCCAAGACATGTATACCAGTCTTCGAACTGAAATTACTGTAAAAAAAATATATAATGAATCTGTTGTTTTAATTTGTTTTGTAATTTGTAATATGACATGTTATTATTTATTTCAAACATTCATTTGTGTGTTATTTCATTGTGAAGAATGTGGCTTCAATCAACAATAAGAGGCTGGCCAAAACAGGTTGGCGGGCCGGTGAAAACAGGTTGGCGGGCCGGATCTGGCCCGCGGGCCGTAGTTTGGCCACCGCTGCTCTATGGTGTCTCCATTGCTTGTTTTTAGTACGTTATCTTTGCGTTTAGAGAGATTACATACCAAGTTCACCCATCGTGAAGTGGGTACTATGAGCTATAATTAGGATATGTTGTGTGAGTATGGTTACAAATAATTCCAACTTGACTGTTAATCTCAATCGCTCTTTTCGGTTAATTTTGATATCAGCCCTGAAAAGTGCTGAACTTGAAAAGAACATCCAGCTAGGTGTTTGGAGACGCTACTTTTGTGTGCTTATTTATTGTTTTTTTTCTTAACGTATTGTTGTTTATTATTTTGCAGGCTTTTTGTGTTAATTCTGCAACCGTCCTTGTGAATTTGCTGACAACTTTTACAAGTATTACTATCCCAAATATTGATCCAAAGGTAGCCGTAGATTGTGTCTCTAAATCCCGTTTCTACCGACAATGTCGCCATACTTTATCTCCGACTGATTTAGAACTTTGTCAATGAGGACTGCGAGCAGGCCATGTAAAATAGGCTATTAGTCAAATGTTGGTGCTTGGGTAGAATAGAAGGATTGAAGAGATATAATAAGATCACTAATATAGAATTGATGCCAAGAACAAGACAAGTGTCAGTGGAAGAAGAGATGAGAAGAAGACGCTAGAGACTAATGACAAACAAATATTTAGGAAATCTGATGATATCATTGAAAGACAGACTTTGTTCTGGAGAGAGAGAGAGAGAGAGAGAGAGAGAGAGAGAGAGAGAGAGAGAGAGAGAGAGAGAGAGAGAGAGAGAGAGAGAGACAAAGGACCACATGGATAAGATAACTGGAAACAGACGTGAAGGGATGAGGAAAACATGGAAAGATCTTAAACTGATGGCACAGGACAGGAAGATTTGGCATAAGTTTGTCTATGGTCCTTGTAGAGCTGATGTGTGATGATGATGAATCAAACTTAGAGCTTATAAAGTCTATCCTACACTTTGCATATATGTAAACGCATATCACACACATACGTTGGTCCTCTATCATCAGTGTCTGCCTCGACACTACATTTTTCTGCTTTCATGTTTTGTTAACGAAGCCCTTAAGTGGATCATGGTAGTAACACTGTACCCTACCACGCACTTCACGAACAGCAACGGTCACGGGTTGCCTCCCTTGCTCTGCAGTAGTGGTACACGAATAGCCGAAAATTCAAGTCAAAGATTTTTTCCGAAGATAACCCGTCACTCAAGATTACCCTGGGCAGATATGTAAATATGGGGTTTTCTGCCCCTATTTTAGGGAGTCTCACAGGGATTTTAGAATAGCATGTACAACAACTGCGTCGTCTAAGTTAGTTGTCAACTTTACATTCCCCGGCCACTTCTTTGAAAAATTTATTTTTAACTCGTGTTTAATGAGCCCCAGCTGAAAGTATTTCAGCAAAGTAGTAATTTAATAGCTCTGTGTGTGTGTGTATATATATATATATATATATATATATATATACATATATATATATATATATATATATATATATATATATATATATATATATGTCGGCGTCTGTGGCCTAATGGATATGAACGCAGTTTCATAATCCAGATATACCAGGTTCGAAACCTGCTGCAGGCGGTTTGGTAGCAGATCGCTTTGTGTGGATTTTTAACAGTGGTATAAGCGCCGTACCGTTCAGAAAGCAATGGCAAACTACTGAATGAAAAAAAATTGCCTAGAAAAATCACAAACAGCCAATAAAAGCTGGGGTTGATTGCCACGTCCTGTAAAGGATAAGCAACTAACTTTATATATATATATATATTTTTTTTTTTTTTTTTTTTTTTTTTTAATGAGTCATACCGATACAGACATTAAATTCACTCAACCAAGTCATTAACTTCAATTAAGGACTTATATTTACATAGAGAATAAGAGATATATTTCTGAAATATTTGATCACTTATTTACTTAGCCGTTCCTCATCTACCCTGGGGTGTACAGGTTTGCCAGACAGAACGCCATACTGTCCTACCGGCGGTCTTCCTCCTAGCCTGGTTCCAATCTAGTCCTCGGTCCTTCAGGGATTGTCTAATGTTGTCGTCACAGCGGACTCTTGGTGGTTCTGGAGGTCTGGATCCCTGGCTCTTGGTTTCCCATATTAGTCGTGGTAGCCATTTTCCTTTCATTCTGGGCACTTAGCCAAACCATCGTAGTTGGAACTGTTCTACTTGGGTCTGCAGGGGCTGGGGTTTGAGGCCTTGCCGTATTGTCTGGTTGCGGACCCTGTCTCTTCTTGTTACTTCAACTACCTTCCTCAGATACTTCATCTCTGATGTTTAGTGCTGGCTTAAGTGGGTGTTAGTCATTGCCCATGATTCGCATCCATATGTCACGACTGGTACATAGGGGAGCGGTATACAGCCTTCGTCCTCTTGTCCTCTTGCCGATCTCTTTTTTGCTAAGGAATCCTCGATTTATTGACTGAAAAAGTCTCCCAGCTGCTGCTCTTCGGGTAGCCAACTTTTCTTTGATGCCTCCCTTCCAGTCTATAACAGCTCCAATGTATTTAAATAGGTTGACCTGCTCCAGTCTGTTCTCCCAGCATACTATGATGCATTTTTCCTTCTTCTCAGACCACCATGGGTTTTGTTTTGGAGCTGCTGATAACAAACCCTCTCTTCTCCAGATCTTTTATCCAGATTTGCAGTTTGGATTGAAGATCGGTCTCTGATTTAGCAATCAGGGCAACATCGTCGGCAAATGCGAGCTTTTAAATACAGATCTATGTCATACTCCAAACAAGGCATCTGAATCTCTGCTTCAGAATTCTATAGTAAATTTCACTAGGGACATTAACAGGGAAATTCCTCTAAGATTTTTGCATTGTCGGTTGTTACCCTTTTTGAAAATGGATGTTATGATGGCTATCTACCACTCATTTAGTGCTCTTGTAGAGCCAGACTGCCTTAGGACTCTCATGAATAATAGGTTACTTGTTGCTCCCAGGTACGTAAACATTTCTGGTGTTACACCATCATTGGGCTAATGGGAGAGCAGAGCTGGAAATTGATCAGCTTATAAATGTTAATGCTGGGGATGATGATGCCATTGTGTACACTGATGGGTCTGTAATCCATGGTAATAAATCAGGGTGGGGCTTCCCTGCTAGAGTAAAGGACAGAACCTTCGCTGAACATAGCGGTGCTTACATGATAACAACCTCCAGCATGAGAATAGAGGTAGAGGCAGTTATTGCTGCCTTAAGATAGCTGAGACTTTAATAACAAAGGCAGTTATTGAATCAGACAATCCATGCTTCGAAAGGTCCAAAATGGATGGCTCCAACATGACTAGAAAACTTCCATAGAAGCATCGAATCTTCAAGAACTGATATGGATCTACTGTTCTGGTCATGCAGGGATGCGCGGCAATGAAAGAGCTGTCAGACTAGCTTCAAGGGTACCCATAGAAGGTGAATTGAACATGGATAAGAGAGAAATGCTGAAGGCAATTCATGTGCGTCTATTAGAGAATGACAATGCAATCGATGAATCATCAAAGCTAAGATTGCTGGAATTTAGCATCAAACGTAAGACCAGCAGGAATGGACGTATCAGAGGACGCATCGACGTGTATACAACCAGTGCGCAACAGGAACAATTAGCATTCATACCCTTCGACATTTACTGAGGGAGACTGAACACCTATGCGTTTGCCCGGAGTGCAATGACATCGATTCTGATTAACGTTAACATTAACACCATAATGTCCTGCTTTTTTTTTCACTTAATTTTTTTCCAGTGCTATCAGTTCTTCTATCTTGATGCTATCTTCATTGCCACTGGTTTCCTCTTCTGTAATAGTGGTTATCATTTCTGAGGCTTGACCTTGCTCACAGTCAATGAGCTCTGAGAAATATTCTTTCCATCTTTCCATCACTTCCTTTGAGGTAATAAGCAATTTGTCTTGTTTGTCTTCTACAAATTTAAGAGGGCACTGTTTTTCCTTTCTCAGGTTCTTTAGGGTCTTGTAGAACAATTTCTGGTTTTCTTGAGCTTCTTTTTTCAGCTTTTTTTTCAAATTCATTCCTGGATTTCAGTTTTGCTGCTAGCACCTTGTTCTTTGCTTCTGTTCTGAGTATCACATATTCTCTCTATTTCTCTGTTGTTCCTGCTGTATGTTTAGCTTCTAAGTATTGTTTCTTTACCTTTTTCTTTTCTCTTATTTTCTCTTTAACATCGTTTGCCCACCAAGGTGTCCTCTTTCCCGTCCTCCCAAGTCGAACTTCACAACATGCTTCTGCAGCAGCTGTTTTTATGATGTCCTTAAATTTAAGCCACAGAGCTTCTAGGTTATCTGATCGTTCTGCTGGGCTTCTCACTGCTGTCACAATAAATCTCTGATACCTGGTCTCAACTGCTGGCCCTCTTAGCTTGTAGACCTACATTTTCATCGCTCCTTCTTGATTATTCATTTTCTTGCATGATGATGGGCAATGCCTAGGCGGAGCAACTCTTTCAGTTGTTTTTCAGCGTCTGGTAATGGTGTTGTCATCTGCTCGCCCTCAGATCTTGGTAGTGATCATTTTTCTTCAGGTTGTGTGAAAAGAGGATTTCCAATTTCCTCTAGCATCCAGCATATACTTGAGTGATCTCTTCCTAACAATGGCATAGTTGTTAAACTCCCGTACCGCTTGGATGCCTGCTTCCAGTTACAGTTAGGGTAGTATTGAAATGTTCCCTAAAAGCTGTAAAGTTTTTCCCAATTTTGTTTTATATCACTGATGAAGATACAGTGAAAAGACGCGAATGTCAAAACGTGAGTGTGTAGTAACACTTAATCGTCCCTGTATTCATCACTGGGTATACCCAGTAAAAAGCATATTCTAGATCTTCCAATGTAGAAAAGTCCAACTTATTCCTCTTGGACTGCCCTCTGTTGTCTGGCGCATCACCCAGTCTATGACTGTTAAAAAAAGAGGTTGCCAATAAGGGACCATAAAAGCTGAGGTGTTGCAGATACTGATGTTAATAATGGTAAAATGAGGTTTCTGCCCAACGTCCAGTCATCAAGTCATCTAATTTTTTTGATACTACATGCAGCTTTTTTTTTTTTTTTTTTTTTTTTCGTACGCCCGCTAATACTCGAGGCGAAATCTCAGGTTATTATTAATTTCTAGCCTGTGCTTCTCACATTGATTTTACGTGAGTATCCCTTTTCCTTGTATAGAGACATTCTCATGTCCTCGCCATTTTCAGGCAGATACTTGCCGATTTCGGAGCAACTCTTTCAGTTTTTTTTTTTTGTAATTGTCAGCGGGTAGTGATCACTTCCAATCTCTCGCCCTCTCCAGCCTCTAGCATCCAGCATATACTTGAGTGATCTCTTCCTAACATTGGCTTAGTTGTTAAACTCCCGTACCGCTTGGATGCCTGCTTCCAGTGACAGGGTAGTATTGAAATGTTCCCTAAAAGCGGTAAAGTTCTTCCCAATTTTGTTTTATATCACTGATGAAGATACAATGAAAAGACCGAATCGTCGAAAAATCGTCAGTAAATGCCGTCGCCCGGGTATTGATCCTGGGTATCACCCAAAAAGGAAGATCAAACGGTCAGCCAGAGCGGTGTTTTAACACTACGCTAGCGCGGCTCCAGATCTTAACAGAGGTTAATATTCCAAATTAATAAATTGAGTGCTGGATTTCATCGTGTTCCTGAATAACTATGCTCCCTTACATGAAGATAATATTTAAATAATAATTCAATGCTGGATTTCTGTGTTCCAGAATAACTTATATACGTAAGTCGTATATGTGTGGTAGGCCACGCATAACATCTCCCATAATTCTCATTTGTATTCCATGAAAGTCATACCTCAACGTTATTCCAAGCAAAACAATGTCTGATTCACAGTCTCGCACTCGGATGTTTACCGTGTGTGGAATCCTGTGTTCGGCATGATAAATTGTATGTAACCATTTAATAATAATCTTGTCCCTCAACGTGCTTAAACATCAGTTTTTCCACTCTGGTGACAATGAAAGGTTATAAACTCCGATTTTTATGGTGTATTACTTCCACGTCCTCGAAGGGCTGAATATTATTATTCATTCATCAATATGGACATTTACCAATCCTAAAATAGTCTTCCTTCAGAAGATATAATATAAAAAAATATACACAATAACATGCCAGACCCAGGACAAGGAGTATATCCTCCATGAGAAGTTATTTACCAATCACTAAACGACCGAGATGATGGCACGTGACAGGAGGAATTTGCATGTGTTTGTTGAAGGCCTTTGCTCCTTTGGGAGTGGAGGGTTATGATGATGAAACGACCCACCAAAAAAGAAAACGTCATGTACCAATCTACACATCGATTGGTTAATACAATAAAACCTTGACCTCTACGTTCAATAATAGTGAACAAAAGTGTACTTATTAAAAATATTACAATATCTCTCAGTTAATTTCAGCGCCCATTTATGCGCAACAATATTGTGACAATAAGCATATTGCAACAATAGTCAATGACTAATCTCTCATTCTTAATTAGTTCGTATCCGATGAAAGTATGTATGCGCTAATGGGGAACTTCATGTTCGTAATGGCAAGGTTTTGCTCAGTGCAGAACCTAAGGAGACACTTTCCATTATCATTTAGTGTATCTTCTCCATATCTTCCAATAACTCCATTTCATCGAGTACGGTCACTTCAAACTCTGGCACAGAAATCTACGAGACGGATAATTTCATCCAAGCAGTCGTCCACTGTCTTTTGAAGAAGCTCAAAGAATTCTTGATCAACAAAGTTAAAATGAATAAAACTGTTTTGTCAAGAAAACAGTTCAATAATGGTGTATCTTCATAGGAAGATATTATTTTACTGTGGAGTTTTAAAAAAGAAAAGCTCAAATGACATGCCAGTACTTTGTAGTTAGCTGGCAATGTGATGACAGTGATTTTTCTTGAATTCTGGTTCAGTCACTGCTGATTCCCAATAAAGTTTTGACTGTTTCTTCTCACGTCAGGAGTCGAGTGGCGTGGTGGGACGTTCGCTGCTGTGCAGGAGTAACTCCCAGAATGGTCACCTCCTCGAGCATCCTCTAAACCCGTCTGTTATAGATGGTATCAAGCGTTGAATTCCGGTAACCAGTACCAGAAAATGAGAGATAGATAAAGTAATACATCTCTTAAGTATTATGTCTCCTCAGGCGACCTCCGCTTTCCTCCATCATTTCATCTTCCTTACATGAGAATGAATTCGCAGGCCATCGAGACAGACAAAAGAGTTCCCTATGGAGCCTGGGATTATCTCTGCTATTGGTTCCTTGTGAGGAAACCTGCACAAAGAAGTCACCAGCACATACAGTGGTGGTTTATGTGGCAAGTTATTTTATATGATAGGTTGTCAGCCCCATATGCAACTGTACATCAATAAGCAATTCATATGTGAAAAATACAAATATAAAATGAGAAAATATACATATTATAGCTTACCCTAATAGGGTTAATTTTATCCATACTTTGATGCACAGATTGGCCGTAATATGTCTTGCAACTGTTCAAGACGCAGTCTTTCCTCAGTTAAGGTCCCTGATTATGGTTTACTCCCAACTATTGACACTTGAGGAGGTTTCCTCGGACTTGTGGCTCTGTCACGGATTGCCTCTCCTTAGCTCTGCAGTAGTGGTCCACCAGTGGCAAAAACATAAGAGTATCTAAAATGGGTCGTCAAAGGTGTCTACCTTCGCACAAGATTACTCTTGGCACAGTTGTAGATAGAAGGGTAAAGACGCTTCTATCTCAAGGGAGTGTTCACAAGATATTTTCGAAGGCAAGAAAAATGCTGCATTGGCAGGGCAACTTTTAACTTATATCGGTCCATCGCCTTTTGCGAAGAATTAAGCAATGGTTATAGCCCGTTCAGCTGGTGTAAATCCAGCGAAATTCTTTATTATAAGTATTAGCTCTGTAAATGTAAATATATCTCTAAATAAATAAATAAATAAATAAATATATATATATATATATATATATATATATATATATATATATATAGATATATATATATATATATATATATATATATATATATATATATATACATATATATATATATATATATATAAGTCTGGATCATACGTTTGCTTTCACACTTATAATAACTAATAAACAATGATTGTTATGTTTTAAAATAACATGTAACACATTTGATAATAAATTATTTTTAACAGGTTAAAATAGCAATGAAATGATGATCAATTTTAGTTGTAAATAAATTTTTGTCTTCACGGAGACTTAGGTGAGGATTTTAAATTAAAATTTATGTCCGTTTGCTGGTGCCTTTTACAAGCACTTAACTGGCATAAGTGAGTTCTGCAGCCTTGGTTTCGCCAATTATTTTGTGGTGATGACACTTCACAGTCTGATAGCTTCGTTCCTCAAACGGTCTGATAAGATAGTTCCACGAACCGTCTGATAGCTTAGTACCACGATCCCATAGTAACTTTTGAGAACACAATCTCCTCGCACAGTTTAGAATGGACACAGCACTTTATTAGATGCTTCGAATCACTTGGTCTGGGAAATTATAGTAATCCTCTTTTGGTGGGTGTTCTGCAAATCACTTGGTCTAAGAAATGTTAGTAGTCCTCTTATGACGGGTGTTTAGCGAATCACTTGGCCTGGGAAACTTTAGTAATCCTCTTATGACGGGTGTTCTGCGAATCACTTGGTCTGGGAAATGTTAGTAATCCTCTTATTACGGTTGTGCTGCGAATCACTTGGCCTGGGAAACTTTATAATTCCTTCTATGTCGGGTGAATCTGATTCCTTAGGTATCCAGAATTCGTATTTATAAATGCGGGTTTACTTTTAAGTTTCAGAGTTGCCCAAATACTATCCTGGTCCCTTAAGTTTCCAGTCTTTGTATTTATAAATGCGGATTTACTTTTAAGTTTTAAAATTTCCCAAATAATTCTGATTTATCACTTATAATTAAGGAATCCTTAGCCCGATCCTTCTCTTTCTTTGGCTTTAGTGAATTGCTAGCTTGACGTGGCGATGCAGTCTGATTTTCGACTCCTATTTCGCTAGATTATATCTCTCATTTCTCACTTCAAATCCCAGATTGTACTTTTAGACTAACTTCCGATGAAATTCAGTGTATATTCCTGCTCTCAAATCAAACCAATGGTTAGCTCTGAGCTATATGGGTAGGGGTGTTCAATTTATTTTCCCCCGCGTATTTTAAAATATTACATTTTAAAATTCAATCACGTGACCTCTTTCTAATAATTCTGTAATACTTCCACCAACTCACAAACAAATCTGTGAACATATTTGATGTCCAGATGCCACCTTCCAATATTGTCTCCCCCAAACAGGGATAGTCCCGCGAAAACGACTATCTCCTTATCACTGATGTCGTCGCCCTTCTCAGACGGCTTTCCCAGACAGACAACCTTGGCTTCCTTTGAATCGATCGTGCGCAACCAGCTTGCGCATACAATGATCGTCTTTGTCAAAGGTTTGTTAGACTGACTTACGTGATAACCGTATTACCGCTGACCGGTCTAATTACCCTGGTATTGTTACGATTCACCTGGGGGAACGTAAACACGTCTGATGTGCGGTCACAGCAAAAGAATGTAAGGGCATTAAATATACCAAATAATAGGACGATGAAGGAGAGAAAAATGAAGAAAAGAAGTAATTCTGCCGGAGTGGATGAGAGTTATAGAAAGTGCACGACTGATTTCGTCACATGCTCTCAGTATTATGAATGAAATTTTACCATTTTAATCTTATAAGTTACTTCTAACCAGTTTGGCATGTACTATAACGGAATCGTTATTAATAACTCCTTTTCTGCCTATCCGTGGTCTCCTATGGCGAAAATGGAATTGCAGTGGGGAAATCTTCAAAACGCTCTAGGTTTTAAAGTTAACATTTTGCCCACGCAAAACGTAACCTCGTGAGGTTCTCTTGGTTGAAACCCAATCGCAGTTCAGTTTATTTTATTTCCCTATTTCAAGCCAACCACAAAGTAAGGTATCTTATTTCCTGTAAAACTTACCCCTACCAATGTTCACGACATTGACATGACCGTGTGAAGTACTGCAACGAAGTGTTACATTTACCAGAAGCATTATTTAATACGACCCGCCCTAATTATTAAATCTGATAATCTCTTATTCAAGATTGCACTCCCTTTTCCCATCCTTGTTTGTTGTGCCAAGACATCTTGCCTTAACTGATTATATCATCTCCTCCTGTCCTAATACTTAAGACTGTTAAGAGACCTGCCATAAGACATTGTTTGATATGTCTGGTGTCCAGGTAGTTAAAACCAAGATAAACTGGTAAATTGCATTTTTCTGCAAGTTATGCCTACCAAATTAGACACATGTTATCTTAAGACTACAATTCCTTGTTCATCCGCCAACATTTGTTAGATGTTTTTGCAGGTTGGGCTGAGCAAGTCACTCGCTCGCTATCAATCGCCCGTCTATCTAAATAATACATCGGCGACCTAAGATAACCCAAATGTTGTTTTAATCGTATTGTCACAGCTGGCTAATCGATTACTGCCCTCAATTCAAGGATAACATCTCATGGGCTTCAGCTTAAAACTTGTGGGAGTTGTAGATGTGTGTCCCCCGAGGGTAAGATAATATCGGTAGATGGCAGCGTAAACGTAAGATAATGCACGGGTGAAAAGGTACAAAAATGAGTTGTCGATTGAATACTGACAGAGAGGAGAATAAAAAGAAATATTGGAAGGACGAATAGGACGTCTTTTCGTCCCAGCACCTACGGAAGGTCGGACATGGGCCCGGTTAGCCATCCTGTAGAAATGTAAGCCACAAAACATCAATTGATCCAGCGGCGCATGGGTTCTCGCGCTTCTGCCGAATTCCATGTAGTGATATCTGCATGTTTTCTCAAGTTGTTTTGTTTCTCCGTACAAGGTGTTCCACTTATCTGGCCTCGGAGGAAGGGGCATTATCCTAACATCATCGAGTGCTGGGCACTCAGAGAGGTGGTGGTCAACAGTTTCGTAGGGGCAATTACATAACTGGAACTCTGGAGAATGTTGTGGTTGGATTCTGTTCAATTGACTGTTGAGTGATATACAATATGGACAGTTAAACATAAGAAAATAAAAGCCAGTGGTGATGGATAAGACACAAACTTTAGAAACCTGTTGATAACATTATCAGGCAGTCGTTGTTCTGGGGCCCTCGAGGTTAAGAGAAGTATACCGAAACAAAACACACACACACATAAAGAAAATAAACTGAGAGAAAAATGACCATGATAAGCAAAACATTGAAAGACCTAGAGCCGATGACACGTGACAGGAGGACTTTGCAAGTGTTTGTTGAGAGCCTATGCTCCATGGAGATCTGAAGGATACAGATGATGATGATGTCTGGTCACATGTCGATGCTGCTTATGTTAATGTGATAGGGTGGGCGAGATGATGATGATGTCTGGTCACATGTCGATGCTGCTTATGTTAATGTGATAGGGTGGGCGAGATGATGATGATGTCTGTTCACATGTCGACACTGCTTATGTTAATATATGAGCGGCCACGTGGTGCTCAATTCTGTCGAATTTATTGCATGAAGTGAGTCTCGTGGTTTCCTCGTAGTTCTGTGTGTCTTGTTTATCTAAAACGTTTGCTTTATATACACGTTTCCGCGCACAATATTGCAGGGTGTCCCAAAAGTCTTGATTCATAAGGGAAACTAACTAATTCATTAATTTTTTATCTTTGCAGCATCATGTGCTTGCTGACTAGGTATCTTGTCTAGTTTTGTGTATTCGGAACAATGGTGGATACAGTGAATATGTTCTATCAATAAAAGTGTCTGTATTACCACTTTTTTACATTTTTTTCGATATGATTCCGGACTTATGAGATACCCTGTAGAGACAGAACATTATTTATATTTAAAACTCAAGAGCTCACATTAATGTGAGAGTCTCATTTTCCTCGTGACATGGGGCGTAAACAATAATAATTTATCCAGTGTTCGTGACCTTAGCTCACAAATTGTTTTTTAAGACTATCCGACCAGTTCAAACTACATTTTAACCTTAAGTATCAAAGTCTGTGATACGAGGGTGAGTCGAGTGAAAACCGGAAATACGTTATAACAATAAAAATAATCATGCCATTATATTGTAACTTGCCAATATTGTTGTCCTGGATGTCTCGAGTGTCATGCACGCGCCATCGCAGTGATGACGCATAAGGTGACGTCAAAATGACGTTTTAAAGATGGCCGCCCCGATAGTGGATTGCACCAAACAGCAGCAGCGTTCTGTTATTCAATTTTTGATCAGCGAAGGGGTGAAACCAATAGAAATTCATCGGCGAATGAAGCTCAAGTACGGTGATGCATGCACATCAAGGTCGCAGGTGTATGAATGGTGTACAAAGTTCAAAAACGGCGTTATTCTGTGACAGATTGTTCACGACCGGTCAGGCACACAAAGTAGTGACTCCAGAATCGATAGCAACCGTTGAACGACTCGTACAGGGAAACCGCAGATTGACTGTGGATGCTATTGCCACATATCTTGACATCAGTCACGGTTCAGCACACCACATCATCTCTGATGTGCTACAGTACCACAAAGTGTCTGCAAGGTGGGTGCCACGGCAGCTTACTCCAGAATTGAAACAACGACGCCATCTTTAAACGTCATTATGACGTCACCTTATGCGTCATCACCGCGATGGTTCGTGCATGACACACGAGACATACAGGACAACAATATTGACAAGTTACAATATAATAGCATGATTATTCTTATTGTTATAACATATTTCCGGTTTTCACTTGACTCACCCTCGTATTTACAGATAAGTGTCCAATATCCACGCTTTGAGCCATAAATTTGTTACAAATAATATTAACATTAACTGAGCCATAACAAGATTAGTCAATGTTTTGTGAGTTGGTTCGGCTTTTTAAGAAATCAGGTCACAGGTCGCACGCTTCAACCTTCTTACAGTTCACAGCAGCCACATGACTGTAATTCATTCGGATGAGCACCGCGTCAACTCTTTCATCTTTGTGAGTATTAGTGTTTGTTAGAAATGTTTATCCCCGTTAATTTAAACTTTATTCGCTGCTCTGCCGTTCTTCCATTTTAACTTCTAACCAGTTCGTCATTGCCCCATTCTATCTTCTTACCTAATCGCTAATGCCTCATTCTGTCTATGAACTTGTTCGCTAATGTCTCATTCTATCTATGAACTTGTTCGCTAATGTCTCGTTCTATCTACTAATTTGTTCTCTGAGGTCCAATTCTAATCCATTCGCTAATGCCTCATTCTATCTACTAACCCGTTGGCTAATGCCTCATTATATCTACCAACCCGTAGGCTTATGCCTCATTCTATTTACTAACCCGTTCCCTAATGCTCCATTCTATCCTCTAATCCGTTATGTATTCCTCAGTCCGTATTTCGACCCATTCGCTGTTGAAGTGAACAATAGTGGGCCGTCTGTTCGATAAGACCTTAAAACAACGAATTCAAAGACACAGTGAAACGGGGTAAGGGTTAAGGTTAGGCTTAGGAATCCTAAACCTAACCCTAACGATAATCTTAACCCTAACGATGTTGGCGACTTATTTGGATGCCATCGAAGAACGCGACCCACTGTCTTAATTTCAATCCCATTCACTAATTAACTCTGCCACAGTCCAGGAACAGAAAGGAATGCTGCACATTAATGTTAGTATCAAACGACCGAGATGGAAGTGGATAGGACATTGCCACGCTTTGAAAGAGACCGCAAAAAAAAAAAAATACGGACAATGAATACAATGCACATGGGCAATGCGTTGAACGTTGACCCAGAAGTACATCGCTGGAGACATTTAATGCCAAGACAGGAAAAGCATGAAAAAAAGGTACGCGGGGATAAATTTCGTGGAGAGATTATGTCTTTTCTGTATGCGTCTTCAGTCATGATGACTTATAACGATATTAGAAAAAAAAAATCAAAAAAATCTGCTATTACTAACACAAAATGACAAAGAACATATGCAAAACGTATCGGCTGTGTATAGGCAAACATACCAACGTAACGACCCCCCTTCCCCTCACGTGTCTATAGCGGTTCCTAATTTGACCACTACAACGCGCATTTCCGTGAAAAAAGACAAGAGGTTACATTTTGGTCATTACATGTTTGGCAGTAACTTTTTTTAAAGATTACCCTATAATAGTTTACTGTTTGAGATTCATAAGTAAGAGAGAAATCAATAGACTTACTAACAAATGCGAAAGAGGACCATCGTCTTTGTTGGATGGCTGAGTTGAATTATTATCTTTAGTTTGACACGTGCATTATAGTTATTGTTGTTGTTGCGGTTTTTATAGCTGAAAAATTTCTACAGGATGGTGTAGCCGACCTTCCTTAGTTGCCTTTTACGGACTACGTGGTAGGTTACAGTGTTACTGTTCTTTACTCCCCTTTCGGGCCCGGTAACACATGGGCGATTTTTTAAAATTGTGAGGAATTAATTATGAAGGGGAGTGTACGTTAAGAAAATTCTTTCATTGAAGTAATATAAGACAAAAGTAATAAGAGATCCCTGCCGCCCCTTCCCCCACAAAAATAAAAAAAACACACACACACATAAACGCACATGAGAAAATAAATAAATCAGATAAAGGGAGAGGGGGAGAGAGAGAGAGAGAGAGAGATAGAGATAGAGAGAGAGAATGTAAGATAATAACACATCAGGAGATCCCAGTCCTCAAATGTTATTTAGGTGGTTAACCATCTTGGAGTCCTGCTGACCACCACAGAACTCCTTGAGAAATTGTGACCTATTTCCAACGGATATTTAAGTAGATAGTTTCATTTTTGTTCGAGAGGGCAAAGTCCAGGTGTCACCATCAAGTTCAGAATAATCACCATGCGTCTTTATGTTACTGAAGAAAACCCTCTAAGAGTTCGAGTTAAGATAATTCGTCAAATAAACCGATCTTTTCGAATCAAGCCTCTCAAAAATGTCGAATCTATTAGAAGAGCAGATTGACCGCACATCCTTCAGTAATCCCAGAGAGAAAAAACAAATTGAATAAGAGAAGCTTAAGACATAACGTCAAATATTGTGAGTGAGATAGTTATAGTCATGTAAGAACCAGCACAGAAGGCAAAGAAAACGTCTTATCAAATGCACCGTAGAAAAGCGAATAGACATAAGTCTTACTCCTAAGTTTTAAGGTAAGATAAGTCATACCTACCGCTTCCACATCGAATGTTGTTTGTAATGGACTGCCAACATTTTAAGTCGTTGTTTAAATGCACACCTCTTTGTTTTTTCCCCGTGGTGTTTCCGGCGGTCTCTGATGAGACAAGAAACGTCTACTCGGGCATGTCGTGTACGACATCAAATAAGATGCTGTGCACGAAGTTGGCAACACTGCCATGTTAAGTTAATTGCTACAGGAACCACCGTGGCCAGAACTTGTAAGTTCTTGGTGCAAGAATTTTGCAAGGGGACCAGCTGTGATGGTAGCTTCATGCTTCATAACGAGCGAAAAATTGAATGTTGTTTAGTCATGAGCAGTAAAATCTTCACCATGGACTTGCTGAGTCTGTCGCCGCTCCACCAAAGCCCTTTTAGCCAGAAACTTCAGGCCATTCCAACTCAACCTTCATTGCTACTGTATCGTCCTCGTTCAATGACCCGCACCATTTAGCAAATGTCTAGGCAGTTTCCTACTTTGCGCTATCACTGTTTCCTGTAACAAAGACACAGTTACACAGTTTAGGAGACAGAGAATTGATCGATGTTGATGCCTTAACATTAAAACAGGTAAACATGGTCAAATGTCTTGGCAGTATATCAACAACAAACTAGAGATTAAACGGAGTCATTGAAACAAGATTTCTTTACTTTGTATCGAACCCATGCGCCGGATAGTACGCCATTATTCTCTCAAGAGCCACCTTGTGTGCCCGTTTGGTTATAGTCAGATCTCCTCATGTCTGCACTTTACACGATATAAATTACAAAGCAAACTTACGTACTGCATATCATTAATTTTTCTGTCCACTCCTCAAGGAGCATAGAACCACAGCTACAGCTAGTCCTTCTGCAGGAAGCCTGCACCTAGCAGTCACAAGCTCTTGCAGCTGTGGTTTCTATGGCAACTTGTTTTACATGATCCCCAAGTACAACCTCATATTAGTCGCCCTGTACAACATGCCTGAGGGTATTGTAGCCTTATTTTTTTCTCTCTCTAGAGACCCCCGGGAACTAACACAGGGCACATACTACATATAGGACTTAGTCTTCAGACAATTCGCGACGATTTAATTAATGCTGTGATCTTTTTCTCTCTACCTTTAGCACGCTGCATTCTTTGGCGAAAATTTTCGCCTCCAGCTGCATTCTTTTTCACAGCGTCCCGTTTCTATAGTGGGTGACCCTTAATGTCTATAGTTTTTGTGTTTCTTGGTCAATTGCTATCATGTTTGGAATTTATATAAATAAACGAATGGTGAATCTGATGATATAAAATTTGTTTGTGTACATATTAGATGTGATAGGAAGAGAGGAAAGGAAAGATGAAAAAAACGAAAAAAAAATTTTAAATAATAAAAAAATATTTTTTTTTTATTTTAAAATTTAAAAAAAATTTTTAAAAAATAACCAGCAAACGAAGGGTCCATATCCCTTGCATCTCAATGAAAGTCATTTGACCAATAGACCAATACAAATCAAATGACGATCTTTTCGTTACACCCATCATCAGTAGCAAAGCAACAAACGCTCTCGTCAGCTGTGACATTCGGCCGAAATTCTAAATCTTTCCGATATTCCTAGTCCTAACCCCTAACATTATACATACTTGAAAGGCCATTTTACTTTCGTTTCCATCTCAGCCATCAAACATATTCTGAGAACCGATATCAGCGCTTATAAAGACAAAAAATCTCATCCCCACCGCATGGCGTCAGAATCCAATAAAATTAGAGCAAAAATGGCTGTGTGTTGATGCAGATTCATTTCGATTTAAAAAATTTACAAAAAATAAATGCGGATACACCCATCGCTTTTTTAAGATCGGAAACGGAAGCTAACTCTCTTGCAAATAACATTACAACTTAACATACGGGGCTGAAATCACGTGTACACAAGTCCTCATGCTAGAAACGGTGATATCCGTAAGGCGACACATGGCAGCTCCAGCGTGCAGAGCATAGGTTATCTTCGGCGACATGTGTCGCCCGCAGCGTGCTAAAGGCAGTATAAACTCATTAAGGTAGTAGAGTAAATCCTGAAATCTTCGTATGACAAGAAAGAGTTAAACTAATAAAATACCTAAGAAGCGCACCCCAATTTTGAATCATTTAAAGACATAAATGACTAAAACAAACAATAATTGCAACAGCATAGTGCTTTCACTGCCAGGTCAGGGCAGTGGTCAAGGAACAAAAGAGACTTGACAGAGTACAGCATGTGAAATGGTATGTCTGACGAAAACGACACAGAAAAATGAAAAGATTAATTTTGAAACAAAGATATCAGGACATGTGGCTTGAATACAGCCATTAGTGAAATATATTATTTCATTACTTTTCAGCTCATTTCCCTGTGGGGCAAACGCTGTTCCACAAATGTCCGCGAAGACTTCCTCTCCTGTACTATCAGATCAAGGTCTGTGTCGTAGATTTCGATAGGTGATTAAGAACAATGTTAGGTCTCTTCTGAATAGAACTGACAAAGGTGATGACTCAGTGCGAAATAATGTAAACAGATAGATTTCACTAGTGAGTTGGTGAAATAAAAAGGTAAAGTCTGTCCCTGGATTTGAGAAAACGTCTCTAGCCAAAGACCTACCAAGCAGTCAGAGGCCATCACGCCTTGTGGCGTCTTAAGGGCAACAGCAGATTGGTTTTCTCTGTTGTAGTTTCCCATCACGCCTAGCGGATTCTTTAGGGCAACAACAAATA
Organism: Oreohelix idahoensis; assembly: GCA_024509875.1. NCBI lineage: Eukaryota > Metazoa > Mollusca > Gastropoda > Stylommatophora > Oreohelicidae > Oreohelix > Oreohelix idahoensis. Next base: position 21,873 of record JAMPIV010005338.1, read on the forward strand.
GATCCATCTGTCGTTGTTTCCGTAATCGGTGTGACAAGCCAACGGGTGATCAGCCCATTGGGCATCCCAGCCTATCGGTTACGACAAAAAAAAAATATTGTTGTTCCGGCAGTTCCCTTTCTATATATTAATATATATATATCCACCACTCACATACACACACACAGATAAGTGACGACAGTTAGACGCACAAACGTGAAAACTATACTAATGGAATGTGGATGTTCGAACAAGCTGACTAACACAGTAAATACAGTTTATGTAAATTTTATTAACCATAAAGAAAATTCACAACATATATATTATCATATATCGAATATAAAAAAAACATCATAGGGGTACAGAATTAAATAGATCCATAAGTACTATCTCCCCCTGTTGAGACAAGATCCCACAATGAGAAGTTAATTAACCCCCAAAAGGTCAAAAGGTTAGCACTATGGTATAGACTTTGACTATACTGCAAAGGACAGAGTATTTACGTTATTCTATTCTGAAATTGAACAGTATTGTATAGGAAGAAAAAAATGCATTTAACCATTGAAAGCCACAAGTGTATCTCATATTTTATCTTCTAATAAAAGTCCCACGTGAAATACATTCCAGTCATTTATAAAATTAATCATCATGAATTAGAAATAAATATATATTTCGTCAATACTCATAATGAACAGTGCATGTACTAGTTGATTAAAATATCCCTTACTGGTTAAATAGCAATTAATTAAATCGACGCTACAGCCGGAACAATTTAGCTATAACTCATTTTAATTCGCCAGCCAATAAGCACAAAAATCCTAGTGGAATAAAATGACGGACTTAACCATTAAATCACTCTACACAGAAAAATCTTAGTGAAATAAAATACGGACTTAACAATTAATCACTCAAACTTCTAGTATAGTATTTACCACAAACACAGAAATTAAACAACTCCAACGAAAACTTAGTAACTCCAAATAGTAAAATGGATTTAGAAATCGCAGCTAGATGTCTGAAAAATCTGTGGGTACTGAATAAATTGAGTTTGAAAGCTGGACTTTATATATTAAAATGGTAGAAAAGTCGCTGACCAGTGTTACACCTGACACCTTTGGGGATTTCTGTTTCAGATTCTGAATGAAAGGAAATATTGACACCATCGCCGCCGAGCAGACGTGGTCCCACGATCAAATCGTCTCTTGATCTCGTCGGTCCGTAGCTTAATTACGTTTCACGAACGAATGGATAAGGGGGAGTAAATTGTAAATTATCTGCCCTTGGTTTTCAGATTAAGTCCCCCTGACCAATATCTATCGAAAGCTACAACTTAACTTTATTAGCTTATCTCCCCCTGAGAACAAGCACTAATAAACAGGGACGACTTTTTGAAATAGTCGCCCTTGTTTTCTACAAATCTACCGCCGCGTCCCCTCTCTACGCGTTCCGTCTACCTGTACGACAGTAGAGAAAGCAAAAATAAGGCGTGGCAAAAATAAGAATGCAACAAACATCGAACAACCAGGGGTTCTGCGTTAGCGAATAGGTCTGTTGGTAAACATTCCTAAAACAATAGAGAAAAGAAATTAAAATAGGCGTGCTAAATTAAGAAAGAGACAGATATCTGAGTGTAGGAGGGTTTTACGTTAACAAACCGTGCGTAACTAATAAGGAAGCAAGGTGAAAGAAAAATGTAGATATATGAAATCTATTTTCATAATATCCTGTGTCACAGTCTGTCCCCGTCTTTATTGTCATTTTAATGCTTGTATAAGTCTTGTCAAGCGGTTAGCATTTTCGTTTTCCAGCTCAAGAACCGGACAGGCGACCTTTGACCTCACAAGACTGCGTGGTCCCGTTCCCGGGACCTTCCAATTCAAACGAGGCAGAGCTGAGTGCTCGTCTAGATGACGTACTTTCGGCAGTCTGTTAGATGTTCGGCGGTGGCTGCGCCACTACCGCTCTACGTCCTTCTGTAACCTGTTAGAGACGCCCTCATAGGACTGTGCGTGGTCCCTATTTTCCGGGACCTTTCAGTTCAAATGGGGCAGAGTTGAGTTCCCGTCTGGATGACGTCCTTTCGGCAGTCTGGTAGATGTACGGCGGTGGCTGCGGCACCGCCGTTCTACGTCCTTCGGTAATCTATTTGAGACGCACCGTGCAGCCACCGCTGCACTGTAGCAGGTCCATGAATGTCCGTTGTATGGCTGCTCGTGCCAGAAACTGTCTCGGAAACATAACCTCCTTTGCAGGGTAGAGAGCACCAAACCTCATGACATCGCACGCACGCCATAGTGGGCCTGGTGTACCATGTCACAGAGTCTAGGTAGCTCCATGGGGTTGCAAGAAAGCTCTGCATTACAAACCCTCTGTGGATGGGAAGATGCTATCATGACTGACTAGCTTCTGTCCGGGTTGGAAGGAAAGTCCACAGACACCCCAGCCTTACAGTGCCTAAGGGCTCACGCCCAAGCGCCGCTGGATCATAAACCAACCAAACCAACCAATGCTTGTATAAAATGTCCTTCTCCACGTGTATTAGGTCTCTCTCTGTCTTTGTTTTACCGTGAGAATTCCAGATCAAAGACGGCCTTGTTATACTGTTAAAGGGTGGAGGTACTGTGCATTTTAATTCAAAATAGGACAAAAGTGAAAATTTGGGTTAGTATATACACGGATAATTTACATTCTGCGGAATCTAAATATATTAAAATAATTTGTTATAACACATTCTAAAAAGGAAAAAAAGGTAAGGGATCCCGTTACACGCCCATTGAGGCATATTGGGAATCTGGTGTTAGGCCCATATTTTCTTGACCATCGGCACACTAGGGGTGATGTGGTCAGCATCACGCCGGCCGCCTTAACATTCCCAGATTGCTCTTACACATTCTAGCATTATACCATCAAATGCTCTGGTATGACAAAGCTATTACTGTCATAAGCCAGCTGTGTGCAATTTCATCGAAATCCTGCAGTTATTTATGAAAATAGAATTTTATTGTAGGCGTTTTCCCCACCTCTTGGTATACAGAAAGCAATGGCAAACTACTGAATGAAAAAAAGTTGCCTAGAAAAATCACAAACAGCCAATAAAAGCTCGGGTTGATTGCCATGTCCTGTAAAGGATAAGCAACTAACTTGGTATACTGGTATTTCCTACTTCTGTCCATCACTTTGTGATCTTGCCATGCAATGCCTAATCATTTTAACTGGCACAGGCACCCATTTATATCTATAACTTCTTGGTTGTCTTTTGTGTTATATCAATGTTTCAGAGCCATACGATAAAACATTCTTGACCGTTTCAGTTTAATTTTCTTATTTTTTTCGGTTTTATGTGATTTCTTTTTATTTCCATGTATTTCCGAATTCAGTAAAAGCTCCCGTAGCATTCTGGAGGCAAATATTGCGAAACAAGAAGTAAAGTATCTCTGATTACATAACAGAAATGGAATCCAGTGAAATCTGACTAAACAGCTTGATGATCTAGATTTTGCAGATGACTTGGCTCTTCTGTCCCATAACCATAATCAGATGCAAGACAAAATGAAAATACTCGATGACAGGTCACAATCCGTGGGTCTGAAAATACACAAGGAAAAGACAAAAGTGGTGAGAATAAATGCAAGAAATGATAAAAAGATTGAACATGAAGGAACAACACTAAAAATGTAGAATCGTACACATATCTTGGCAGTAATATAGATGTAACGGGTTGCCTCCCCTTGCTCTGCAGTAGTGGTCCAGCAGTGGCCAAAAACCTAGAGTATCCAATGTGGGTGTGTCTACCTTCGCACAAGATTACTCTTAGCAGAGTTGTAGATAGAAGGATAATGATGCTTCTACCTCGAGGGAGTATTCCTCAAGATATTTCAGAAGTCAAGAAATGACTAAGAATGAGTCTTAGCACGTTAACTGTGTATCTGACACGCCGCCTTTTGTGAAGATGGTTATAAATGATTTGCTCTTTCAAGCCCCCAACTGTTTTAATTCAGCGAAATTCCTTTTATTAGCTCGATATAGATATGTATATTTATATACATATCTATATATATATATATATATATATATATATATATATATATATATATATATATATATATATATATATAAATGAATAGGCAAATCTTAGACGTCTTGCTCAGGTAAATAATCTTGGCAACTTAACACAGATTCCTCGAAAACACGTCTGGAATATTATTTCTTATTCTAGAATTCCTCTGTGACTTGTGAGTAGTTTCTGTAAGAGTCCTGTTCCGTATTAATATGGGCGAGTTTTCTTTCCCAGTGGATAAAAGATGCTCTAATATGTTTTTCCGTTTATAAAAATTCAGAATCCTGACTATTGTTTTCTGTGGCAAGGTCCCAGCTGTCTACTTTGACGATTTCAGGAATGCAGTGTAGTAAGCTAGTGTGACCGTGCTGGTGTTGGTCCCTGTCCAATCCTAACTATAACTAGGTGGCTGAGGCAGGCCTAGTTATCTATTATTTACTTTGTTTCTTTCCTCCAAGTGAGATTGTTTCTCTTACTGGCCCCCTTGTTCCGCCAGAGATGATAGTTCTTGGACGAGAATAGGTTCGTCTTTTGTTCAACCCAGACCACGTTCTTCCCTCCTTGGTGTTGTCTAGCGACTGATGCGTATAGGGGGTTCTATTATTTCTATCTTTCCTAATACTCAATTCTAATATCTCTCCATTCCTTAATCTCTTCTCACATCAAAACAACTGGAGCGATGTGATTCAACTTCAAAAAGCAACTTTTATTTACATAAGATAATGCATGATCATCCAACATAATTCATCAGCTACAGTTCACAATTTCAATGTCCTCAAGTCTTCCGCTTGATTCAAACACACCTCTCAAAGCATAGTTATATATATATAGTTTCTCCTGTAGCCTCTTGCATATTTCATTATACCCCTGGCCTACCAAAATTCCTTCTCAAGTTCTACTATTTTTCTCATTTATTTTCTACAACAGTTCTTCTAAATCCTTGGAGTCATGTTCTCACCCAATCTCAACCTAGTTAGGTTTAACTCCTTTAAATGCAGCATATAAAATTCAATAGCTACACCTGAAATAATCAATCAATGTCCAATACCAAAATGGCTTCCACCATACTTACTCTAGTATGAGAGAGCGCATGATATGTTTCGTGAATGTCAGACTCACTTGTGGTGGCGTCTTCATACTTACTCTTAGATGAGAGAGCGCTTAATATGTTTCATAAATGTCAGTGCTGTGAACCCTTAGTTCGATACAGTCTCGTTTAATGGCAATGCCTCATCTTCTTGGTATGACAGACCATCCTGACTATCTGATAATAAAAGTTATTTACTTTTTAAGCTTTAATATTTCCCTTGTTTCAATATTATCTTCTGTAGCTCGCTCCCTTGAATGCGAGCGTCGTTAGCTTGCGACAAATTTGCTGAAAGTCAAGAAAATAGTTCAAAGTTTGCTCTTACCATTTTAAACGAAGTCCAGCACCTATCACTGTCCTACTAACACCACCTATAAGCTAATCCTACGGTTGATCACACAAATTATTAATCAATTCTAAATGTTCTCCTGAATTCCTATTTCTAAGCAATTCTAAATCTAGCTATTTCTGTAGCCCTTCTGCATACCGCAGGTTTCACATTTCTTGAGAGCTCAGCAAAACTTGACTTGCTCCGTCAACTTCTCTGGTAGGACTGATCTCCAATCGTCCTTCAATTTCCTATCTGATGGTCCAAAGTTGTTTTAGTTAATACGATTGGTCCGTTGTTCAGTTCACTCACCTATCGGCACGCTTAATTCTAAGCTGTCAGCTCCGTGAACTGTGCTACATAACTGTTTACCTCTAGTCACTATTTTCACGTGCGTTTTACTCTGCTCTGTGTTCTCTTAACTCACTAAACCTGTAAAGGGCGCTAATATTCGTAGTTATTCCCCTTAGTGATTTTTACCTTAGTTTCATTAATCCTTCTATATCTCTATTAAAACTGGTCTAATATGCAAATTTGGTAAACTCTAATGATATATACTTAGATTACTTTAAGGTCTAAAAAGGTTCCCTCCCTTACAAAAAACACTACATTTTCATTCTTTTATCTCCCATGTTAAGAACAAATAAGTTATCACTTAGATTATTCTGATTTTCTAACCCATTTTTATATACTCTTTCATTTTGTTAACACCAAATAACTGTTCGACTGACTTTAACTGCAGCGTATTTTACGCTGTACAACCAAACGGTGACATACGTCCCGGGGCCGTTCAAATGTATCCCGCAGGGAAACATTTGTGTTCTATCAAAAAAAAAACTATTATCTATTTACCCCACTAATATCTCTAATACTATTACCATAGACGACTCGAAATTACAAGCAAATTAAATCGTAATAGTGAGACTACATTATAAACCTAATATCAATGCTACAACTAGAGCATCTCCTTAATTACTACTTCAACGTAAAATATCATTACATGAATATATAAAAGGCATAAATGAATATTGTATTTACTTAATTCATTACCATCATCTCTCAAACAAGTAGTACCCAATAATACAACCAAGTTTTATCCCTTGTATCTCTTCAGTGCTATAAAAAAATGTATATATATAGGGACGTTCATCCTCAGTGTAACATTTGCTTACGTCCATGAGTAAGACTCCATATGACTAAGTCTGGATCATTTCTCATCTCTGTTCTCTTTTTTTCCTGGTCCTGAACACCTCTATGCCTGAGATAGGTACATTATAGCAATTAACATGCACTTAAGGTACTATACATTTTTTCTTCAATGTCAGTGTTGATCATGTAGTATGCTATATCTTGTACCTTGGGAAGAAGTCTATTAAGTTTTCCAAGACTATGTGTAGTTATTGTAGTTTGTCACACTCTTAAGATTATATGTCTATTCTAGCATCTTATTAACATGGTACTAAAAAACAAGTAAACATTGTACTTAATACTTCTCAAACATTATAATTATACATTCTATATATATATATAGGCGACATGGTACTGCCTCTGGAAGCCAGAGGTTTGTCAGTCCTTAATATGTCTTATATATCTGCCGTCAATGTCAGTATTCATTGCACCGGTCAGATAGGCAGAGTAGTAGAAATATAACATATATAGCGTCACCAAGCATGCATTAACTAAACATCCCCAAAGTGACAGCAAGAAATATGTGTTACTACGTCAGGATGTGATGTGCTCGACTGATTCTAGCCTTTGATGCACCAGTCGAATTACCAGTCATGTATGCAACTAATCACGCGAAATCTTACCATCTGTCTTGGGGCGATAGTAAAAGACCTAAGTCACTATTGTCAGAGCAGGATGTGCTCGGCTGATGCTAGCCTTTGATGCATCTGTCGAAACCGTAAGCTCAGTCTGTTACTATATACATGTACCCCTGTATGTCGGATTTAACCAAAATTCAAGACCAAAATGCCTCAACTCAATGCGGACATGACCATGTAAGGGTCATCTGTGTTGCATCTTACCCAACCTGTATTTAATATCAATTGTGGAGACATCTCATCTCGAAGTCACCTGTATAAACACTGTCATGTGGAATAAGGCCCTTTATCTACCGTCTAATGTGCGCAGCTCTGAGGGAGTAGGTTATTTTCTCTTTTTTTTTTCTTTTCTTCTTCTTCCACTGCTGCAACACCCTGGCTTGGACTGTGACATTTCTTTTTTTTTTCTTGTTGCCCTCTATGCCTGGTGGTGGAGAAAGTATACCTCTGAAAAACATGGACATTGCAAATTAACATGAAAATTTTTAACCTAAGTCTTGGTAAGTCTCATCTTGTGAAGAAGCGTATTATTGTCTCTTTTAGAAATCTGTATCTTTCTTGAACTATTGTTCAATTGTTTTATGAAATAATTGATTGTTTAATCTAACTTCTCAGTTACGTTGGTCTCTTGTATAAACTATTTCCTATCACTCTGAATATCGCGAGAGTACAGTAGCTATCACTCATGTGCATGTGATCAAAGTCTTATCACTACATATAATGTTTCCCGTTTATGTGATGAATGTGCTTTCATAAGTTAATGCACTACACAGTTAAGTTTCTTTGCAAAGTTCTACACTTCTGTTCACAAGGCTAGTGTGTAGTGTAAAAGTGTAAGTGTACTGAGATGTCAACAACCACTTGAGTTTACCACTGAGACCTAATGAACTAACTAACCGTTGGATACCGTTGATTGGGGTACCTTGATTAAGCACTATAGCTGGGGAAGTGCTGTGAATGAGTACTATATGCTGGGGAAGTACTTTACGGCGATTACACTGATTGTATGAATTTGGAGATCTGATTTGTAAACTCCAACAGTGTAAATTTCTCTACTGTAGAGACGACTGTCGTACTACGATGAAATTGGTATCAGTTGTGATGTTATTTATAGTCGCTCTGCAGGAGGATGAGGACGAACGAATTTAGGTTGTTGTTGTCAGTATGACAATAGCTTGTTTACTTGATGATGTTTACATTCTGAGTTTGGTGTTGGTAAAGTCGTCCATTTAAATGACCTTTTCTTTGCTCTATGTTGATAAGTTCTGATTGCAAAAATAGTACTATCTTGTCAGCAATATTGTTGCTAAAGTTTATAAGCTGTGATGTAGAGCTTCACTTCTGACAAGTTTTGTTGTTTCTCTGTGGTTGTAAGGATATCTCATCTTCATCATCCCAACTGTAGTATATAAGCTGGGGTTAGCTTGGCTAGTGGTTGTGGTTGTTGACTCATTCTTCCTTCTGTACGACTCCGGTTCTGCTGCATAGTTCCATCTTGTTGCTTGTATGTCACTTGTCATCACCTGTTCGCTTCACATGATCACTGGGGATGCGACAGGTGTCACAGGGAATATGTTATGGCTGACGTAGGGATAGGGAATGATGGTTGTGACCACGTGAATAGCAATGCGAACACTGATGTGTTGTCTTCGTGTAGTGCATCTAGTTTCTCATGTGCTTCTTGCTTCCTTATTTCTTCTGTAAGGCTTCGACTCCGCTGTAGTATGTCATTTCCCGTTGACTGCAAAGGTCTCCCATCTTCAATGTCCCGACTTGATCGTCTAGGCTGATGTCAACTTGTGGCTGGTAGTCATGGTTGGCTTCTGTTTCCTTCTGTAAGGCTCCGTTTCTGCAACTTGTTTCTTCTCATCGGTTGTAGATGTCTGTTCTTCATCTTGATACATCTGAGCTTGCTTGGCATTTCTTCTGTCATCACATGTTCGCTTCACATGATCACTGGGGTTGCAACAGGTGTTGCAGGGAGTATGTTGGGATTAACGAAGGAATAGGGAATGATGGTTGTGACCATGTGACTAACATTGCGAACATTGATGTGTTGTCTTTGTAGTGCAGGTAGACTCATGTGCTTCTTGCTTCTTTGTTTCATCTGTAAGGCTTGGACTCCGCTGTACTGTTTCTTCTTGTTGATTGTAAAAGTCTATTATCTTCCATGTCCCGTCTTGATCATATAAGGCAGGATTAACTTGTAGCTGATAGTTGTAGTTGATACTTTATTTCGTTCCATAATTGCTGTCTTCTTGTGGTGCTTCATCAAAAATCTAAGTCTGTAGTATTTCTGCCGTCGTCACCACGACTTACTATTTCCGTCGTCACCACGACTTTTCACAAAAATTTTCTTGCCGGACCACCGCGGCCTCAAATGTACGTCTTACATCTCCTTCACTCTTCTCCCCTACTGCAGTATCCTATTGGTCAGGTGTACTCAGTTGTCTGTTGTGCGGTACAGACCAATTATACTTAGGCTTCTCAAGACTAAGTTGCCGCCGCCATATTGTTTACCTCTTAATATGCTATGTCATTGCTCACATAGCTTGTTGCTGCTATCTCCCATTCTCCTTACTTATTCACCATGTCTAAAAAACTTCATCATCATGGCCTCTCTACTTTTAAGCGCCTCCAACGCTATCAGTTTATTCATGTCTTGAGTCCCTTCTACTATTCTGACTTCATTAACACTTTGCTTCCTCTCTACCTCTCTATCTCGTATCTCTCCCGAGTTTCTCTCAACCTCTCCACTTCTTACCTCATCAACCGTTTGCCTCGGTTGGACACTGGTACTAATTGACGTGTCTCTGCTTTCATGCCTAACTTTCCCATTTTTCACTGGGATTCTCGACTTTCTTATTTCTCTTCTGCTACCACTACTTATCTCCTCCTTTCTAGCCTCTTGGCTCCTGGATCGATATTCTCCTCGATCCGTATTTCTCCTGTCTTCATTGTCCACTCTCAGCTCCTCAAATTTCATATCAATAAATTCGCACAGTGCAGCCATATCTTCCTTTCTACTATCACCTGCCTCTGGTGATATTACATCTTCCTTCTCCAATGTTTGTCTATTTATCTTCTGTTTCTTTTGTAACTTTTCCAATGTGCTCTCTAAATCTGCACAACGTGTGGTTAACTGTTCCACTTTTGTTGTGTCATTTCTTTCTTCCTCTCTACCACTAGGTCGGTATCTCCTTCGATCCTTAGTAGTTTCTCTACTTCTACTACCGCTTCTATTTCTTAGCCTATCTCGGCTCTTGGATCGGTACTCCCTTCGATCCGTATCTCTTCTATTACCCCCTTTATTTCTCAGCTCCTCACATTCTCTATCAATAAATTCGCACGGTGCATCATAATAAGTGTCTTCTACTTCTGTTATATCTCTATGTCTTTCTTCTTCTTTGTTGTTTCCTGACCATCCATGGTCTACACTGTCTATTCTTTGTTGACCCGTTTCCTTGGTCCTTTTATCTTGTTCCTTCTCTTGTCCTTCTCTATAACTGCTCATCTTCTTTTTCAAATCTTCCAATTTCTTGTCAAGATTTTGAACGAGTGCCTCTATCTCTTCGTTACTCTTTGCTGCACTACCATTTCTCATCTTTTCCTTCCTCCTCCTTCTGACCTCTTCTACATGTCTCAGCTTTGGTAGTTGCCTTACAACATTCGGCGAATCATCTGAAGACGACCTCTGTCTCTTTATTCCTTTTATTTTCTCTTGCTCCATCTCCTCCTGGGTATCTGAATCTTTAGCTGATGTCTCCTCCGTATCTTGGGTTCGACTTGGACCACTCTGTTGTTTAGTCTGTAATTGTTGCTCCTTTTGTTTCAATAGCTGCTGTTCATGTGCTCTGCTTCTCTGTTCTGCAGCTCTCGTATGTTTGTATGGTGCATCTATTTCATTATCAGCACTGTTCCATTCACTTCTTATTGCTGTCGTATCTTCTAAGATCTCGCTGTAATATTCACTGTCTGCATGCTGACCTATTTGTATTCTATCTTCCTCTTGCGTATGTGTGCCCATGTCCTCTTGTTCGTTGTACAACCTTTGAGGAGTAGGGGTTGATCTATCATATGTTGTTTCAGGTTCTGCATGGATTTGTGCTCTTGTAACAATCTGTTTCCGCGCTAGTGTTGATCTACCACTGTCACTGACTATGACCTCACTGGAAATAGTATCTATATCCTCGTCGCTCTTGGTCATTTGAACTACCCAGTTGTCTCCTCTCGCATTTACACCCCAGTCACTAACTTTGGGTGTTGTTTCTGTTTCGTCATCATGTGTGGGTAGTGACGTTCTACTATCTCTATTATATAGACGGTTGTCTCTGGATCTCAATCGCTCTCTTAATTCTGTTAGTGGAATATCTTCCTCGTCTTCTGAATTCTCTCTGCAGCGAGTGAGGCGTCTTACAGCATCTGATACTTGTTCTGGGTTGTTGTTTTGTTCATCATCAATGTCCTGCCCTTCATCGGTGTCGTATTCGACAAGTGAACTGTTTGTTGACTCTGTAGACTCGTAATAAGTCAAAGTAGATTTTCGTATTGGTCTGGTATTCTGTAAAGCTCGTGGTACTATGGGGCGATGATCATCTTTTTTCATCTGTGCTACGTGTGCTTTGACTTCGATGCTCTTCTCTTCATTCCATAATTTATAATTTACAGGTGTTGTCTGCTCTAACACTTTGTATCCGTCGAGCCATTGGTCATCCATCTTACCTCGAACATTCTTCCTATAATATACTATATCTCCAGGTTTGAATTGTTCTAATGTCGCTCTTTTGTCTTTGTGCTTCTGCCATTTCTTAAAGGCTTTCTGTGCATTACTATTTGCTATTTGATGAGCCTTGTGCTTTTCTTGTATTATGATTTGAATTGGATCTTCGCCTTGATATCTCCTCTGTGGTTGTAAGAGATTGTCTAATGGGATATTAGGTTCCCGTCCATATAACATATAGAAAGGTGAATATCCTGTTGTGTTATTTCTATTGACCCGTATTGCTTCCAGGGCTTGATTAATGTATATGTCCCAATACTGGGCATTTCCTTGTATATACTTAGCAATGATATCAAGCAATGTGGCATGCATTCGTTCGTTTCGTCCATTTGCCTGCGGTCTGTAATACGTAGTAGTAGTATGTTGAATGTTTAGAGTTTTATGGTCTGTTTGAAAGGGTTGCCGACAAATTGTTTACCATTGTCTGTAATTATTCTTCTGGGACAACCATGTCGTGGCAAAAATTCTTGTAGGAAAAAATCTGTTATTGTTGCTGATGTTTGATTCTTAAGAGGATAACTTTCGGGCCATACTGAGTATTGGTCGACAATGTGTAACAAGTATTCGTTTCCAGACTGTGTAACAGTATATGGACCGGAAATGTCCATGCTTATAACTTCCATGGGGAAGTGTGATTGTTTCATCCGTTGCAAAGGAACTTTGGTTGGTCTCATGTTGCGTATCTTGCAAGTTTTACAAGTATTAATATATTCGATGATATCTTTGTACATCGTTGCCCAATAGTACGTTTTCTTGATAACATCTATGGTTTTGTCTCGTCCGACGTGTCCATTGTTATCATGGAATTGTGCCAATATCTGAGGTACTAATGACTGAGAAATTACTTTTTGTGGTCTACCTTCTTGTTTAGGATCTATATGATACAAGGCTTGGTCTTGTGGCATGATAGTAAATTGTTTAAGCGATTTAGGCTTCGCTTCTAACTGTTTGATAATCTTGGCTATCTCAGGATCTTTTCTCTGTTCTGCGCCTACATCAAATGTACATAAGTTTGTTGTCTCCTCTGTATCTATGTCTGTTGTATTTGTGCCATCGTCAACATCCACTCCACCGGAACTGATTACATTTATTTCCTTTGTGTTGTCATTAATATCAGTACTCGTATCCAAATCATCTTGCTGTGTAGTACTAAGGTGTGGGATTCTAGATAGAAAGTCTGCACAGATGTTCTGTGTACCTGGGAGGTGTTCAATTGTTGCATCATACTGTTGCAAATTGATAGCCCAAACTTGTAACTTCTTTGGTTGTTCATGTGTCTTGGTAAGCCAATTCAGCAATGGTTGATGATCTGTTCGAATGGTAAGTTTGGTACCTCTAATGTAAAAGTCAAGTTTCTGTATGGCATAATGTATTGCAAAGGCTTCTCTTTCTGTGACTGACCATCTTTTCTGAGTTTTAGAGAGCGCATGTGATATAAATGCTATAGGCATCTCATTAGGGATCTCTGGTGTAGTAAGTATTCCAGCCTCTTCTCTTTGCTGAACTAGGCGAGCACCTATCGCTATCTCAGAAGCATCCGTATACAGAATCATCGGTTGAGATATGTCTGGATGTGTTAAAAGTGGCAATAATGCGAGTGCTTCTTTAAGATGTTCAAAAGCCTTCTGACATTCTTCTGTCCACTTAAATCGGGAGTACTTCTTGGTGAGGGCAATAAGTGGTTCAGCGACTTCTGAGAATTTTGGAACGTGGCGTCTGTAATAACCGCAACATCCTATAAATGCTCGAACTTGCCTGACTGTTGTGGGAACAGGTATCTTCTTTATTGCTTCTACTTTCTCTATGTCCGGCCGAATGCCATCTTTGTTCACTATGAATCCCAAGTACTTAGTTTCTGTGTTCAGAAATTGACACTTGCTTAGCTTGAGTTTTACTTGATGGTGTCGAAGACGATCGAAAACTTGCTCTACTTTCTTTAAGTGTTCATCCACAGTACCTGCTGTATGTATGAGTATGTCATCTATGTAAGCCAATGCAAAAGTGTGCATTCCTTGCAAGACTTCATCCATTAATGCCATGTATGTTGCTGGACTTCCTTTCAACCCGAATGGCATAACATTCCATTTGTAGCTACCTATGTGTGTACAAAAGGTTGATTTCTCCTTTGCCGCTGAAGTCATAGGGATGCACCAAAATCCAGAGCGTGCGTCCAATGTGGTAAAATATGTTGAATGCCCAAGTGTTGCCAATATGTCATCAATACGTGGTAGCGGGTATGAGATCGTTTTAGTTATCTTATTCAGTGCTCGGTAGTCGCAGCAAAATCTACTTGATCCATCTTTCTTTGTGACAATAACTATAGGCGATGACCATGCCGATGTAGATCTTTCTATGATCCCTGCTTGTAACATTTCGTTTATGGCTTTCTCCACTATCTCCCGATTCTTCAGAGGGGTGTGATAGGGTCTCAAACTGATAGGGTCCTCTACTGTAGTCTGAATGTCCATGCCTATAGTATTAGTTCTGCCCAACTCCATGTCTGTAAGTGCAAATACATCTTGGTGTTTGGTAACAAATGCACTAAGCTTTCTCTTATGTTGATCGTCTGCTTTTAATGTCGCCAGCAATTGTGCTGCTCGATCTGGTGTATGCGAATCCTCGCTTGACCATGGTGTCTTAACGCATGTATTATCGTCCATTCTGTGAAGGTTGTTTCTACTCTCTCGTTCTCTGTTATTGTATCTCCAATGTCTGTAATTCATAGACTCGTTTTTCATAAATGGTTTGTTTCTATCTTCTGCTCTGGTTATTTGCCATGGAGTATACCGTCCATTGTTTCTATTATCATATTCGCACTGTCGTTCACTACGGCAGTAATCAAAGGGTTTTGAATATCTTGTTCCACATCTTTGTTGCAATGGTGCTCTTGAGTACCTCTTACTGGTTATCCGCCATGGAGTATACTCTGATTGCATTCTGTAAGAATTCCTTCCACCTTGTCGTTCACTACGGCAGTATGTTGCTGGGGTTGGCAATGCGGAATCTGTAACCAAGTTAATATAATGTGGCTGTCCTCTATCATTTGCTGCTTTTCTATATATTCCATCACTAGCTCTTCGCTGTATTATTAGGTTTATTCTTTGTATAAAGCGAGAGTGTTCGTTGACTTTATTAATTGTGCCTATGTTTTCTGGTTCGTTCCTACACGCTCTCTCGTATGGTGTACCATCTTGACTATTGTATCTTTTGACTCCACATGTCTGGACACTGCTGTGATAAGATGCATACCTAGAGTTATCCGCTCTCTGTCCATACTGTATTTGTTGACCGTTTTGTCTATTCATTGACCTTGTTGGTTGTGTCTGTCTAGCAGTCCTATATATGAGGTTCTCATTATGTGCTTTCAGTCCTTTTGCTGGCGTTTTGTTAACCGAAGAGTAACCTGAGGTATAATTTCGGGGTGTATGTAGTTCAGAGGAATGAGACTGATTTCCAGCAACTTCAGGTGTTCTATTATTTGTTGCAGTGGTTAAGGACGATCTTTGTATTTTAGCTACTATTGCACCTCTGCGTATTGTTGTTGTTTGTCCTGAAGTATTCATGATCATGACTGGAAAGTCCCTAGAAGACGAAATTTCTGCGATGCCTTCTGTAACGAACATGAGAGGTTCATCGTTTAAGCCTTCATTATCCAAAGGTTCGATATTTATTGACTGACCCGGTTGAATGTAGTTAGAATTCTTCACTCGACCTTTAGCTATTACCAGTGTGTTAGGTTTCACTGTGATTGGGGCTGTTAACCGCACTAAAGATTCAATGTGTATGTCATCTTGTAGTGGTATGTATTCGCCATTAATCCTAACGTGATGGTTATCACAGTATATCCTGGCATTATTTTTGTTAAATCAGAGGCACATCTCCAATCCAACCTGCAAGTCTGGAAGGAAGAGCTGGAGAGGAGAGGGATGGTCATAAGCAGCTCTAAAACAGGGTCCATGGTGATATCGCGAGAGGAAAGAAAACATCAGATTAAGCTGGGAGAACAGGTCCTGGAGCAGGTCGACCACTTTAGATATCTCGGAGCTATTATAGACCGAAAGGGAGGCATCAAAGAAGAGTTGGCCACTCGAAAAGCAGCGGCTGGGAGACTTTTTCGGGCCATAAATCGTGGATTCCTCAGCAAGAAAGAGGTTGGTAAGAAGGCGAAGATGGCTGTGTGCCACTCCACCTGTGTCCCGGTCTTGACATATGGATGCGAGTCGTGGGCAATGACTACAACCCACAAAAGCCAGATCCAAACCTCAGAAATGAGGTATCTGAGGAGAGTGGTTGAGGTAGCAGGGGGAGACATGGTCCGCGGCCGGACGATCCGTCAAGGCCTGAAATCCCATCCGCTGCAGACCCAAATAGAGCAGTCCCAACTGAGATGGTTTGGCCGTGTCTGCAGAATGGGAGAAGATCGGCTACCACGACAAGCATGGGAAACAAAGAGCCAGGGATCCAGACCTCCAGGACGACCCAGAGTCCGCTGGGAGGACAACATTAGACAATCTTTGAAGGACCGAGGACTAGAATGGAACCAGGCCAGGAAGAAGACAGCTGATAGAATGGTCTGGCGCTCTCTCTTCCAAACCTCTACACCTCACGGTAGAAGGGGAACGACTAAGTAAGTATTATTTTTGTTGAGGAAGTCTCTTCCCAGAATAAAGTTTCTCGACATCCCTCGTGTGATTATAAAGTGATGTGTAATGTTTTGTTGTCCTATGCTGAAAGTAATAATGGCAGTACCACATGACTTCATAGGTTCTCCTGTCACTGATGCCATGTATGTTATGGAAGGCCGAAAGGTTGTTGAGTGCTTAATTTGCTTATACAACTGTTCTCGTATCAGGCTAACAGAAGCGCCGGTGTCCACAAGTGCTCTGTAATTTTTGTTGTTAATTTTGATTAAACAAGAGCTGGGATCAGACGTGATATTTATCCTTTGAGGAGGGGTTGTTGGGTGTGAAATCATGTTATTTTCTTCTATGTTTTTAGACCTACGATGAGAGAAGTTATCTTCGTCACTTTTGTAGTCACCACTGACGGTCCTGCTTAATGGTTGACTGGTCCGTTTCCCTGATCGTACCTTCTTGATTTGTCCCCTTGTGACAGTATAAGTTGAACGCGCTCCTCTAAAATTCTGCCTGTTGTTATTGCCACTATCTCCCGTTTTATCGTAACTATTCTGAAATGGGCGTGCCTGTTGTCGACACTGACGGGCAAAATGTCCTCGAAATCCACATGCGAAGCAAATGGGAACATTGACCTGTTGTATGTTTTGTTGTCTGTTCCTGCTTTCTGGTTGTTGGTGTCTTGACTGACTTTGACGGTGCCAACGTGTTCGAGAATGTCCGACCTCCATGGGCTCGTGTTCTGTATGAGTTTCCACTATAGCATCTTGCTCAACGCATTGGTTGAACCTAGTCTGCACATTCTGTTCCCTCACTGCTATTTGGATTGCCTCGTTTATTGTTGTGGGGTCCTTCCTAATCAAGTATCGTTTAGTGTTGGTACTTAATAAACCATCTACAAAAGTACCCACCAGATGTTTTTCCATATCTGGTGACAGTGCTAAACTATTTGAGGATGCCTCTTCTACTAAATTTAATAATTTCTCCGCATATGACTGAATTGATTCATTTTTCTGTTGTCGTGTGCGACGAAGAAGTGCCCATGCATGCTCGGTATTGGTAATATCGCTATATCTCGACGTTAATTCCTTCTTTAGTGATTCGTAAGTCTCCATGGGGTATGTGCTTTCTCGTCTCCGCAAAAAATCTGAGACCAAGGAGCCTGATGTTAAATGCAATATCATTTTGCGGTCTGTGTCTGTGACTGCATTTATCATTTTTGCTGACTTTTCAACATCCTTTATCCACTGTCTAAAATATTTGGCCTCTCCTGTGAATGGTGTCACACTCGATTTAATTTGGCTATATTTTGTATAATGACCCATCTCATTCATTGTTTCAGTAATAGTTTGTAATGCAGCCATTGTACATTGCTGTTCTGTTGGCATTTGGATTGGCATAGGCTGTTGTTGATGTTGTTGCTCCATCTCTCCTTGTGATGTGGCCATTTTGTCGCTGTTGGAGGAGTGGTCACGGCGCCAAATAGGATGTTGTGTGACCGTGCTGGTGTTGGTCCCTGTCCAATCCTAACTATAACTAGGTGGCTGAGGCAGGCCTAGTTATCTATTATTTACTTTGTTTCTTTCCTCCAAGTGAGATTGTTTCTCTTACTGGCCCCCTTGTTCCGCCAGAGATGATAGTTCTTGGATGAGAATAGGTTCGTCTTTTGTTCAACCCAGACCACGTTCTTCCCTCCTTGGTGTTGTCTAGCGACTGATGCGTATAGGGGGTTCTATTATTTCTATCTTTCCTAATACTCAATTCTAATATCTCTCCATTCCTTAATCTCTTCTCACATCAAAGCAACTGGAGCGATGTGATTCAACTTCAAAAAGCAACTTTTATTTACATAAGATAATGCATGATCATCCAACATAATTCATCAGCTACAGTTCACAATTTCAATGTCCTCAAGTCTTCCGCTTGATTCAAACACACCTCTCAAAGCATAGTTATATATATAGTTTCTCCTGTAGCCTCTTGCATATTTCATTATACCCCTGGCCTACCAAATTCCTTCTCAAGTTCTACTATTTTTCTCATTTATTTTCTACAACAGTTCTTCTAAATCCTTGGAGTCATGTTCTCACCCAATCTCAACCTAGTTAGGTTTAACTCCTTTAAATGCAGCATATAAAATTCAATAGCTAAACCTGAAATAATCAATCAATGTCCAATACCAAAATGGCTTCCACCATACTTACTCTAGTATGAGAGAGCGCATGATATGTTTCGTCAATGTCAGACTCACTTGTGGTGGCGTCTTCATACTTACTCTTAGATGAGAGAGCGCTTAATATGTTTCATAAATGTCAGTGCTGTGAACCCTTAAATCGATACAGTCTCGTTTAATGGCAATGCCTCATCTTCTTGGTATGACAGCCCATCCTGACTATCTGATAATAAAAGTTATTTACTTTTTAAGCTTTAATATTTCCCTTGTTTCAATATTATCTTCTGTAGCTCGCTCCCTTGAATGCGAGCGTCGTTAGCTTGCGACAAATTTGCTGAAAGTCAAGAAAATAGTTCAAAGTTTGCTCTTACCATTTTAAACGAAGTCCAGCACCTATCACTGTCCTACTAACACCACCTATAAGCTAATCCTACTGTTGATCACACAAATTATTAATCAATTCTAAATGTTCTCCTGAATTCCTATTTCTAAGCAATTCTAAATCTAGCTATTTCTGTAGCCCTTCTGCATACCGCAGGTTTCACATTTCTTGAGAGCTCAGCAAATTTTTTTTTTTTTTTTTTTTTAAATACCTTTATTTGGTCAATACATCAATATTATTTACAAAATTTTACAAATATCACATGATCAATATAAAAGTAAAGGGGCCCCCCCCCCCCCCCCCCTCCAAAAAAAAACCAAGATTAACCCAATATCCCCCCCCCCCCCCCCACTTCCCAATATATTGCAAGTCAAGTTTCAAAAAAGAATATTGAACGTGGGTGATGAAATGATAAATGATACATCGACAAATGGTTAATGAGGACATATGTTCACGAGTATTTACATTTATTTATATAGACAAAGTATTTACAGACAAAGCTACTTGCTTTGTATAGCGACCGAAGGGTCAATTAATTATTTATTCCAACAAACAAAAATTTCAAATTTGTTCTATTATGTCTTGTGTCATGCGCTCATATATTTGTGTAAATATTGTACTGTCGTAATGTCTACCGTCATATACGGCCCTATTTCTACAAGTCCAAACAAGGTATCTGAAGTTTGCTAGTAAAGTTAGTAACTTAAGTTCTGTTTGTCTTGTCATTTGTGGTAAAGTGTTCATTGTGACTGCTCTATATAAATTAAGTGTCTGTTGTGAGTGTGGGCCTATTAATTTCCTTAACTTGTTTAAAGTGGGGGCCACTGTCTTACATGTGTAAAATAAATGGTCTTCTGTCTCTATAATGTTGTCACTACACAGTTTACATTTGGGCGCTAATCTGTTTGCCTTTATTGATGATCTGTTAGCTATTGGTGTTAAACTGTGTAGTAGTCTGTAAGTGACTTCTTTTGCTTGTGGTTTAATGTCTGTTGCGTGAATGTTTGTAAAACTCTGTGTGTAATTAGTTATAAAGAGGTTGTACCCTCTTCGTGTCTTTATAGGTGTTTCCTGTGCTGCAACTAGAAGTTTGTATATAAGTTTGGTGTCTTGTTTTATTAAGTGTTTGTTCCCCTCTAAATTTTGTAGACATATTTTGTAAAAAGGTGGTGGTGTACCAAAAAAATGGGGTTGATTGTTATTCAACTTACAAAGGTTTAATAATCTTAAACCAATGTAGTAGTGTGCCAGCGGGTATAGACTCGGGCATTTTATAACTTCCCCTATGTATTTAATCCTTAAAGCTTTTATTTTAGTGTTGATGTCTTGTAAGGCAATCCCCCCTTTATTTTTAGGTTGTATTAGAGTAGTGTGTTTAATACTGTGCCAGGTATTCCTAAAAATAAAGGTCCTAATTAGTTTATTTATTTCTGTTATAATCTTTTTAGGTACTATTTGTATATCTTTGCCTGTGTAAATTATTTTTTGGCATAATAAATACAATTAACTATAAACCTTCAATTCTTTTCTATAAAAATGTGTAGCCGTTTTATAAGCGTTTTTGTAAATTTCTTAACATATGGCTTTTGGATTTTCTCTATCAGTCGTATTTTGTCCATGTTTCTTTATTGGGGTCTTGTAAGGATTAAAAGAAAGTTGTTAATCAGTTCCATAAATTTTTAATTAAAAAATTATACCTGGGCACTAACCGCTAGAAAATGAAAAGGGAAATTGACCTATTGGTCAGGGGGGGGGGGGGGGGGGGGGGGGGGGGGGCCCCATTTTCCTCAGTTCCCATTATGACTTAGAAAAGATTTTTGACAAATATTAAGGGTTTGATTCGCTCTAATATTGGTAGCGTATCCATAAATTTGAAAACAACTAACATATTTTTTTATAGAAAAACTTGGCAGGTTGTATTGTTGGAAAGAATATCGTGTTCATATTAAAGGCCAACAATTTTCTTTCTTTTATGATCTTTTTTGTAGTTAGATACCTTATTCCCATTCCCTAATATAGGGGTATCTTCTTTCCCCCTGATGTTGTGGGCATGTAGTACTTTATAAAGAAAATTTCTTAATGATTCGCTTTTCCTCCAAAAATACTTTGAACTACTAATCCGCTAAATATTTCTCAAAATACGACTGTTATACACCTAAGTTATCGTTCTTAAACTCTTGACTGAAAGGTTAATAAAACTTTACTTTCCTATTATCTTTTACTTTAGGCCAAGCTCTTACGTTTCTCCCTCGATATATCCTTTTCCCCCCCATTATCCAGGTTTTTTGTATTGTCCCCCTACCACCTTTAGCATTCCAAAAGTTCCAACCCCTTAATAAATGTTATTCTTTCTTACATTTCTCTAATCCCCTTGTCCCTCTTCCATGGCACTTTTGCTTTCTTAGTTAGCTACACCTTCTATAAAGCCCTTAAAATGAGTAGCTCTTGTAGCACTCAGGGGCGGCATAACTTTTCCTTTATATAAAGTGTAATAATTATTCTTAAGAGCAACAATCGATTTCTGCCTATATTCCTGTACTCATTCTTTATTGACTTTTTGAATTCTTTTATTTATTCGGGGGGGGTGGCATACTGTTTTCATTTTAAGCTTTTCTTTCTAACTGTCTTTAGTGGAAAATTTTTCTATCAATTTCTTAAATTTAAATTGAAAATTTATTTCCTCTTTTTGTCATTCTTTTTTGGGGTCTTGAGGATTAAAAGAAAAGTTAATTCCATAAATTTTAATTTTATTTCACTCCTTTAATTGAAAAGGGAAAATCTGACCTATTGCCCCATTTACCTCATTCCCATTATGCTAGATTTTTTTGAATATTTAGTTTTGGATTCGCTAGCGTATCCAAACTCTGTGAAAACCTCTAAGATTTTTTATTTTTCTTTTATGAATTTTGTTGTTGGAAAGAATATCGTGTCATCGGCGTAGGCCAAACAATTTTCTTTCCCCTGCACCGGGGGACGAAAGTCCCCGTGATATTTGTGTCTTGTCTTATTTCTTTCCAACACAGGTTCTAGCGTTATTACATATAACAAGGGCGACGACAAAGGGCACCCTTGCCTAACACTTCTCGTTAATCTGAATGTTTTTAGTTAAACTATGGTTAATCACTATTTTACTTTCAGGTTTTTTATATAGGATTTTTTATCCAGGATCTAAAGTATTTCCCTATATTGTTAGCTTTAAGACTCTTATGCAGGAAGGCATGTGATACTCTATCAAATGCCTTTTCCTGATCTAAAGATAATATGGCACTCTGGCACTGTCTATCATGTGTGTATGTAATTAGGTCTCTAATGAAATGTGTATGTCTGCTAATGTTTCTACCATGTACACCACTTTGTTGATCTGAATGTATTATTCGGTGCATGTGTGATTTAAGCTTCAGAGTAAGTGCTTTAGCTAGAATTTTATAATCAACATTTAAAAGAGAAATGGGCCGAAAATTCTTAATTGACTTTTTGTCATTACTATCCTTGGGGATCAGGGTAATATATAACTGATTTAAACTTTCCGGGAGTTCCCCTTTTTGAAATGCCTCTTCCAGCATTTTAATTAGAATGGGCCCTAAACAGGGGAAGAAAGCCCTGTAGAATTCTGCAGTTAACCCATCAGGTCCGGGTGCTTTATCTTTTTGAAAGGTACTAAGGGCCTCTTGTAAATTATCTAAAGTTAAAGGTTGGTATAGCTTCGCACTTTCCTCATCACTTAAACGTTTTGCGTATTGTAGAAATTTGTCTTGTATATTTGCGTCGGTTTCTTCCTTAGTATATAGTTTTTTGTAGTATTGGAAAAAAGCGTGACTAATGTTGGTGTTATCTGTTTGTTGTTGTCCGTTCATGTCAATTATTTCGTGTATCTGTCTACTGCGTTGTACATTCTGTTCAATTGCTAAATATTGCCTACTAGGGATTTCTTGCGTTATAGTGTGTAATTTAGTTCTAAGTAGTGCTCCCTGGTAGGTATACTGTCTATATTGATCTAATTGCTCTTCTAAGGTTTCGATGTGAGGGTTCGTGTTTTCTAAACTTTTGGTTAAACTAATTGCTTCTTCTAAAATCCCCTCTTCTTTCTTAAATTGTTTGTGAATAAATGTAGCCAAAATCTGCGTTCTATCTCTAATTGTGTTTTTTAACATATCCCAATATTGTGCAATGTTGTTATCGGGAATGTCTTGTGCATAACCTTGTATCAGTTGTGTTATTTGTTCTGTATAGTAAGTGTTTTTTAAGTAGACTGTTGTTAAATTTCCAATGTGGGGATCTCTTTACTTGCTTATGCGTGTGTCCCATACTTAAAGATGTGTAAACTGCCTTGTGATCTGTAAATTTAAGAGTGCTTCCTATATGGTATGTTTTGTGTATATTGTAGGTACTAGATGCATATATTCTGTCCAGTCTTGATGCCCGTCTAAAATATGGGTTTATATTGTCATAGTGCGTAAAGGTTTGTTTGTGAGGCTCTATTTTTCTGTATACGTCCGAGAGGTCGTGTTCGTCTAGCATAGTCTGTATTTGTCTTAAGAGCGAAGACTTTTCTCGCGCCTGTGCTCCCCCCCTGGAGCTCCCAGACAAGTCTAGGTCAAACAGGACACAATTAAAGTCTCCGCCCAAAATCTTCCTATTCCCTTTGTAATGTTTTGTTAAAGTGTCATGTAATTTGTCATAGAAACTAGGTCGTTCGTCACTTGTCGCTGGTGCGTATATGTTGATGAGTGTGTGCGTGTCATGTTTATTGTGTTTATTTTGTATTTGTATAATGACAATTCTGCCACAATTGTCTGTTCTATAATGTACTGCTTCCCAATCTTCATTTATCTGGAGGATGGCAGTACCCCCATGGCAGGTGCCCCGGGCGAACCAACCATGTTTCAGTCCTAATCTAGTTACTATCTGGTCGGCATGATACCTAGAAGTAATCCCCGTTTGTTGCAAGAACAAAAAGTCGGGTTTTTCTTTTTTCATTAGTTTAATTACATGGTCCAGCTTATTTCTCAAACCATTGATGTTGAGAGATATTATCACTAGACTGCATGTCGGAGTGGTAAGCTGAGGTTGGCCACTCACTGTAAACTGTCTACATGGCAAAGTGGCAGAGTGGTCACTTGCCATATCTAAACTATTTGACAAACCGGGGGCTTGCGAACCGTTTGTCTCTTTTAAATTACAAGGCAGGGCAGTGATCTGGGGCTGGCTACCCGCCACAGGTAAATTACACAACAAAGCGCTAGTTAATGGTTTATTGTGTGTTGTAATAAGTGTACTAGGCAAAATGATATTTGATGCACATGGCTTACACAATAGAGCGGTGACTGGCTGACCGCTCTCTGTCGTAACTAGGCCTCTCGACACATTTATGTTTGCATTACTCGACGAAGCGGTGCATGAAGGCTGACCTGCTAACCTAGTTACATGACTGCCTGACGGAATAGTGATCTGGGGCTGACTATTCGTTCTGCACTGATAATTTAGGCTAGACACAGATGAAACCGCGTCGCCTAAACCTCCCATCCCAGTACGGGGGGGGAGTTGTCTGCTTAAAGGAAACTGTGCGCATGTTTAAGTGTGTGTATTTGTGAACAAACTAACTATCAAAAAACTATTTACATAAACACTATTTACATTAACACAACTCTTAATAATACATTCTAACACCACTCCTAAACTATTGGTGTTGGCACATTTTACTGTTATAAAATACATTTTTATTTTTATTCTGGACAATTTCACTTGGGTCCACTTGAGGGGGGACATCACACACCTTGGCTTGAAGCTTGACACCCGACACATCAAGAGTTCTGGCTCGCACTGGCCCCCAGTGCAGGGAGGAAAGGCTCGAAGGGGTAGACTCATGAGTCGCTCACGTCGTCAAAATCTTGCCCGTCAATAAACAGGCTTGTCTGCGCCATCATGGCCTCCATAGCATCATCGTCTGTCGCCGCCGCTGTCTCTGTCGCCCAACTGGGGTACAGTCTGTCTTCCATCATCACTGAGGATTGGCTGGGATCTTCAGTCTGAGTCTCGTGCAGCTCTGGCTCGTCTACTATTGGCATAGATTCATATCTTGGGGAGGGCTCTGGTGTAGGCACCCTTGGCGATGGTGATGGTGGCAGGTCACTTTTACTTGGGGAGCGCTTGCTCGGCGACCTGCTCTCACTTCTTCTCACCTCTTTGGGTCTTACAGGCTCTGTTGCCTGGACTAGGAGCCTCTTCCTGCTCTCTTTTATGTCCTTTTTATCTTTCTTTGACAGGACTTTTGTATAACCATCTTTGTTGATGGTTTCCCCGGACCCTGGGCTTTCTGGGGCAAGAAGCTCATCTGTCCTGCTTTGTTCAGCCGGTGTCTTCTCAGCGACTGCCTCCTCTTCTCTCTTTCGTTTGACCTGGGTGGGGGCCCCTCGCTTGTTTGGGCACTGGCTAACCCAATGTGTATCTTGCCCGCAGATGGCACATTCTATTTTTCTTCCGGGTAGAGATACCCACACCCGCTGAAACTTTTCAGTTGGTCCTTCCATCTTCAAATTGAGAAAGTGGGTCACCTTGTGAGCAGACGGCTTATACAAAAAATTCCATTTATCATGGGCGGTTTTTATTCTGAAGACTTCCGCCTCTTTATCTCCTGTAACCGCCGCCGCTACTCTTTGGACCGCCTCTGCTTTAATGGTGGGGGGCATCCAATTTAAAGTACCTTTCGACTTCTCCTTGTCTAGGTGCTCGATGTAAATAGACATGTGTGGGTTGGTCCACTCAAACTTCTTTCCGTGCAACCCAGCGTAATGTTTAATCTGAGCCGCCGCCGTCAGAGTGGCGTACCACTTGAAAGGTCCTTCAAACCTATATAGGGTGGCCACGCCACTTGTTCCGACACCGGCTGGTCCGGCTAAAATACTCGTGATCAGCGAGTAGGAGGCCCTGTTGGCTTGTGGCCCAGTAACTGATATCACCAGGGTTCCCTGTTTGTGTAGGGCACCCCCCTCCAGATCATCTTCCATATTAATTGCAAAGGTGGGCACAAATGGTGCAGGCATTATGATCTCTTACCTTTCTTGGTTATTACAACCAAATAGGAATAAACAAAACAGTCACAGAGTTAGCTAAGCTAAACAGCTAAGCTAACACACACGAAAAAATCCTGGAAGCACAGAAAAACTTAACAGACGGCCCAGCAAGGCACGTCTTGCTCTGTCAACTTCTCTGGTAGGACTGATCTCCAATCGTCCTTCAATTTCCTATCTGATGGTCCAAAGTTGTTTTAGTTAATACGATTGGTCCGTTGTTCAGTTCACTCACCTATCGGCACGCTTAATTCTAAGCTGTCAGCTCCGTGAACTGTGCTACATAACTGTTTACCTCTAGTCACTATTTTCACGTGCGTTTTACTCTGCTCTGTGTTCTCTTAACTCACTAAACCTGTAAAGGGCGCTAATATTCGTAGTTATTCCCCTTAGTGATTTTTACCTTAGTTTCATTAATCCTTCTATATCTCTATTAAAACTGGTCTAATATGCAAATTTGGTAAACTCTAATGATATATACTTAGATTACTTTAAGGCCTAAAAAGGTTCCCTCCCTTACAAAAAACACTACATTTACATTCTTTTATCTCCCATGTTAAGAACAAATAAGTTATCACTTAGATTATTCTGATTTTCTAACCCATTTTTATATACTCTTTCATTTTGTTAACACCAAATAACTGTTCAACTGACTTAAACATACAGTGTATTTTACGCTGTACAACCCAATGCCTAGTATCCTGGCTTTTGGCTGGGATCATGTGTCTACACACGGGAAACAGTAGTGACATTCATGTCATGAGGTACCTAGTGTGAGAACACAGAAGATCACTACAATGACACATGTTGTCATTGGATCTTCTTGTGTTGGGACATGTGGTCTTGACCAGGGCTGGGTATGGGTGGGGCAAATGCAACCTCATGCGAGGAAAAAATATGCAACCTCATGCGAGGAAAAAAAAAAAAAAAAAAAAAAAAAAAGGTGACACTAGATGTTCTACTTTATATCGTTGCTCTCGGTCCATGCTTGCTGTATGGCGTTCTGACAAATCCTCCAATAGCGTGGTTGTTTATTGGTACCTCAAATGTCAGCCAATACATTCAAAGTTCATATTATGATAACCTTTCCTCATGCAGTATACTGTATGACCGAGGCGTTTAAAAATTTCAATCAATCATCCACCGTATATGGAGTTGCTACATCCGACAAATATTGTCAATGTTCATGTTACAACTTCTTACATTTTTCCTGTCGAGTCGGAAGTAATTATGCAATCTTAAGCAAACACTTCGTGGTCGCATTTACCTGGAGTTAGTGTGGTATTATCACGTTTTAGGGACTCAATTAATCTCTCAGGAATGGGCGATGTACGCTTGTCTGGCCCTGTAATGTATCGAAGCGTGAGACGTGAACAATGACAGTAGGGGAAAAGAGAGAGTGCTAACAAAAGAATAATGCCCTAATTCAGTACACACAACAAATGTAGTTCAATACTGCCGGAGAGGAGAAGAGAGCGCACACATTATGTCACAATAGACACAGTCCAAAGGACAGACAATATCAAAATAAGAAACAAAAAGCAAGAGGAGCTTTCATTGCTTTGGGAAACATATGGAGAACAAGAGAAATCAAGTCTAACAAGAACATAAGAATCTTCAACTCAAATGTAAAGTCAGTCCTATTGTATGGCTCTGAGACACGGAGAGCAAAAAAAAACAACAACTAAAAAGCTACAGACTTTTATAAACGGGTGCTTGCGTAGAATAGAAGGACTGAAATGGTATGACAAAGTCACAAATGTGGAATTGATGACATGAACCAGACAAGGGTCAATGGAACAAGAATTGAGACGAAGATGAATAAGGATACAGATTGAGGAAACGATAGTATTACAATGCAGTCCTTGTTCGTTTAACTTAATGGGCTATTTTAACCAATTTATTAAGCGGAAAGAACAATTATTTTACGATTTCACCAGAAAATATCCCAGCTCACACCTCGAGAATGGGCGTTGTCGCTGAGAGCAGAATTTGTCAAGCACGACCCACGAGGGTATTTGGAAAAGCTTTCTCCTCGGGGTATCGTGTGACTGGATATTGACTCCTTAAGTCATGTTTTGAGAGCAAATAGCCCTGGAATTGAGGTCAGTTAGAGAAAGGAGGAGGGAGGTAGGGAGTTATGGAAACTAACTTTGAAGGTATAGAGTTGCTCTGATTTTGGGTAAGTGTCCAGTGGTCCTTACGAGTGATGCTAAGAAGTAGTGCTTTATGAGGGACTAAGACAAAATATCATCATCATCATCATGATCGTCATCATTATCATCTTTATCATGATCATTATCATCATCATCGTTATCATTATCATCATCATCATCACTATTATCAATATCATCATCATCGTTATAATTATCATCATTTACTGTTGTCTCCCCATAGAGATTTGAGTCACTATTGCAGATGTTGCCCTTCCAAGATGCCTGCACTAAAACACTCCTGTGCTCTTGCAGCGATAGTTTATGTAGCAAAATATTTACATGATGAGGTTGCCCACCACTTTTAAAATCTTGTATTAGTCGATACTTATCATATAAATGAAGCTGTCTTCATACTCCAGCTTTGACTTCTTTCGTCTCACAGACCTCCTGAACGTACGGGGAAAGACGCAATTTCACTTGCTGAGAAAACTGGATCATAGAATAACGCTACAATGATTGTTGCAGAACCCTTTGGTACTTGACTGTGACAAAACGTCTGAACATGCTTTTTTGTGTGATCTCTCACACCTTCAGCCCTCCGGCAGTGTCCTTTATTTTTCTTCATTTTTCTCACTCATCGCTTTTATTTGGCATAAATCATGCCTTTTCATTCGTTTTTTTCACTATTTTGCTATATGCTGGACATAGCATGGGGAATTCTCTAACACGCCACTCCCCTATGGCAGTATTTGCGACGGGAGAAATGCGAATCTTATTGTTTACCACTCCTCAGACGTATTATCGTATCAATACCCAGTCGTCAGACCAGTGACCCGCTTATCTCTTTGAATCCGTCTGACCACCTGTGGAAACGTGTCCATCAAACATTTGACCCCATTGGAAAGCTGTTGATCATGTTGACACAAGCTTGTTTGTGCATACGATGAAAGATGACAACACTGTCTGACCAGACATCTGTCTGGCGGAGGTACGCAGATAAAGGGGATAATTAGATAATCAGTCGGGCTAGATATCTGGGCGGAAGTCATTATGCCAGAAAACACGCGGTCACAGTATTGTGAGAGACAGAGGTGCGCCGGACGTCTTATGTAACGATTTGACATCACTGTTGTAAGACGTCACGCGTGTATATTAAATTTAATATTTTCAAATACGCTGGGATGAATAATGATAAACGTCCCCACCCAAACAGTGATAGATAGATTTGATTAGTTCGCCAGAAGCTACAATGAATTGATTGCAACATTCAGCAGGAAACACAGCTGGGATTTGAAACTAAGGAGTGTGAGATATACTGTAGAGATCAGGCATAGAACAGACAGACTGCATCTCAGCGTCAACCAAACACCTCCTACAAGTCAGAGGAAAGAGAATAGGACTTACAATTCCACAACTATAAGTACCAGATCGAGTATTGGGCAACTTTGGAATTCACAAGTAAACCCGACATATTAATACAAGACTGGAAACTGTGGAATTTTATCACAAAGAGTCAGAGAGGAATTTTAACAAATATTTTCCTAGGCAGGAATTTGCAGAACACCAGCCGTCAGAGGAATTAACTCATATTTCCCAGACCAAGTCATAAGAGGAATTATACAAACAGTTTTCCCACGCCAGGAATTCGCAGAACACCAGCCGTCAGAGGAATTAATTCATATTTCCAAACCTAAATGATACGAACAGCATCTAACTAAAGGGCTGTGTGTCCATTCTAGTCTGTGCCAGGAGAAGTGTGTATTACAAAAATGTTGGGCTAAGTGTAAACAAATTATTTACTAATGTAAATTTCTACAGGTTTCTTGCTAAGTGGTTATATATGAGGCTGGTGATCTCAACATATGGAAATAGTATATGCATGAACCACTACTGCAAGAGCTGGTGATTGTTTCTGACTAGTCGTGCGGGAAACCCGACAGCAGAGCGACCCCAGATCCCGACGGGAGTAGCGATGAAAATGTGAGAGAATGATCTAGAGCAGGGATTCTTAACCTATGAAGGCCGGACCTTGAGAGTCCGTGCATGGATTCTAGGGGGTCTGTGAATGGATTACAGGAGGTCCATGCATGGATTCTAGGGAGTCTGTGTACGTAACAAACAATTTTGAATGTTATTTTTACTAAAATTATTATTTGGGGAATTATCATTATTTTTGCATTTAAATAAATATAATGTTTTTACAGACATTTGTTAAATATTACAGTATGACTATATGTAAGCATAACGATTGTTCCTTGGAATATGTTTAATGTATGTGTGGCCGTTCACAGACAGACTTGTCTACTCTTCTCTGCTTCTGCTTTTGTTGATCGTATAGGTTCGTATCTCTAGCCCTATCAGTAGACTGATTGTATTTTACGTTCATTGCATGCTTGCTGACACACCCTCCAAGACATTTTGTAAGACGTCAACAGTAGACTTTTATAATGATGAACGAGGTAACTTTATTTACACAATTGATCTTGAATTGACACGCAGCTTGTACCTTGAACATAGCAATTTTACACCAAAACTTCTTCAGCCTTCAAACATATGTGCTGGCTGGCAAACACAAAGGTGCAACGTTCAATCATAACCTCTCAGCTTCTTTCATCCATTTGGTTAACTGTTCTAGTGGCTACTGGTTCTATAAGTTAAGAACCACTATTGCTAGATTTTTATTTTCCACTGTATTCCTTGTTCTAACTGTCTATTTCAATTTTGTTCTCAACTGCTTATCTGCAGCTATTCTTGGCGTTTCTGGTTAAAGAAAACTGGCCTAACAGCCAGCGATGTACGTTTACCAAGCTATACTGCTCACTAGGACTGTCAGCGTGTCTACTGTACTTCACTCTAGTTATAAAACTCATAATGTTAAACGTACCTGGTCTTTCGAACACTAACACATTTCTCTCACTGGGAACACTGACATCTCGTCCTCAGAATAAGTAAAACTGTCATACACAACCGTGGCTAATAATGCAAGATAGACGTCTGGGCGATAGTTTACTTTTCTGCCACAGCAGAAGCAACCAAAACCATTGGCTTATCGCGCGATGTAACTTCTACTCGCTACCACATCTAGAAGCTAACTCTATCACATCTGGGAGCAAAACTGATTTAATCTAAAACGTCGATTTACAACGACGACTATTTTCGAACACTCCATAACACTTTGTCTGACAAACAACTCACCAGGCCATTCAAAACACGTGAATTGTTCCCTTCGCTCACCTTACCAAAACCAGACAAAACAAAACAATTACAATCCTCAACCATGGGATGCAAGCACCACCCTTACCACCTCTCTTCCTTCTATCGATTATTCCCCGTAGACTACTAATAAGAAGTCATCTAATCTCATACAATAACTCTTAACAGGATTTTCCCTCTTAACCAACCTTACGGTTACATATGCACAGTTTGTGATTATGCGTATGTGTACATTTTTTTATGAGAAGGAGTCCGTAGCCTTCACCGAACAATCTAGGGAGTCCATGGCACAAAATAAGTTAAGAAGCCGTGAGCTAGAGGATCGGGAAACAAACAGAACTAAAGAGTCTGGCCGCTATTGATAGATAACAGGGATCATGGAAGGGTCAGAGGTGAGAGCTCGAGACAGAAACGCGGGAAACTGTAGCAAAGAACTGGTGTAGCAAAGCTGCGAGTATAGGTCACTTTTATAGTCTCTGGCCAAAATCTTTTATGATGAGTAGAAGCGGAAATGTTGAGAATCGGACAGGAGATAGGAAGAAGGAGCAATGTTTGTCCAGTTTTTAAAACATTTAATCTCTAAGTCTGGTTCTTTGTCCAAATGAAGATATTTCTGTCGGTCGAATCATCATCATCCAATATTTGAAATTTGTCTGAGGGGCAAAGTCCATTTACCGCTAAAAATTTAACTAGAGAATTTGAATTTTTCTACTACCACAGGTTAAAAGTTACTACCCCCATACAGAGCCGGATTAACGTAGTAGCACAAGTAGCATATGCTACTAGCCCCGCGCTTTTAGGGGCCCCGCGCCAATAAATATGTACATAATTTGTTGGTTATCTTCTAATACGAGCGTTGATGGGAAGGAGCGAAGCTTCTGACCGAGTTGGAAGGAAAGTCCACTGACCCCCCTCCCCCCCCTCCCCTCCCCCCCCCCCCCCCTCCCCCCCCCCCCCCCCCCAGCCTCGCAATGACATGTCATTGGGCCAAAAGAGCTGGAAAGCTCGAGTGCCGCTAATTAAAGAGAAGAACATAAATACGAGCGTTAAGCCAATGATCTTGTGATTTATGCCATTTTTAGCGCCTTTTCATTTGGTGTCACGAAATTGTGAGAGAAAGAGCATAAGAGGGTGACTTAGTGTGACTCTTCATTATTTTTATCTTAACTGTTTGCGGACGGAAGCCATTTAAGTGGCGTTGAAAATTTGGTCACGTTTGGACGGAAGCCACTTTTTTGGCTCTAGGCGACTGCCCCTCTAATTTTGTTTCGTTCTTTGTGAAATGAATTTGCATTAACAATAAAAACTAGAATTTAGGAAACGGAAACTTCCTGTTTTAATTGAGGTATACGGCGTGCTCGCACTCTCTTTCGATCTTGATTAAAATTTCTTGATTTGTAAGGTTAGAAAACTCAAAAAATGAGCTGTAGACACAGAGATATTGGACGTAATTCTGCTTCGGGAAAAGAAAAACGTAAAGCGAAGGAAGAAAAAGAAAGAAGAGATCAACTTGTGATATCAAAAACACGTAAGCTGACAGAATATTTTGATGTTCATGGTGGTGGTACTCTAACCGCTGAAGCTGGAAGTACAGGAACAACTAGTACTAGTGCAGGCTGTGCAGCAGAAAACATACAGCAAAACCCAGTATACACTGAGTCTGAATGTGAAAGAATAAGTGAAACGAAGAAGTACTCTAATGATATTGGTGACTGGCCGAACAATATAGATGACTGTGAGCGTATATATTGCATATCCAAGGGAAGTGAAAAATGTCAACATGTTGATAGTGCCTTCTCTTCATCCGTGCGATTGTATGACACTGAAAAGAAAACTCGATACTGTCAGAAGTCTTATTTTACACATATTCATAAACTTACAAACAAGCAACATGCAAGAAAATGGTTATGCTATTCAGAAAGTAAAGGGCGCCTATTTTGTTTCCCATGCAAGCTTATGAGTTCAGAATGTTCATCAAAGTTTACTGTGGAAGGGTTTAATGACTGGAAAAATGCAAGCAATCTATTGCGTCGACATGAAGAAAGCTCCTCACATAGACAAGCTTTAATTTCACTGTTGATGCGTAAAAACACTGGTGAACGTGTCGATTCCCATCTTGTGAAACAAATGGACATTCAAGAAAAGTATTGGCACAAACTTCTAGAGCGAATAATTGAAGTTGTGAAGTTTTTAGCAGAACGAGGCCTTTCATTTCGTGGCAGTGATGAAATTGTTGGATACCCTTATAACGGGAATTACTTAAAGTTGTTAGAATTACTGGCCAAGTTTGGCCCTTTTCTGGCAGAGCATATAAGTACACATGCAAACACAGGATTTGGACATACATCATATCTATTTAAAATAACGTGTGAGGATTTCATCAATCTGATTGGATCCAGCATACTGGATCACATTCTCTGAGAAGTGAAGAAATACAAGTATTATTCCGTTTCATTGGATTCTACTCCAGATATATCTAATATGGACCAGCTGACTTTGACTCTGCGCTATGTTTTGCCATCTGGACCAGTTGAAGGATTTGTGACATTTTTGGATATGGAAGGTCATAGTGCTGAACAGCTTACTAAAAGTGTACTTAAAGGCAAATGACATTGATATTAAAGACTGCCGTGGTCAAAGTTATGACAACACCAGCAACATGAGTGGCAAGTTTATAGGATTACAAGCACGAATTAATTGATAATGATAATTACTATGCAAATTAAAAATGTATGTGTTCAAATATGATTGTGTTGTTTTATTGTTTTTTTTAAATATAGGGCCCTTTTCTTAACATATGCTACAGGCCCCGCACTAGCTTAATCCGGCCCTGCCCCCATACACACACACACCCACCCTAATATTTGTCGAAGGACGTAGTCAAAATTAACAACCAATCAGATTGTTACCTCGTTTTGTAGAATCAAGAAAAAATTTGGTTGTAGTGGCAAAATTGCCGATTCTGTGTTTTTGACCAAAATTAAATAATTTATTTCTCAATAACTAAAGGGAATTAGAATGAAAGGGATATCTTGAATTATAGCGCTGATATTGATTAATATATTAACCTAAAGATTCCCACTTAATAAAATTATCTTGACTTAGAAAAATTTAATTTACTGATATTTTAGATCAGGGTAGACCTACAATTAATTACAAAAAAATTACCCAGATGAAACTGTTAAGGAATAACCAAAGGAAAATTAGATAGAACGATAGAGGTAAATTGGCCGTTTAGTTATCACTTTTGATATTTGAAATCGGTCCATAAATAACGAAGATATAAAATACCCAAATGTAATCAGACGAACGAACACACTTAGAATCGCTCCAGTTATAATCCAAAAATAGTTAAAATTTTGACTCGTCTTCTGATTAGTTAGGTGTAGTTGATAAAATTTAACACCTCCTTGCATAGTCCGCCATTTGAAAAACTAATAAGCACTGCCAAGTTGATATCAGCGGGAAAGCCTTGGGACCAAGCTTTTGCCTTCTGGACGATAAAGCAGTCTGAAAACCTATTTACTGCTAGTCAAGCTTGTGCATGTGTTGTTATTCTTTACTTGGGGTAAGACAGATACGTTTATTTGTAATATATTGACATATAGGCCACAGGCTGTGTCTGCCGCCCTATTTTATTTCGATACTTCCAATTGGGAGAGGTTACGACGACCTAAGTAGGAATGTGTCTAAAAGCAGCCTTATTGGGAAGTGAAAAATAAATGTGCTTGTAGATTTGCCATAAAAGTTTGTGACTGTAAGTCCAGGAGAAAATAAATTGATAGTGGCTTCTGGAGTGACACAGTGTTCAAAGAACATGTGAAACCATGAATAGAATGTTTGAAAGAAGAAATTAACAGGTCACAAGATATATTTGTACACCCCTGCTGATTCTATGGAAGACAATCAATGCTCAAGGAACAGTGGCTTTGATGCCATATGGGCAAAAGAATGAAAACACAGGACTGAGTGTAGTCAAGGAAACGTAGAGTCTGGTGCACATGGTCAGCACACATGGCTGACCCCAGGTAAGATTATTATCGATTAGTTGTGGAATTGTTATAAACAGGCTCTATAGGGGAGGAACTTTTCCTTCTCATTCAGGGTTTTATTGCCAGTCAAAAGTGTTGCATAAAACCTGGAAAAGAAAGAACCTGTGGGCAGTGAAGGCCCATCAATAACCAGTGAAGCCCAAAATCAGTATCTTCATACAGGAGGCAACCAGTTGATGACATTGTATATTCTGGAGCCAACAGTATCAGATAGGCTTGCCAGTTAAGTCCCTTACTAAGGGCTATTGATAGTTCATCACAATTCCACCCACCACAATAAAAAAGAATTTCCTGGGGAATGATGTAAAGAACAGACTCTCCAATAATAGACTAGTGTTAATGTCAAGCATTGAATCAGACTGTGGGGTACCCATTACAGTGACCTGTTTGATTGTTAAAAGTCAAGGACAGTGTTTCCAACTTATTTATTTATATTATGTAAATAAACGTTTTCTTGATTTGACAATTCCTGTCCCAAAAGAATGAGGTACAGGAAAAATAAATTATATATATATATATATATATATATATATATATATATATATATATATATATATATATATATATATATATATATATATTATATATATATATATATATATATATATATATATATCCCTTTATATATCAAAACGCACACACAGTTTTACTTACTTGATTTTTATTGAGTTAAAGTTCTGTTTGAAATTATTCATCCATCATATTAAATACATTACCCTAGACACGTAGCCACATAACACAACAGAGATTAATGTACACTGGGTGACATCAGAAGAGGTAGCGGTTAGAGACCCTGAGAAATTCATCATCATCACTCTTACTCAGGGAACTTACATAGCTTGACCTCACCTTGTTAACCTTGAATGTTATTAACATCAAAACCTCTTATCACAATCACCACCATCACCATCGCCATCGTCATCACCATCATCACTGTCAATATAATCATCATCATGACCCTTTAGCTCCCCAAGGAGCATAGGCCTTCAACAAACGTATTTCAGGTCTTCCTGTCCTGTGCCATCAGCTCAAGGGCTTTCAGAGCTCAAAGGTTTTTTTTTCCCTTGTCCCGTTCTTCTTCTTTTGTTTTAATCTCATGTCTTATTTCTGTCTAACTCTCCTATCACCTTAATATTCTTCTTCCAGCTCTATCTGCACTCTTCTGGCTAAGCCACAGTCAGTTACAACAGTCACTGTCTCTACAGAAGAAACAATAATTTAATGTACCATTATTTATTAGTCCTAACTGAACAGTTTGAGTCCGTCGTCCACAAATAAAAAACACGCCATTAAATTATGTCAAGTCCAAAAGGCATATAAACTATTCTCTAATAAAGATATATATGTGTCTAGTTCACTAATTCTGCCTTTATTTTATTACACTAAAGAAATGAATTACAGGAAAGCAGGGAGAGGGCGAGTGGGGTAGGGGTAACGATATCCCGTTTCGACATTCTGTGTGTTCTGTAACCACATCACGAAAGCAATTTGATGTTACGTTTTAATTTCTTCTAGGGTATGTCTCAACCATACAGTTTCCAACAAAAAAACATACAGCTATTTGTAATGTCGTTTCGGCGAGGCGCGCCCCCCGTTCAGCCTAGACACAAGGTCCATTCGTGCATGTCCAAATATAAAAGACTGTCGCGGTCTGATAAATTGTACTCACTTCTGATGTAATAAACTGCCGTCTCTGCATCATGTACTCACTTCTGATGTAATAAACTGCCGTCTCTGCATCATGTACTCACTTCTGATGTAATAAACTGCCGTCTCTGCATCATGTACTCACTCCTGATGTAATAAACTGCCGTCTCTGCATCATGTACTCACTTCTGATGTAATAAACTGCCGTCTCTGCATCATGTACTCACTTCTGATGTAATAAACTGCCGTCTCTGCATCATGTACTCACTTCTGATGTAATAAACTGCCGTCTCTGCATCATGTACTCACTTCTGATGTAATAAACTGCCGTCTCTGCATCATGTACTCACTTCTGATGTAATAAACTGCCGTCTCTGCATCATGTACTCACTTCTGATGTAATAAACTGCCGTCTCTGCATCATGTACTCACTTCTGATGTAATAAACTGCCGTCTCTGCATCATGTACTCACTTCTGATGTAATAAACTGCCGTCTCTGCATCATGTACTCACTTCTGATGTAATAAACTGCCGTCTCTGCATCAAAGGTTGGCTGTAATAGATTTTCTAATAATATTCTGTCTCTCGTTCTGATAGCACACTCTGATACACTCTTACTTGTCCATCTTTTTGTATTATCTTCATACTTATAGCCTTGTCTTCCTCTTGTACGTTTGCTTCCAATTGTCCTTCCATTATAATTTCAGGAAACTGTTGTGACTTTTTATGTGACTAAATAAATTGTACACCCGTGTGTTACCGGGGCCCGAAAGGGGAGCAAAGAATAGTAACACTGTCCCCTACCAAGCATGTCGTAAAAAGCGACTAAGGAGGGTTGGGCATGGGGCCGGTTACACCATCCTGTAAAAAAAATTTAAACCACAAAAAAACTTCAACAAATATGGACAAGTCAAATAAAGAAAATAAAACACAGCCATCCAAGACAGGGGAAGGTCCTCTCGCGGGGAGGCGTATGATGCAACACAGAGAAAGCCGAAAGAAGTCTGTGTTGCTGACTAACCTTCTTTCTTCTAGGAGAACTTCCAGATTTGGCACCTGGAATGTTCGGACATTAAACGAACAAGGGAAAGTGGCGCAAGTAGCAGCAGAAATGAGGGAATACAAAATCGAGGTTCTGGGAATGTGTGAAACAAAGTGGAAGGGGGTAGACAGGAAGAAACTCATCACAGGTGAATTGGTGCTGTCCTCAGGACATGAAGACGAAAGTTCACACCACAGTGAAGGGGTAGCTCTTATGTTATCTAAAGAAGCACAGAAAGCACTAATTGAATGGGAAGCTGTTGGACCCAGAATAATAACAGCTTCTTTCAAAACAGCTAAAAAGAAAATTCATGTAAATGTCATCCAATGTTATGCACCAACTAATGACAAAGAAGAGTCTGTGAAAGAAGCATTTTATACTAAACTACAAGAAATTATGGATAAAGTAAAAAGAAGAGACATCACAATTTTGATGGGTGACATGAATGCAAAGATAGGTACAGTCAACACTGGATTTGAAGAAGTCATGGGAAAACATGGGCTAGGAGTAATGAATGAAAATGGAGAGCTATTCGCAAACTTCTGTGCTTCATATCAACTGGCTATAGGAGGAAGCATGTTTCCACATAAGAGAATACACAAGGCAACATGGATATCACCAGACCATAGAACAGAAAATCAGATTGATCATATATGCATAAACAAGAAGTTTAGATCATCATTGCAGGATGTAAAGGTATATAGAGGAGCAGATGTGGCATCAGATCACCATCTTCTGATAGCCAAAGTAAAAATGAAACTCAAGAGATATGCAACTATGCAAAATTATAGACAACAGTTTAATGTAGGACAGCTAAGAAATCAAGAAACAAGAGACAAATTTGCGGTCACAGTATCCAACAAATTCCAAGTGCTCCAACAGCTGGAAGATGTAGAGAATACAGAAGACTATTGGCAGCGGGTCAAAACAGTATGGAAGGAGACATGTGAAGAAATACTGGGGAAAAGGGAAAGACAACAAAAAGCATGGATAACAACAGAAACCATCAATAAGATAAAAGACAGAAAAAACAAGAAAGCAGAGTTAAACACAAGCAAAACTAGAAGCTCCAAAGCCAAGGCTCAAGAAGTGTACACAGAAGCAAACAAAGAAGTAAAAAGAAGTATCAAAAGAGACAAGAGGAAGTATATTGAGGAGTTGGCAAGAGAGGCAGAAGATGCTGCAGCCAAAGGAAATATGAGAGAACTGTATAGCAGTACAAAGAAGCTAACAGGGAAATAAAAGCAAACAAGTTGCCTCATAAAAGACAAGAATGGGAAACTGCTCAGCAATATACAAGAGCAAATGAAGAGGTGGACAGAATATTTTGGGGACCTTCTCAATAGACCAGCTCCACAAAACCCGCCGGACATCCAGCCAGCAGAAGAAGAGCTACAAATTAACGGTGAAAGACCAACGAAGGAAGAAATAAAGAAAGCCATAAAGCTTCTAAGAGAGGGAAAAGCGTCTGGACCTGATGGCATTCCAGCAGAGGCCATCAAAGCAGATATCGACACGGCTACAGAGATGTTATATAAATTACTTGGTAAAGTCTGGGAAAAGGAAGAGATACCAGCAGAATGGAAGGAAGGATATCTGGTTAAGTTGCCTAAGAAGGGAAATTTACAAGAGTGCACAAATTATAGAGGAATAATGTTACTATCAGTGCCAGGAAAAGTATTAAACAGGATTATCCTTGAGAGATTTAAAAGAGTCCATAGACAAGAAACTGAGAGATGAACAAGCAGGTTTTCGACAAAACAGATCATGTACAGACCAGATAGCCACTTTGAGAATAATAGTTGAACAAAGTCTGGAATGGAATTCACCACTATACATCGGATTTGTGGACTACTACTTCCCTTGAACTCCGCGGATAAATACATTTTTACTGCGATTTATTCGTTGTTTGGGTAATAATAGATTGTTCTTGCTTCAGAATATCTATGGCCTGAATTTATGTGTATTGTTTGTCTGAGTAGGACAAGTCTGTCTTATATCTGTATATCTTTACATATCTAGGTCGAACTATATGTTCTGTTGTCTCTAGAGAGGTCAAAGGCTATTCGGCGGATGTGTCGCTTGAGTGGGGTGATTTGGCTTCGTCCTGATAGGGAATGTGTGTGTTTTGCTATGTCGGCTTGATGCCTTGAAAAGTGATCTCAGTGGTTTTGGGGAAAGTGATAGTCGTCTAGACCTATCGTGTATGCTTTACCCCAGTGTTTATTCATCTTGCCAAGGAATGGCAGTTTCATATTCCCTCTACCAAGGTAATCAAAGATACTCTTATGAACTCTCGATCGAAGCCACCATTGTCGATAATTACGATTTGAATGTTTAAGAGAATATATTTGACTCGATGAAAAACGACTTCGATTCCTAGCAGCACTATATTCTGTAGAATGCAGTCTATTGTTCATGACCAAATCTACAGAGCAACGAAATG
The DNA here is from genome assembly GCA_024509875.1 of Oreohelix idahoensis. Classification (NCBI taxonomy): domain Eukaryota; kingdom Metazoa; phylum Mollusca; class Gastropoda; order Stylommatophora; family Oreohelicidae; genus Oreohelix; species Oreohelix idahoensis. The sequence goes on from JAMPIV010005338.1 coordinate 62,743, forward strand.
TTGTATGAATGACTAACTTTAGAACAGATTCATTATCTGTATTCAAACGTGAGTGACAGTTCACGAGTGGAGCCATCTTGGAACCAAAACATGTAGGACTTTCAAGAAGAGAAAAGGGATGCCCGTATTATCGCTTGATCAGTCCAGAGATCACTGCTACACATGAGAACCCATTGTTAGTGGTTCAATATTATTATATGGAAAAATATGTGCTGAACATTATGTTGAAGAATCGTTGCTAAACGAGATTAGGTTTAGAAGTCATCTGAAATATTGTTTACAAGCTGACGTGCTCAGTCAGTGACGTCAGATGATATATGTATGGGCGATACTGAGTGCTTGGCTATTGACAGTCCATTATACCATTATTCTACATGAGTGCCCATGTAACATTGCAAGACCATTTGTCCACTGTACTATGATGTATTATGGCAACCTGTGATTTGTCACTATCTGTGCTGTCGAGTGTGTACGTCCAATTAAACTTTAGAAAAGGTACACAGTCGTTGGTGTCGATGACTTCCGGTCATACATGAGTGTGAGAAGAGAACATTTGTCAACAACACGAACCCTTATCATCATTCGCACATTATACACTCCATCCATGTCTACACAACACTGCGTAGGTCAAGTTGACATTCCATACACTACAGTGGGGCAGGCAACACCATAGGGATCTTGTCAACTGATGATGATAGACGCCTGTCTTCCCGCCTAGGAGTGTTCTGGTGTACTTTATCAACATATATATTATATCCAACTAAATATCAACTTTATCAACTGGTGGACCAGCTTTCTGGGTTTGACCTCGCAGAAATTCAGAAGTCAACAGATTACCGATACCAGACCGTTTCCTGTGGCTGATACGACACACTTGCAGTATTGGTTTGCTCTTTGTCAACGCTTCGTCACGTGACCTGTCAAGTGAATGCAGTATGTAGGTCAGCGTTGTTGACATTTTTTACATTAGACATTATAGAGTTTCACAGAACAGTTGGATCAATTCTTGTCAGTGTTAACAGAAAGACAGTATTTGTGAACTAAGAAGTCCTGGTTTCATCGATGGATCTTCTTGTTTGCCATATATGAACTTTAATATTTAAGGCCAGAATGTTTAATTGAATAAAGTGGCAGTTTGTTTGTTTTCATGAAAAATAACTTTGCCATTACTGTAAGACTGAGCCTATTTTGCAACACATACTATCATACACATAATTTATATATATTTATGTTTACATGTTATTTGTTTGTATAGTATGTTAGTTTCTATGTCAGCGGGTTGTGTTTAAGGTTGGGCGGCGTCCTCACAACAGAGTATCCCACGTCATAGAGGGTCCGTTGTGGGCGTTTTCTATAGGTGCAATTTTCTTGATTGAAAATTTGCTGCGACAACTGTTGCTTTTGTGTTAGCTGTGAAGTCTGTAATTATTGTTATTTTTGTAATATTTCTTTGTTCTTTAGTTTTGTTTTGATTTGTTTGTAATTTGTTGGTCTAACCTTTTCTATCTTTCAGTTCTATTCATAATTTATATTCATATATTGTGACGTCATTTGTGTTGTTATTCTTTGCAGATTCAGTGATTATCTTCATTGATTTCCCTATTTGATTTATTTTGATTTCTGCAAACGTTCTTGTATTGTCAGTCCTATTTGTACTTTATGTATTCTGTTGGTTGACATATGTTTTATATGGGTATATTTCATAAGACACAATTGCCTGTGCACTGCACTTGGATTATGGTATAGACCAGTACCTGATTATTATTACTATTATACAAGACCTTATTAAAGGCTTGTGACCCACAGATATTGGGATAGTATACTGATTAATCAGGTCATTGAGAACTTGGGGTATTATTATTGATTCAGGTGATTAGTATTATTGTTAGGCATCATGTCTACTCTAGATTATTTCATTACTCAAGGGAAAGCTCTTGATAAGACTGGTCAACAATTAGAACAATGGGCAGTTGCTCAATATGACAAAGCATTAGCTGCAGAAGAGAAAAGATTAGCTGCAGAAGAGAAAAGATTAGCTGCAGAAGAAAGAAAAGCTATGGCGGAAGAGAAAAGATTAGAAAAAGAAGCTGAGGCTGCTGCTGAACAAAAGAAATTGCAGATGCAGGTAGAGGAAAGGAGATTTGAAGCTGAACAAAAAAAATTGGAAAGAGAAGCTGCGGCTGAACAAAAAAGATTAGACAGTGAAGCTGAACAAAAAAGATTAGACAGTGAAGCTGAACAAAAAAGATTAGACAGGGAAGCTGAACAAAAAAAATTGGAAAGAGAAGCTGCGGCTGAACAAAAAAGATTAGACAGTGAAGCTGAACAAAAAAAATTGGAAAGAGAAGCTGCGGCTGAACAAAAAAGATTAGACAGGGAGGCTGAACAAAAAAGATTAGATGCTGAAGAGAAAAAAGCAATAAGAGAACATGAATTTGAGTTGGAGAAATTGAGATTGACAAGTATGAGTAATGTTAATCAGGCATCTAGTGGTAATGGTAAACCTTCTACTTACAAGGTTAAGGTTCCACCGTTCAATCAGTCCAGTGACGATATTACATTCTGGCTGGATAGATTTGAACGTTCTTGTCGTACACATAATGTGGATAAATCACAATACGCTAATCAATTATCAGAAAACTTGAAAGGTGAATCTTTGACTAGATTATGCCTTGTAGGAGAAGCAGATAAGGATAATTATGATGTCATTAGGGCGGCTTTGATAAAAAAATATCAGCTAAGTGAGGAAGGCTATCGCCTTTTATTTAAGACGATGGTACCTGAGACGGGGGTAGAATTCTCAGAATTCACTGCAAAGGCACGTCTCACAGTTGATCGTTGGATTGAGCTTTCCAAAACAGAAAAAACGTATGAAGGACTTATGGATTTGTTGCTCAGAGATAAGATTATGTCATGTGTGAACAAACCTTTCCTTGAATTTATACATGAGCGTAAACCTAAATCTCTAAAAGAAATGGAAGAATATTGTTCCCAATATGTCACTGCACACCCCGACGTGACTTTTGGCAACACTAAGATTAAGGAGAGTATGCCAGTTGCTTCAGCAACACCATACAATCCCAATTATTCACACAGATTTCAGGGACCTCAAAACAGATTTGATAAAAAAGGTAACCATAATAGTTATCAAAACCAAGGTAACCAATCATTTCAGGGTTCTTCTTCAAAGAACTGGAGACGACCTGATAGCTCTCGACACAGGGGTGGTCATAATTATAGGAATTTCCGTAGAGGAAGTAATTATAGAAACTATCAGGGTTATCCGTCTTGGAGTCAACAAGATCATAATTACAGAGATACTCATTATAATGAATATGATAATGGTAACCAAGGGTACTATGACTCAAACCCAAATAGGGGTTACAATAGAGGTAACAATAACTACAGAGGTGATAATAACCGAGGTAGATCTCAATACAAAAGACATAAACCACATTTTCAGGCAAACTCTGCACAACAAGAGTCCCATGAAGCCTATAAACAGAGTAAAGATAATAATGATGCTAGTAATATGGCATGTGCCGCTTTTGATTTTGGGAGAGCATCTCAGTGCCCCCAATGCAAAACGTTATTTGAGCCAACCACAGTGACTACTTTAAGCTGTGGCCATCCTCTTCCTGCTCTTCCAGCATCAGTCGCGCATGATGGAAGAGGGTCTCTTGTCTTACATAAGGGTTTAGTGAATAACAATCCAGTCTCTGTGCTATTTGATTCTGGATGCACCACAATTGGTGTTAGGCAGTCACTCGTAGATCCTTCCCGTGCCACTGGACAAGTAGTCAAATGTGTAACATTTGGCGGCACATTAGAGAAATACTCTACCGCTATCATTAGGATTGCTACTCCTTTCTTTACAGGAGATGTACACGCATGTCTTCTTCCGAATCCGATCGCTGACCTCATCATCGGTCGCATTCATGGAGTCAAGGAATGCACTCCGCAACAAATTTCCACTTGGGAAAGGCAAAACATGCAGATTGCTAACGCTGTAGTCACTAGAGCTCAGGCTCTTAATGTGCCTCAAACTTCATCTACTGAAGATAATGAAGTGCATAACCAAGATAATCCCTTGGTAATTTCTCGTGACTCGTTTATAAAACAGCAAGAAGATGATCCCACTCTGAAGAAATTCTTCATTCTTGCAACTAAAGGTGATCCGAATAAGGACACAAGTCGTAAATCGTGGATTACAAAGAAGAATGGCGTACTTGTACGTATGGTTCAAGACTCCATTACGTCAAGTCATTCTCAAATCCTGGTTCCCAAGAATTTGAGAGTTAAAATTTTGCAGCACGCTCACGACTCTCAGTGTGCTGGACACATGGGTTTTTCCCGTACTAAGTCAAGAGTCCTTGCGGCTTTCTTTTGGCCATTGGTAAACAAGGACATACGGATTTATTGTCGATCTTGTAAAGTATGTCAGGAAGTTAAATCCAAAGGTCCACGGCATGCTGCACCCATTCAGGCGGCGGACATTCCTATTCGGCCGTTTCAAAAAATGGCCATAGACATTATTGGTCCATTTAAGATCAAGTCTGCCAGAGGACATCAGTTTATCTTGACGTGTGTTGATATGTGCACACGTTGGCCAGAGGCTATTCCTCTGAAGAGCATTACTACTGCTGATATTGCAGATGCTCTTTGGCTTATATTTTCTCGTCTGGGGTTCCCCGGAGAGATATTGTCAGACCATGGCACCCAACTAATATCAGATACCATGTCTCAAGTAATGTCTACCCTGCAGATAGATAGATCTTTAAGTAGTATCTACCATCCAATGTCTAATGGTATGGTCGAACGCCTTAATAGAACACTTAAAAACTTACTGGGGAAGATAACTGAGGATCATCCTCAAGACTGGGACAGAGTTTTACCTGCGGCCCTCTTCGCTTACAGAGAGGTACCCAATGAACATACGGGATTTTCTCCCTTTGAACTCGTCTTTGGCGCGCGTCCGCGTGGCCCTATGTCGTTGCTTCACGATCTCATAACATCTGACAATATTGACGATGACACAAAGTCATCCTACGAATATGTCATCGCGTTGAGACAAAAGATTATCGAAGCATGCAAATTAGCAACTTCTTCTTCTGAATTTGCGAAACAGAAGGCAAGGCAATTTGCCAATAAGAAGAGATGCTTACGACAACTTTGTCCTGGTGACAAAGCATTTGTATTACTACCTTGTAGGGAAAACAGATTGCTTATTTCTTGGAAAGGTCCGTACGATATAATATCGAAAATTTCCGATGTCGACTATATTGTCGATATTGATGGGAAGCATAAAACCTTCCACATCAATATGCTTACTGAATTCCATGAACGTCCGGATTATTTGCAACCCATTTTCCAAGCAACGGACAATTCTCCAGTACCACATGGTCATTACTCATCACTGTCCGTGATACAGGATGAGGAAACAAGTTTTTCAGATGTAAATCTTCCTCTTCCAATGATCCCACTTCATTCCAGTGAATCATGGAAGAACGTTACTGTCTCTCCTGATTTGTCTCTAGGAGAACAGCGACAAGTTTCAACTATGTTGCAAACATTTCAGGATGTACTCACTGACATCCCTGGACAAACTAATGTCATTCAACATGACATTGTGCTAACTGACCATACTCCTATTAGGGTTAGACCTTATCCTATACCTATACATTTCCAAGCACAGGTCGAGAAAGAGTTGGATGTGATGATGATAGATTTGAAAATAATCGAACCATCCACCTCTGCGTATTCTTCGCCGATGGTTATTGTGCGTAAAAAAGACAATAACATACGTCTTTGCGTTGACTATCGAAAATTGAATCAAGTAACGAAGTTCGATGCCGAACCTATGCCTTTACTGGAAGAGCTACTTACTCGACTCTCCAAATCTCATTTTTTCACTAAACTTGATTTGTCTAAGGGATATTGGCAAGTTCCTTTATCTGAACGCGCCAAACCTCTCACGGCTTTTTCAACACCTAGAGGTTTGTTCCAATGGAATTTTATGCCTTTCGGTCTTATGAACGCACCAGCTACGTTCGTACGCATGATGCGCCGAATCCTATCTTATCGGTCAGATGTCATTGCATATCTAGACGACATCTGTCTTTTCAGCGATACTTGGGAAGATCACTATTCAGGGTTAGATGAATTGCTGTCTACTTTGCGTGAGCACAACCTGACAGCGAAACCCTCTAAGCCTATATTGGTTTTAGCGAAATTTCTTTCCTAGGCCACCGAGTTGGTCATGGTTTCCTAAAGACAGAGGACCATAATACTAGTAAGATACTTAACATCTCAATCCCTAAGACTAAAAAAACAGGTGAGAAGTCTGTTAGGTCTTATTCAATTTTATGGCAGATTCATTCAGAATCTATCCTCTATCATGGCACCTCTCTCAACACTTCTAAAGAAAGGTTCGCCTAATGTGGTCCACTGGTCTCAGGAATGCCAATGCTCTCTGGATAAGATTAAAACACTGTTTTCAACACCACCTATTTTAGTGCTACCCACTAAAGATAAGACATTCGTTCTTCGTAGTGACGCTTCATCCACTGGGATTGGAGCGGCACTAATGCAAGAGTACTCTGGAACTCTGCATCCTGTAATGTATATTTCCAGAAAACTTAATGCGGCAGAAAGGAATTATTCGGTTTTAGACCGTGAGCTATTAGCTATGGTTTGGTCGATCCTCAAACTACAGAGATTCCTACTAGGCGCACATTTCATAGTAGAAACAGACCAAAAAGCTCTTACTGCTATACAGAGTAAGAATTTGAAGAGCTCGAGGTCTACTCGATATGCAATTGCTCTTCAACCTTTTCATTTCTCTGTGCGAGCTATTCGGGGATCAGATAATGTGATGGCAGACATTCTGTCAAGATGCCCACATGATTCCACATAACTATTAGGGCTTAGACTTCTTGATATGTCTAGTTCTATAGTAGTTCCTTTTCTATATCATGATAGATACACATTTGTAATTTAATAATATAATGATTGTATCACTACATAGCGGTTCATGTATGTTTATTCACCGCTGTGCTTTGATGATTTTTACTTCATAAATCATAAATTTAAGATATCTAATACGTAGTGATGATATGAATTTTTTAGGCATTGTGTAATTGCCAGAATTGTATTATACTTTGATGACACCTTCCTGGAAAAATATACTTGTAGAGAAATAATTTCTCTCAGTTTATGAGACACATTCTCACCAGTCGCTCCATAAGTCGACTTAGCCTCATATTAGGCGTTATAGGTATTCCTGATATTTTCATCTGCGCATTATTCATGCGTTGTGAGCCTATTGTACGTTGCTCCTAGATGTATTTCAAAAAAAAAAAAAATGTTCCATTTTTTTTTTTTTTCCCGGGAGGTGTGGTAAGACTGTTACGTGCAGTCTTTGATATCTTACAATATTATACATAGGTAATTTTTTAGTGCTTAAGGGAAAGTCATTATTGAGTTACTTCCCTTGAACTCCGCGGATAAATACATTTTTACTGCGATTTATTCGTTGTTTGGGTAATAATAGATTGTTCTTGCTTCAGAATATCTATGGCCTGAATTTATGTGTATTGTTTGTCTGAGTAGGACGAGTCTGTCTTATATCTGTATATCTTTACATATCTAAGTCGAACTATATGTTCTGTTGTCTCTAGAGAGGTCAAAGGCTATCGGCGGATGTGTCGCTTGAGTGGGGTGATTTGGCTTCGTCCTGATAGGGAATGTGTGTGTTTTGCTATGTCGGCTTGATGCCTTGAAAAGTGATCTCAGTGGTTTTGGGGAAAGTGATAGTCGTCTAGACCTATCGTGTATGCTTTACCCCAGTGTTTATTCATCTTGCCAAGGAATGGCAGTTTCATATTCCCTCTACCAAGGTAATCAAAGATACTCTTATGAACTCTCGATCGAAGCCACCATTGTCGATAATTACGATTTGAATGTTTAAGAGAATATATTTGACTCGATGAAAAACGACTTCGATTCCTAGCAGCACTATATTCTGTAGAATGCAGTCTATTGTTCATGACCAAATCTACAGAGCAACGAAATGTTGTATGAATGACTAACTTTAGAACAGATTCATTATCTGTATTCAAACGTGAGTGACAGTTCACGAGTGGAGCCATCTTGGAACCAAAACATGTAGGACTTTCAAGAAGAGAAAAGGGATGCCCGTATTATCGCTTGATCAGTCCAGAGATCACTGCTACACATGAGAACCCATTGTTAGTGGTTCAATATTATTATATGGAAAAATATGTGCTGAACATTATGTTGAAGAATCGTTGCTAAACGAGATTAGGTTTAGAAGTCATCTGAAATATTGTTTACAAGCTGACGTGCTCAGTCAGTGACGTCAGATGATATATGTATGGGCGATACTGAGTGCTTGGCTATTGACAGTCCATTATACCATTATTCTACATGAGTGCCCATGTAACATTGCAAGACCATTTGTCCACTGTACTATGATGTATTATGGCAACCTGTGATTTGTCACTATCTGTGCTGTCGAGTGTGTACGTCCAATTAAACTTTAGAAAAGGTACACAGTCGTTGGTGTCGATGACTTCCGGTCATACATGAGTGTGAGAAGAGAACATTTGTCAACAACACGAACCCTTATCATCATTCGCACATTATACACTCCATCCATGTCTACACAACACTGCGTAGGTCAAGTTGACATTCCATACACTACAGTGGGGCAGGCAACACCATAGGGATCTTGTCAACTGATGATGATAGACGCCTGTCTTCCCGCCTAGGAGTGTTCTGGTGTACTTTATCAACATATATTATAATGCAGGTAATGATAACAGGGTTGAACTTGAAGAAACACCAATTCAAGATGTAGAATCATACACATATCTTGGCAGTAATATAGACAAAGTTGGAGGGACAGACAGCGATATCAAAATAAGAATACAAAAGGCAAGAGGAGCTTTCATTGCATTGGGAAATATATGGAGATCAAGAGAACTAGGATCCAACACGAAAATAAGAATCTTCAACTCAAATGTGAAGTCAGTCCTATTGTATGGCTCTGAGACATGGAAGTAACAACTAAGTAGTGTTACAACTTACCAAAAGCTACAGACATTCATAAATGGGTGTTTGCGTAGCAACTTAGAGGGCTAAATGGTATGCCATTTTCTTTTACAAAACGTGGAACTAGACAAGTGCCAGTGGAACAAGAGATGAGAAGAAGACGATGGCGATGGATAGGACACACACTGAGGAAACCTGTTGATAGCATTACAAGGCAGTCCTTGTTCTGGAACCCCCAGGGCAAGAGTCGCAAAGAAGACCTTCCAAGCCTTACTTACATGGAGAAGAGAGTTGGAGTTTAGGTGAAAATGTTGTGGAGAACATTGGAAAGAACTGCCCCAAATTTTGGCACGGGACAGGAGGACTTGGCATGTGTTTGTTGAAGGCCTATGCTCCTTTGGGAGTGGAGGGTTATGAATGAATGAAATAAATTGTAACTGTCTGATGTTGATCTCATTCATTATTTCTTTTTTTTCTATTTTTTTTTATTTCATGCTTTTCTATGACTTCTTTCATACCTTCTTCTCATTCCATCAGAGGCTCACCGCTCTTCTATTTATTGGGCACAATTAAGAACCACCCTTGCAAGGCGAGGAAGAGACGTGTCCTCCATTTTCAGTTCCGTCAGAGTTTACTTGCATAACTGCAACAAAATTTGTTTTTGGCAAGTGTTTGATGGAGGCATGCCTCAGGAATTGGGTAGCAGAGCAACTCTGGAAAGGTTAAGTCGGCCGGTGTGATGGTGACCACATCACCCATAGTGTGGCGATAGGCAAGAAAATATGGGCCTAACACCATATTCCCAATATGCCCCAATGGGCGTGTAACAGGATCCTTTACCTTTACCTTGATGGAGGCATGGACTTCTGAAGAGCAGCTGCTGACTGGTACAGTGGTACTTCTCTACTCATGACCCTTGAGGGGACAGTTTGTTTTCTCCCGGGTTTTGATTCTTTCTACATTTGATTTAATATTTTTAGATTTTCAATAAGCAAGTGCTTCTGTATCTTAAGAACCTGTCTATTTAGTATCAACGGCTATTCATTCATTCATAACCCTCCACTCCCAAAGGAGCATAGGCCTTCAACAAACACAAGCCAAGTCCTCCTGTCACGTGCCATCATCTCAAGTTCTTTCCACGTTCTCCTCATCATTTTCACTTCTGTTTCCAGCTCTCTTCTCCATGTGCTTCTCGGTCTACCTCTGCCTCTCTTTCCCTGGCGATTCCTGAACAAGGACTGCCTTGTAATGCTATCAACAAATCTCCTCAATGCGTGTCCTATCCATCGCCAGCGTCTTCTTCTCATCTCTTGTTCCACTGGCACTTGTCTGGTTATTGTCATCAGTTTCACATTGGTGACTCATGTCATACCATTTCAATCCTTCTATTCTACGCAAGCATCCATTTATGGTAGCGTCCGATTGACAGAGTGGTTAGAGCGCTGATCTCTTGCGGCAGAGGTGCCGAGTTCGAATCACGGTACAGACACGCACCAGTCCACCTAGCTGTAAATGGGTAATTTGACTTTGAGTTAGGGAAGGAAAAGAGGAAGGGAACTGGTAACCTTACCTCTCGATGCCGGACCTAGTACATTGAAGTCTCTAACACTTCCCTCCCCTACGGTAATATCTACTATGTGCCGACCTTTACCTTTTACCCATTTATGAATGTAACTTTTTTGTTGTTTTTATTGTTAACCATGTTTCAGAGCCATACAATAGTACTGACGTATTCTTATTTATGTGTTGGACTTGATGTCTCTTAATCTCTATATATTTTCTAATGCAATGAAAGATCCTCTCGCCTTTTCTATTTTTATTTTATCATTGTCTGTCCCTCTAACGTTGCGAATATTTCTGCCAAGATATATGCACGATTCTACATCTTGTAGTGGTGTTTTTTCAAGTTCAACCTTTATCATTTCTTGCATTTATTCTCATAATCTTTGTCTTTTCTCAATGTATTTTCATACCCACTTGTTGTGACCTTTCATCAAGTATTTTAATTTTGTCTTGCATCTGATTATGGTTATGGACAAAAGAATCAAGTCATTTGTAAAATCTAGATTATCAAACTGTTTAGTCAGATTCCATTTGATTCCATTTCTGTTGCGTGTCGATAGCGTTTGATTTTCTACTGGCTACTAGAAATGTAGATGTAAATCTAATGTTGTTGCTAAGATGTAGCCAAGTAATGTACCACTACTTTAGACACCAAGGATGACGAAGGCTGTGAAGTAAGGTGTCTTATCTGGTCTGTTGCTTGCTGTGAGTGTAGATGAGATGAAGTTCCACAGATCTACAATACATGGGTCATGAGGACAGTACATTCACTCACGACGTGAAAGTCATAGAAGTATGAACTGCTAATGACGTTTCCATCATTTATTTATGACTCCACAATGACAAGTACGTTAACATCCATATACATAAGTCACAGACACTGTAGGACATAGTAATGAGCATAAACAAAGTTCCTCAGTAAATTATGCATATATCATGTAAGCTGTTCTCGTATAATTTTAGCTTACAACAGCCTCAGCTCCATATCATCACTCTATGAGTGTAACAACTCCACTCTGATACTAGTAGATCAGAGATGTAAATAAGTCTGTCGTAGGCCGCACGGGAATGGCGGACCTATGTGCATAGTTCAGGTTGACCTTTGTAGGCATTTATAAGTCTAACCTTGATGAAGGCATAATTGCTGGCATAGCGAAGTTCAAAGGAGCATAATAACGGTTCTCTGGGCCTAGAGTGACCCGTATACATATAAATCTAAGGTATGAGGATACCTGGGTGTATTTCCTAGTAGAAGATGCCTCTCCTGCCTGTAGATAGTGAGCGAGCATAACACGACAATGTCAAAAATCTAAGTTGACTACAGATTTCAATATTAGGAGAGCATTTACCTTGCTTCGGAAATATCACCACAACACACACGCCTCCAGGCGTTTTAGAAACATATAGGAAAATCCTCGTTAGCTAAACTAACACACAAGAGGACTTCCATTTCCTCATCAAAAGATCACAGACGCTGAAAAGCGTCTTGCTCTGCTCATCACAATTCTTAGACTCACGAACGGAAGCTTTTTCAAATTGCCCTAAAATCTGGACATGCGCAGAAGCGCTCGACCCCTGAGTTCAACTCAAACCGGGCCGATGTTAGACACATACCAAGCAAGATGCAGACCAAATCGCGCCTTATAAGGACAGGAATAAACATCAACCAAGGTTGCAAACATTCCAAGAAAAATTAGACCTGCTCTGACCATATAAGGAGAACAACTAGACATCGATCTAAAAAAATAGACCGCTAGTTTAAGACACAAGAGGAGGTAACAACCATAGTCAAAATGTAACCACAGTTTACCAAGAGTTATAAACCTTTGATCACAAAAAATTAAAGTGATCAAATAAGACGAGAAAATTATATTGACTCTGAAAAATCTGTGCGTAACAGTTTACCGCACCGCCCGGGAAAAAAAATTAAACATTTTTTTTTAATCCTAGAGCAAGATCCAACAGGCTCCTAACGCCTAAATGATGCGTGGATAAAATATCTCACCAAAAAATATATTGCCTAATATGACGCTAGCTCGCCGCATGGAGCGACAGGTGAGATTATATCTCAGATCCTTAGAGAAAAGATTTCCCTAAGTATACACATTTTCCAGGGAGGTGCCACCAACATACGCCACAGTGCTGGCAATCTTATAATGCAAGCAACATATACATATACAAATCTATTTGACAATAAATATATTATCAAAGGATTAAATCAAGGAATGTTATCAAAACAGCTGTGTCATATACTAATATACCGCATAATAGAGATATATACATTTTTAAACCATATAGTACATTACCTAAGCATGTAATAATATTATGATTAAATGCATTATACATAATACTTAATCAAGTAGATGTTCCCCGAAGACGTGGACATAAACTAGAGGACACATCTACTGAGTCGTTCCAAGGTAAGTTAGCACTTGCCATACTTCATGGATGATATAATGACAGATTCTCGCACACATCAATGATTTGCTGCGAAAATATAAATAACACTATTCTATATGATAACTGTTAGATTTCTAATACAGTAATCAACATACTTTTAAATATAAATTGTGGCCATGAGAACTTTTGGCCCATATATTGCTAACCTAGCCTTCTTCCGTTATATCAACATCGGTAACAGAAAAAGGAAATCATACAGTACAATGTTATAAATTCCCCAAAAAGTGAGAACAGATGTGCTGATACATAATTATGGTAGAGAACTGTTATAGATCTCGACGTCTATCAGGAAGTATAGGATAGAAGAGTTAAGTGGAATCATGTGGGCATCTGGACAGAATGTCTGCCATCACATTATCCGAACCACGGATAGCTCGCACCGTGAAATGAAAGGGTTGAAGAGCTATGGCATAACGAGTGGACCTCGAGCTCTTCAAGTTTTTGCTCTGAATAGCAGTAAGAGCTTTCTGGTCGGTTTCCACAATGAAATGCGCGCCCAGAAGGAATCTTTGTAACTTGAGAATTGACCAAACCATAGCCAACAATTCACGGTCTAGAACCGAGTAATTCCTCTCTGCCGCATTTAGTTTCCTAGAAATATACATCACCGGATGCAGAGTATCTGAATACTCTTGCATTAGTGCTGGCCTAATCCCAGTTGATGAGGCATCACTTCGAAGAACAAAAGTCTTCTCAATAGTAGGTAACCTTAAGATAGGCGGAGATGAAAATAAAGTTTTAATCTGGTCCAATGAGGATTGGCATTCTTGAGACCAGCGGATCAGATTAGGCGATCCTTTCTTCAATAAAGTAGAAAGAGGTGCCATAATGGAAGACAGATTCGGAATGAATCGTCCGTAAAATTGTATCAAACCTAAGAGACTACGTACTTGTTTTTTCGTCTTAGGGACAGAAATGTTTAGTATTTGTGAAATATTGTGGTCCTCTGTCTTTAAGAGACCATGACCAACACGGTGACCCAGGAAAGAAATTTCACTAAATCCTATAAAGGGTTTAGAGGGTTTTGCAGTTAGATTATACTCGCGAAGAGTAGACAGCAATTCGTATAAACCCAAATAGTGATCTTCCCAGGAATCATTGAAGAGACAGATATCGTCTAAGTATGCTATGACATCTGTACGATATGAGAGAATTCGTCGCATCATGCGTGCGAATGTAGCAGGGGCGTTTATAAGGCCGAAAGGCATGAAATTCCATTGAAATAAACCCCTAGGTGTAGAAAAAGCAGTAAGAGGTTTGGCGCGTTCAGTTAAAGGAACTTGCCAATAACCTTTCGACAAATCGAGTTTGGTAAAGAATCTAGAATTAGAAAGTTTGTTTAGTAGCTCTTCTAATGAAGGCATTGGTTCAGCATCGAACTTCGTAACTTGGTTCAATTTGCGATAATCAACGCAAAGGCGAATGTTATTGTCTTTCTTTCGAGCAATAACCATGGACGAAGAGTATGCTGAAGTGGATGGTTCAATTATTTTCAATTGTATCATTTCATCCAATTCTTTTTCGACTTGTGACTGAAAATGGATAGGTATAGGATAGGGTCTGACTCTAATAGGATTATGGTCAGTTAGTATTATGTCATGTTCGATGACATGTGTGTGTCCAGGAATGTCGGTAAGGACATTCTGAAATGTTTGTAACATCGAAGAGACTTGTCGATGTTCCTCAGCGGAAAGATTTGGAGAAACAGTATCGTTTTTCCAAGTTTCCGTAGAATGAAGTGGGATCACAGGAAGAGGAAGATTGACATCAGAGAAAGTAGTTTCCTCATCCTGTATAACTGACAGGGATGAGTAATGACCATGAGGTACTGGAGAATCGTCCGTCGCCTGGAAAATAGGCTGCAAATAGTCCGGTCGTTCATGAAATTCCGAGAGCATATTTATATGGAAAGTTTTATGCTTCCTATCAATATCAACAACATAGTCGACATCGGAAATTTTTGAGACTATCGCATATGGACCTTTCCATGCAATAAGAAGTCTGTTCTCCCTAGAAGGAAGTAGTACGAGTGCTTTGTCACCCGGACAAAATTGTCGTAGACATCTATTCTTATTTGCAAATTGCCTTGCCTTTTCTTTAGCAAATTCGGATGAAGAAGTTGCTAGTTTGCATGCATCGATGATCTTTTGCCTCAGAGCAATGACATACTCATATGAAGATTGTGTGTCATCGCTAATATTATCGGCAGTGATAAGATCGTGGAGCAAAGACATAGGGCCGCGCGGTCGCGCGCCAAAGACAAGTTCAAAAGGAGAAAACCCTGTGTGTTCATTGGGAACCTCTCTATAAGCAAAGAGAGCCGCGGGTAAAACCCTGTCCCAATCCTGAGGATGATCCTCAGTTATCTTTCCAAGTAAAGTCTAGAGTGTTCTATTCAAACGCTCAACTAACCCATTAGACATTGGGTGATAGATACTGCTGAGAGACCTTTTAATATGTAGAGTAGACATTACCTGTGACATAGTGTCAGATATAAGTTGAGTGCCATGGTCTGACAATATTTCTCTGGGAAATCCCAAACGAGAAAATATCAGCCACAGAGCATCTGCGATATCGGCAGTGGAGATGCTCTTCAGAGGTATAGCCTTTGGCCAACGTGTGCACATATCGACACATGTAAGGATAAACTGATGTCCTCTGACCGACTTGATCCTAAAAGGACCAATAATATCTATTGCCATTTTTTGAAACGGCCGAATAGGAATGTCAGCAGCCTGGATAGGCGCAGCATGTCGTGGTCCTCTAGATTTGACCTCTTGACATATTTTGCAAGATCGGCAGTAAATACGTATGTCCTTTTTCACAAAAGGCCAAAAGAAAGCCGCAAGAACTCTCGACTTTGTACGGGAAAAACCCATATGTCCAGCACATTGCGAGTCATGAGCATGTTGCAATATTTGTAATCTCATACTCTTAGGCACAAGAATTTGTGAATGTGTAGACGCAGTCGAGTCTTGTACCATACGCACAAGTACGCCGTTCTTCATGGTAATCCAAGACTTTCTATTTGTATTTTGATTTGGATCACCTTTTTTTGCTAGAATGAAGAATTTTTGTAAAGAAGGATCTTTTTCTTGCAACTTTATGAAAGAGTCACGTGAAATAACCAAGTGACTATCTTGGCTATTTACTTCATTTTTACCAGTCAATGAAGTTTGAGGTGTCTCTAAAGCTTGTGCTTTTGGGACCACTGCATTGGTAGCATGCATATTTTGATCTTCCCAAGCAGCAATCTGCTGTGGGGTACATTCCCTAACTCCATGAATACGACCGATAATAAGGTCCGCAATAGGATTTGGTAGAAGGCACGCGTGGAATCTCCCGTAAAGAAGGGAGTAGCAATATGTATTATGGCAGTAGGATACTTTTCCAAAGTGCCACCAAATGTGACACATTTGATCACCTTTCCTGTAGCACAGGATGGATCTACTAGCGATTGCTTAACTCCAATAGTAGTGCATCCAGAATCAAAAAGGACTGAGACTGGATTACTATTTACTAGACCTTTATGTAGGATAAGAGAACCTCTCCCGTCATGCGCAACTGCAGCGGGAAGAGCGGGAAGAGGGTGACCACAGCTCAAGGTAGTTACCGTAGTCGGTTCGAACAAAGTAGAGCATTGGGGGCATTTAGTTGCTCTACCAAAGTCAAAGGCAGAACTGTTGCATGGTGGTTTGCTCTGAACAATGTTCCATGTGATATGAATAAAACAATTATAAATTTCTGGCCATTGTTTTTTCTTTGATATGTTAGTTTTTTTCATTCAGTGATAGTGCATCGTGCCTTCGATGGAAGATTAAGCGAATGCGGGGGTGGAAGATTCCGAACAATACTTGAACCTTGGAATACGATTGATTTGATAAGTCATTTCATTGAGTCCATACATTTAATTCACAGTTGTACACACAGGATGATCATTTCAAATAGGAGTAGAGCATAAGTCCATATAAGTCATGCATAAATTAATCAATAACGTAGACTGCTGGTTATGTGTCAATGTCCGTTTAAGGATACAATGCAGTATTGTCGTCAGAACATCACAGCTATATGCACGCGCAGCTAGACATGGCTACCTGCCGACAGTGAGACTGCGAGTCTGAATATTTCATATGAATTTGACGATTATTCTCATCCTTCTGAGGATTCTAGTTAATTACTAACCTCCATAAATTTTCCTCTCATATAGAGTTCTAGGACTGACCCTGGTCCATCAAAAAATGCATATATATGGCTATATCATGCCATTGAATTGGAAGGTTAGAAAAACGCAGCTATTCAGCTTGGCGGTCAAGTAACAAAGGGTAGCGTTTCTTAGTTACCGACTGTGACCCAAACAACGCTATACACGTCATAATCGATCGTGTATGGAGCGTTCAATAATTGAAACATCTATCGCAATATATTAAATGCCTTAACCTTTACAATTGCACGTCTGATAACCTTTAGCAGACGGCGTTAATATCATATACCGTAACAATTCCCTGTACACCGGGGGAAAAAAAAATCGATAGATTTTTTTTTCAAGATCTATCCGACTTAACAATTTTTCAAAAAAATTTAACACAATTGTGACATATGGCCGACGATGTTCTGAGTAGAACCGTGTTGCGGTCATGTCAACTAACTATTTGTCATAGTCATCTAACATTAATCATATTATATATCAATATTATACATATTATTATATCAACTAAATAAATGTCCAATGTTAACAGTGAATGATAGAATTAAATTAAAGTAAGGTCTGTCGTATTAGTATGTCATATAGGAATTAATTTGACTAATTAACATTAAATTAATTAATTAAACTAAGAGTTAAATTATTAAGGTTCTAATGTAACGCGATGTTATGAGAGAAGAAAAGACAAAATAAGTGAGAAGAAATAGAAAGAAATTCGAATATAAGTTTAACTTAATTGTGTGTGTTAAGTGTTAGTGAATAATAACTATCTAATTTAACTAACTAAATAATGTATAGGTACATTAAAAAAAAAAAATATTAATTTAATACTTGTGTGAGATTTATTTTCTCTTTTCATAATTTCTTCTTTTTATATTTCGTTCTCTTTTTTTTTTTTTCTTCATTTCATTTTTTTCTCACATTTCATTTTATTGATAATAATTCAATTAAGAAGTTAAGTTAACTAATTAATTAGTATAGGATATTGATCCTGATGAATTCTTTTAGGCAAAAATGTTCAAACGTTTACGTTGGAAAGAAATGTCATTTATCCCAGCATCCAAGAATTAAGTGCACATAGGATAATAAGTTCGACTTGTCGTCAGATATTGTTCCATGATTGTTCAACGAATATTCATATATCGTGTATGGACGTCAGACGAAGTTTCAATGACAATATGTATACCTTGATTGTCTTTTAGTTCAATTCTGTGATGCATATAGTGTTTATAAAGTTTAAATTGAAGGCAAGGTTAGTTCCTTTATAGTTGATATGTTTTAGGAATGTTAATGTTGATTATTCGTCGTCAATAGGATTACGTGACAACGCATCCGCCACAATGTTTTCAGTGCCAGGAATATGTTCAATGGAGAATTCAAATGGCTGTAGGATGATTGCATATCTGGCGAGTTTCTGGCTTTTATGATTAGATCGACGCAAGGATGCTACAGCACGTTGGTCCGTCTGTATGGTGAAGGGAGCACCAAGCAGGAACTTTTCAAGTTTAGTTATTGCCCATATCACAGATAAAAGTTCCTTGTCGACTGTGGAATACTTTGTTTCTGCCGGCTTTAGCTTTCTTGAAATATATAAGGTAGGATGTAGAATGCCATCATGGTTCTGGAGCAGGCATGCACCAATGCCGTAGTTACTAGCATCTGTTCGTAAGAAAAATCTTTTGGAAGCATCGGGAAGTCTTAAAATTGGTTCATGCGAGAACAAATTTATAATTTTGTTGAAAGTTTCATTGCATGTACCAGTCCATGTCACCTTCACCGGCATGTCTTTTTTTTAACAATGAAGACAATACAGCCGTGATGGATGACAAGTTTGGTATGAATCTACTGTAATATTGAACAAGTCCTAACAAACTCCTGACCTGTTTCTTCGTCTGAGGAACTGCTATGTTTAGAATTTTGGAGACTGTACTAGGTAACGTTCGGATATATCCCGATCCAATGATATGTCCCAAAAAGGTTATCTCATTACACGCGATTTGCACCTTTGTAGGTTTAGCAGTTAGATGATAATTCCTTAGAGTGTCGAAAACATATCTAAGTCCCGAAACATGTTCCTCAAACGACGAACTAAACAAGCATATGTCGTCAATATATGTAATAACGTCTGGTCTACCTGATAAAATTTGTCGCATCAGGCGAATGAAGGTAGCTGGCGCATTAACAAGCCCAAAAGGCATCACATTCCACTGGTATAGACCTTGTGGAGTGGAAAATGCGGTGTAGTACTTAGCCTTTTCGGTCAGTGGTATCTGCCAATAACCTTTAGTTAAGTCTATCTTACTAAATATAGTTGCGTTGGATAGACGTGGCAGTAAGTCGTCGATAAGTGGATGTGGTTCGCTGTCAACTATAGTCTTAGCATTTAATTTTCTATAATCAACACATAGTCTGATGTTATTGTCCTTCTTCCGGACAATCACTAATGGAGAAGAGAATGGCGAATTACTAGTCTCAATGATTCCCAGAGACAACATCTGTTCAAGTTCCTTAGTAGTTTTAGCAAGGAAATGTAAAGGAACAGAATAGGGATGTACACGAATAGGTGTATCATCATTGAGAGTAATGTCATGACTGATAGCCGATGTGCGACCCGGGACGTCGGTCAATACATCTGGATAAGATTGTAATAGATTAGCAATCTGTAGACGCTGTTGCGGTGTAACCGTTGAAGAGATGGTTACATCCCGCCAAGATTCAGTAGGTTGAACTACTGGTACCGGTAACGGTAACTGTACCTCAGGAAAAGAAGATTCTTCTTCCTGGATGACAGATAAGTTAGAATAATAACAAGTAGATACTGTGTTGTCATCTAGTTCATGAAAAATTGACTGTAAGTGTTCAGGACGTGTATGAAATTGCTTGAGCATGTTAATATGAAATATCTTTTTGTGTCCCTTGATATCTAAGACGTATAAGAATAAATGACCAATAAGGAAAAGAAATGATGACTGACTAGAGCTGAGTCATCAAGAAATAAGACAAAAGGGTGAGCGTACACCATTATCTGCGTGGCGCAGAATCAGGTACTAATTGTAACTTTAGATAACGGTGATGAAAATAAACACCATTATCACGCTCGATTACCCAACGAGCGTCTCGATTGTTACGAAATGTAACCATCGCCTGTCTATTCTGCCCATTGCATGATGGCAGAAGACGAACAAACTTAACGTTTGCTGTATAATCAAAAAAAATTTCTAAGTGCCTGCCAGGTAGTATCCTGCGGCAGATTTCGCACTAACACTGTGCGAGAATACGCACTTTTCCCAATATATGTAGTATCATTGTCACGAAATAGTGGACAATGATGATATGTATTCTTTGTCAAAGAATTAACCTTCCCTTTCAACACCGACATTGTCTTTCTGTTGGATGTCGTATCATCCTGACTGGACTGAGGATGATACCTATCATCACCAAAGGTATTAAGTTTCCTACATGTCGTAGACATGTCTTTGCTGGGCAAAGTAAAAACTTTTTCATCATAATTATTTGTGTTAACTTTATGTTTCCTTTTAAGTCCAGCATTATTATTTAACCTATTATTCTTCCTCATAATGTTTTTGTCAATGTTGACAACGTCAACAGTTTTATTAGGATCAGTTATATCCTTAGTATGTTGTCCAATAGATCTATCATCTTCATCAATTTCCAGGATAGTACTGAGAGTGAAGTTGGAAACTGCTGTGCCACATGTATTTATGTTGTTGGCACGAAGTGTAGCCATATCAACAACAGCGTTAGCGTTGCTAAAAGAATGCAAATTTTTTTTCTCCCAATCATTAATTTCTTTAGGAGTGCAATCTTTACTCCCATGTATGCGTCCTAATGTAAGATCAGCTGATGGATTCTGTAGCATGCACACCTTGACATTACCTGAAAAAAATGGTGTATTAACATGTACTATGGCAGTGGGGTAGTACTCAATAGTACCCCCGAATGTCATGCAACGGACATAGTCCCCTGTTGCATAGCTAGGATGTACCAAAGACTGCCGAACTCCAATGGTTGTTGATCCAGAGTCTTTTAAAACTGAGACCACCGTACCATTGACTAATCCTCTATTGAACATCAGGGTACCCTTGCCATCGTTCGCTGAAAGACCAACTGCTGTATGAAGGTGTCCACAATTCAGCACCGTTTCCTTGGCCTTCTGAAAAATAGTATTACAATCTTGGCAACTATTTGCCACATTATAATTAATAGCAAAACATGCAGCAGAAGACTGTGTTGTATTATTGTCAAGTGGGACCTGAGCTATAGGGGTAGTATTATTTGTAACTGCCGCCCCTGTATTATGGTTGTAATGAGATGATCCCCGAGAATGAGATCGATTCCGAGTATAATTGTTAGAATTATCTCGTCGTCCTCTATAGTAACTATTATCTCGATGTCTCGAGCCATGATTATTACCATTCCAGTTACTATTATTATTGGGAGTATGTGATCGATTATAATTAGTGTTATGTTGACCATTGTGGTAGTTTGTTTGAGGTGAATAATTTCTATCTCGTGATCTACCTCTGTTGAACTCATTTTTATTGTTGAAATATTATTATGTCCCTTCTGAAAGTTAACATTGTGATTTCTTTGGAACCTGCTTCTGTCTACACTGTGATGTCTTTGTTTGTTATTATGATTGTAGGCCATATTAGACGCCACAGGTAGAGGTTCTCTTAATGAGGAGTTAGAAATGGTTGCATTCGGATGTGCCGAACAGTAGTTTAAAGAAATTTTTTCTAACTCGTCCATAGTACCTGGTTTACGCTCCTGCAAATATGCAAAAAATGGCTGGCTAACCGAAGATAATACCTTATCCCGTAGTAGTAAATCAACTAATTTGTCGTATGATTTGTTGACTTCTGCCAGTTCAACCCATCTATTAAACGTATTGCGTATGTTCGCAATGAATCCTGCAAAATCTTTTGGAGATTCAGGTAAAATTCCCTTAAATTTCAACCTACAGTGTTCCTCGTCCAGGTGAAACCTTCGTAAAAGCAAGGACTTAATAGCACCGTAGTTATTTGCTATTGATGGGTCAGCATTTTGAGAAGCCGTCAGTGGTTCTCCAACCAAGAATTCATTTAACTTGAGTACCCATGACTCTTCAGGCAAATGGTTAGTTTTGCAAGTCTGTTCAAAACGTGACAGGAACGATGAAAGGTCGTCCACGTTCAAGTTGAGAGTGGGTAATTTAAAGTTGTAGAAATGTTTAGTTTGGCTGGATGATGATCCATTTTGTGCGTTATTATTCTGGTTTGCATCAGCACTTTGTGCTTGTAATCTTGCTGTCTCCAATTTAATACGCGCCAATTCCATTTCTTGTTGTAAAATAATTTCCTCTCGTTTCAATTTATTCTCTTCTTCCTGTCTGGCGATTGCTCTTTGCTCTTCTCTTTCACGTTGAGCAATCTCTCTCAATCTATTTTCCTTGTCAATTTGCTTCATCTCACGTTCTGCTTCCTTTCTTTCGCGTTCCTCCTCCTCTTTCTTTAATGCAGCCTTTTGTTCCTCTTCCTCTTTCCTTAATGCAGCCTTTTGTTCCTCTTCCTCTTTCTTTAATGCAGCTTTTTTCTCTGCTTCTTTTCTTTCATGTTTTTCCAGTTCTGCCTCAGCAAACTGACGAAGTTCTTGAGATTTATAACCATATTCCCGACCAATTTTAACGAAATGGTCTATAGTAAGCATTTTGACTTTTATCTGTAAGTAATTATTGATAATTACTGATTAAAATAGTCAATAGTAGCTTCAGAGTAATTATTATACTTACTCAACTTAGAAATATTCAATATAAATAATCACAATAGTACTGAACTCTAATGTCTAAGTTCAACTAATAGACAATATTTTGTAACAATATTGTATCTAAATAATACTATATCATAAATAGTTATGATATCTGTTAACTATTATGTAATTACTTCACACAATTAATCTTAATATCCAATAATGTTGGGTATGATTCCTAGTAATTATATTGTTGAATGTACTAAGTCACTCTCTTAGTACCAGAAAAGTATATTAAATAATATACAATGGGTCTATTACCTCAAAGGTAGACTATAAGATTATTTTATTTGGTCAATATATATATTATATTATTATGCCCTAGGCATCTCTGATAAATTGTAGTGCTACTTTCTTGGACTATCACTGCATAATTATGCAATGTCCCATATTAACCTTAAATATCAGAAAAAAATTAATTAAATTAAATTACAAGTGTATTATTGCATATAATATCATATTATTAATGTAGTATTTAACATATATCATGAGGACAAACAAAACAATGATGCAACTAAAGGGTACAAACAATGTTAAGACGCAAACAAGACATTTTCACAATTAAAAATGAATTTATGAACTAAATAAAACAAGCGGAAGTGTCACAAGCCAAATGAAGGGTCAAGGTCTGACCCGAGGTCAACTTAATATTCAAAGTACACAAAAAAAAAATGACTGCAAAAAATGATGACATCACAGGACTCATAACGGACGACCATTTAACAATCATCAAATAAATGATAGTAAGAGGAGACTGGACGAAATAGTTAACGAACATGGTACAGAACTGAATAAAATTGTTAACTGAGTACGAAATAAAATACACCAGTTATCTACGGAACGGTACAGCTAACACAAATCGTCAAACGACAGCAGATTTGGACAGATAGTCCAATGGCAAACCTCAATGGGGCTTCCAAAAGTGCAATCGTTTAACTGCCCTAAGAAACGACCGAAATCAATTCAGGCATCGTGAGAGCCACAGAATCTAATTTCGGTTCATCCTCCCTACCTCCCACGAATTAACAACACATTAAGACAACAAAAAGTACATTAAACATAGGTAAAAACATGCCGATGTAGGCAGAGGGCATGGACTCAGTTAGCACTGTTTGCAATAACAACAGTTAAACACCTAGACTTATCTTTTCCGTTGCTTAGATCAGTGCTAGAGGTCGTCAACAGCTAGGCCTGTGCCTTTGACTGTCTGCTCCTGATGGGCAGGCAACGGTAGTCCATCTTGTGCATCTTGATCAATTTGAAGCGAACTAGAGAGGCGTTGAAAAGATGTCTTCTTCACTGCGACAATGCAACAGTGACGTCATGTTGCTATTCATGATCACGTGCGTCACGTCAGCTTCGTAATGGTCATGTGATCGAAACTTGATCGTAAATATTTCATTCGAAAGTCATGAAAAAATTTTTGGTTTTTGGTTGTTTTTCGTCCCCACATACCGGGCACCACTGTTGCATGGTGGTTTGCTCTGAACAATGTTCCATGTGATATGAATAAAACAATTATAAATTTCTGGCCATTGTTTTTTTCTTTGATATGTTAGGTTTTTCATTCAGTGATAGTGCATCGTGCCTTCGATGGAAGATTAAGCGAATGCGGGGGTGGAAGATTCCGAACAATACTTGAACCTTGGAATACGATTGATTTGATAAGTCATTTCATTGAGTCCATACATTTAATTCACAGTTGTACACACAGGATGATCATTTCAAATAGGAGTAGAGCATAAGTCCATATAAGTCATGCATAAATTAATCAATAACGTAGACTGCTGGTTATGTGTCAATGTCCGTTTAAGGATACAATGCAGTATTGTCGTCAGAACATCACAGCTATATGCACGCGCAGCTAGACATGGCTACCTGCCGACAGTGAGACTGCGAGTCTGAATATTTCATATGAATTTGACGATTATTCTCATCCTTCTGAGGATTCTAGTTAATTACTAACCTCCATAAATTTTCCTCTCATATAGAGTTCTAGGACTGACCCTGGTCCATCAAAAAATGCATATATATGGCTATATCATGCCATTGAATTGGAAGGTTAGAAAAACGCAGCTATTCAGCTTGGCGGTCAAGTAACAAAGGGTAGCGTTTCTTAGTTACCGACTGTGACCCAAACAACGCTATACACGTCATAATCGATCGTGTATGGAGCGTTCAATAATTGAAACATCTATCGCAATATATTAAATGCCTTAACCTTTACAATTGCACGTCTGATAACCTTTAGCAGACGGCGTTAATATCATATACCGTAACAAGAACATGAGATAGCGCTAGTGTTTTTATTATCATCAGCCTGTTTACAGGCTCCCTGAGACTCTTGCTGTACAGAGTTTGCCTGTTGATATCTCTTTTTTTACGTTGAGTTCTACCGCGACTATTATCACCTCTAGAGTTATCATTGTATCCTCTATTGTATCCGTTATCCTGGTTTGCATTCCAGTTTCCATAGTTATCATTCTCGTTTTCATATTGATGAAAACCTCTATTAGTTTGGTTTTGAGGTCTCCGCGAAAAATAGTTTTGATAGCCTCTATTATGACTACCTCTGCGGAAATGTTTATAATTATTGGATGTAGAATAACGAGGACTGTCAGCTTGTCTCCAGTTCTTCGAAGAAGAACCACCATGCGATTGATAGCCCAGATTCTGAGTATAATTCCGGTTATTCTTCCTATTAAAATTTTGTTGTGTACCCTGAAATTTACGCATGAAATTTGGGCCATATGGTGCTGCCGAAGCATCTGGCAAACCTTCTTTCACTTTAGAGTTGCCAATGGTTACATGAGGGTGCGCAATAACATACTGGCAACAATATTCTTCCATTTCTTTTATGTTTTTAGACTTACGCTCATGAAGAAAAGCAAGAAAAGACTCGTTGACAGAAGACATAACTTTGTCTCTAAGTAGTAAGTCCATAAGTGCTTCAAATGTATGTTCTGACTTAGACAGCTCACCACAACGTGTAAATGTGAGACGTATTTTTGAAATGAATTCAGAGAATTCCACTCCAGTTTCTGGCAACATATTTTTAAATTGAAGACGATAGCCGTCTTCGTTAAGTTGGTATTTCTTTAACAATGCCGCCATGACAATCTCATAATTGTTCTTGTCAGGCTCATCTACCATGCTTAACATACTCAGAGCATCACCTCTAAGTATATTCGATAACTGATCCACATATAGTGATTTATCTATATTATGTGTTTTACATGAGCGTTCAAATCTATCCAGATAGAACGTTATGTCGTCACTGGAAGCATTGAAAGCTGGTAGTTTAATTTTGAAAGTACTAGCATTATTCTTATCAGAAGATGACACCTTATTTGGATCATTAGCATTACCCATGTTCATCAACTTCAACTTCTCTAACTCCAAAGCTAAGAGTTTTTCTTCATGCTCCATTTTCGCTTTTCTCTCCTCGGCTTCTAGTCTTTTATTTTCAGCTTCAACCTGTAGTCTTTTAGTTTCAGTCTCAGCTTCTCTTTGTAATTTTCTCTCTTCAGCCTCTTTTTCTAGTCTTTTATTTTCAGCCTCAGATTCTCTTTGTAACCTTTTCTCTTCAGCCTCTTTTTCTAGTCTTTTATTCTCAGCTTCCATTTGTAGCTGGATTTTCTTCTCCTCAGATTCTCTTTTTTGTTTTTCCATTTCCATCTGGAATCTCCTTTCCTACACCTGCATCTTCAATTTTAAAGTCTCAGCTTCTGTTTCCATTCTCTTTTCTTCCGACTTTAATGCTTTGTCATATTGAGTAGTCGCATATTCTTCCAATTTATCACCAGTCTTGCCAAGGGATTTCCCTTGCTCAATAAAGTACTCAAATGTAGACATATTGTCTAATAATATAAGTCGAAAACCTGAAATAATAAATTATCTTATTTCAACCTTAATGGTAACAAGTCTTAAATAAAGTACTTGTATAATCACATTACATTATCCCAAAATCTGTGGGAGACAAGTCTTTGGCAAAAAACTTGTATAATCAACTGAATAATAATAATAATACCAGTCAATTCTTTATCACCAATTTGTTATCATAAGTGCACTACACAGCTAATAGTGCAGGAGCAAATCCACCAATGTGTTATCATAAGTGCACTACACAGCTAATAGTGCATGAGCGAATCCACCAATGTGTTATCATAAGTGCACTACACAGCTAATAGTGCATGAACAAATCCACCAATGTGTTATCATAAGTGCACTACACAACTAATAGTGCATGACCATATATTTATCAATAGTGAATGCTAACTAAGAACAATGTAAACAATAACAAAGATCAAAGACAATACGAAAACATTCGCAGAAGTCAACTAAATAAACAGCAAAATAAAGAAAATGTCACAAAGGATGTGATGATAACTGCGAAAATGTAAACAATACAAATGACGTCACAGTGTATAAACAAAAGGGTGCATAGAACTAAATAATAGGAAGGGGAGACCTACAAATACAAACAAAGCAAAAGAAAACTAAAGAACAGACAAAAATATAACGAAAACAACGAAAAGGTACACTTCGTTACACCTAAATAGAAATAGCAACAAAAATAGCTAGCAAATTTCACACAAGAAATTTGCAGAGTCCCCACAGAACGCTGATATAAGTCCTCTGTTACGTGGAATCTCCTATATCAGACACGGCCCAACCGAAAAAAAACCGCGCTGAAATATAAACAAATATAAACAACATGTAATATATAACATGTAACGAAAGAATGAGAAAGTACAGAAGGCTCAGTTAAGACAATATAAGGGCACAGTTCACAAACAAAATGCCACTTATCTTATTACAATCCTATCGTCAACACGGTAGAGAACAGGTGGTGATCAGCATTCTAAGAATAGATGATCGCTCATCTGAACTTGCATCCACAAAACTGTAAAGACGATGGCTACAAACTTGAACCTCTGATGAAGTACTGAAAAAGTACGGAACTTGTCCTTCTCATATATAACAGCAACAAGCTTTAATCGGCACTTGACCTTCTAAATACAGTAACTCGATTCAATCGGCACTTGACCTTCTAAATGCAGTAACTCGATTCAATCGGCACTTGACCTTCTAAATGCAGTAACTCGATTCAATCGGCACTTGACCTTCTAAATGTTGAAGAGACTGCAAAGTTGGCAATCTATCAAGCAGCGCCGGGTACTTTCAGCTTCTAGGTACAGTGGACATATTACGCTTGCACCTCACCATGTTGAGTGCAGGGAAAAACTGTTATATTGACTCTGAAAAATCTGTGCGTAACAGTGTCGTCGATGCGTTCGTAACGCCATCTATTGCTAGTAAGAAAAGAAATGGAGACAAGAGGCATCTCTGTTGCACTCCTGTTCTTATCACAAACAGTACTGTAAGTTGTCCTTCATGAAGTACTTAGTAAGTTAGTGATCTTCTTGTGAACTCCATAATGCCTCATCAATTTCCAAAGTGATTCTCTGTCTACGCTGTCAAATGCCTTTTCATAGTCCACACATCCAATGTATACTGAAGCACATTAAAAACGCAGCACTTGTATAATCCAAGAACAGAGTGTGAAATGTAAATATAAGTGTTTACAAGTTTACATATTTGGAATCTTTGTTTATTTTCCTATGAATCCATGCTGGTCATTAATTTTTACATGTGATTGTCATGAAATTCATTGCATTCTGTGCAGGCAAGGGAGAAAACCAAAAATGCAACCAATACAAAAAATGCATTCGCACTATCCTCAGTATCTGGTATGTCCACCGTGTGCTTGCAAACAAGCTTGACAGCGGCTCCGCATGGAACGCACAAGTCTCTGAAGGAAATTCCGGGGAATCAAGTCCCATTCACGTGTAAGAGCAGCTTCGAACTGTTGCAGATTAGCTGGAAAACCTTGCCTGTAGACTCTGCGTCCAAGCTTGTCCCACAGATGTTCTATAGGGGACATGTCTGGTGATAGGGCAGGCCAATCAATCGTCACAATGTTCTGCTGCTGTAGATAATGCTGCGTAATGCATGCGGTGTGCGCACGTGCGTTATCTTGCTGGAGAAGCTGCAAGTCTGGATAATTTGTGAACGCAGGAGCAACCAATGCATCCAGAAACTCATCTCGATATGTCACAGCATTAACATTTCCACGGAAGACGTGAAGAGGCAAGCGATTGTGAAACCTGAATCCTCCCCAAATGTGAATACTGCCACCTCCAAATCGGTTGTGCTGACGAACACAGCAATCTGCAAAGCGCTGTCCACACCGTCGCCAAATCCGCATATGTCCATCAGCAAAGGATATGTTGAATCTGCTCTCGTCTGTGAATAGGACAGCATTCCACTGCAATCTAGTCCATCTGACATGTTGCTCTGCCCATTGCAGGTGCTGCTGACGATGTCTGTGAGTCAAATTTGGCCCAACATATACTGCCACAACGCGTAGACATTTTCAGGGTCATAGCTGTTGGGAATCGTGTTGCACGTGTAACTTTCATTGTTTTCATGTAGTCTGTCTTGCAGTAAGGCCTGTATCTCTGAGTCGTCGTATGACTGTCATTCGAGAGACTTGCCACGTCTACCCACCATTGCTCTTGCTGTTTGACTTGCCGGGAGAGAACGATTCCTTAGGTGACTCAGCACAATATGACGATATTGCGCAGGGGTAGTAACTCGTGGTTGGCCACTCAGAAGTCTATCCCGGGCACTGCCAGTGGTTCCGTAACGTTCATTGAGACGTACAATAGTGCTGTGGTGGCAATTCATCTTTCTGGCAATGGCCCGCGAGCTCATTCCGGTCTCCAACATACCAATGGCTCGTTGGCGGTGATTTTCAGATAGTCGTGGCATTTCAAGCACATGTACTGGGTGTTTTGTCTCAACGGCCTTTTTATACCGAGTATACTGCCACAACGCATACACATTTTCAGGGTCATAGCTGTTGGGAATCGTGTTGCACGTGTAACTTTCATTGTTTTCATGTAGTCTGTACACACACCCGTGAGTTGAATCATGCACTTTCCATTCCAGCAGCCATTCGCTCTCTACCTCATGACAAACACCGGGAAAATCCATTCCCACACTTTATTTTCCAGCTTCTCGGCATCAGTATATATAATAGTGGAGCGTTTTTAATGTGCTTCAGTATATAACAATGAATTCCATTCCAGACTTTGTTCAACTATTATTCTCAGTTTGGCTATCTGGTCTGTACAGGATCTGTTTTGTCGAAAACATGCTTATTCATCTCTCAGTCTATGGACTCTTTAATCTCTCAAGGACGATCTTGTTTATTACTTTTCATGGCACTGATAGTAACATTATTCCTCTATAATTTGTGTAAATCTCCCTTTTTTAAGCAACTTGACCAGATAACCTTCCTTCCATTCTGCTGGTGTTTCGTCTCTCACCAAGACGTTGCCAAGTATTTTGTATAATATCTGGAAATTATTATGCACTTTATTATATCTTAACGGTTTTACCTGGACTTTAAACTGGAAGTCCAACTGTATTTATTTAGACTTGTATGTGATTTCTGTAGCTAGCTATTTTGCCTTTCCTGTTTATTTAGACATCGTCAAATGTTCGGCTGTGTGTGTTTTCTGACGATACCTTATGGGATCGTGTTTCTCTTCGTGGAATGTTCTGGTTGTAACTTGTAACTTCTACTGTTACCTCGTGTGTTAATTTTGTTCTTTACTTTTTATTTATTTAAAACCTTTTTTGCTTTGTAGGTAGTCCTGTTGACTGCTATTTTTAGGTAAATATTTATTTGTTCTCCCCCCTCGATATCTCTTTCGTTATCCCACTAGCTTGCACTGCTTCATCTTGTGCTCGACATTTGTATCCATCGCTCTCTTACACGTCCTTGTTTTCTTGTTTCCGTTGCGGTATTTTAGTGGCTAATGTGCTTGTTTCTCTTATCTCCCTGTTGTGAATGAAGTTAATTAACGTCTGCAATTGGCGATTGCGTATTCCTCCTTTTTACAGCTTCAGAATGACCCCTGCTTGATTGAGTAGTTGTTTATGAACTTTCTATAATCCACCGTTCTGAACCTGTGCCTGGGTACTAGCACTAAAGATCCAGGTTTTGTCACTCATCAATAATCATGTTGGTTTCAGTGGTTCATGATATGTTGCTGCTCATTTCACGGGAGAAGGTAAAGGATAACCTCTCGCTTTCTCGAAGTTCGTTCTTGATCCCTGTTTGCTCTGCAGATTCGAACGTGATCATGTTTTTCAGTGATTCTTTGTTAACCTGACTCACCTTGTTTTCTAGGCAAGTGTTCCCCGTCGGGATTTTTATTCGACACTGACAGAAACTGTTGTATGGTTGTCGTTTCTTCCAGCAGGACTTCTTGATATAAAGTATGACTCCAGCTCATTTACTTTGGCGTTTTGTTTCTTAATGTTCGCATGCGCGTGGTCTTGCCTGACTGAATTTTACATGCGGTCTGGTAAGGTGCATTCTACTTTGTGGGTGTTCCAGCGTGTTCTGTTGGTATGTAACAGTGGTGCTGTGTAACTTTGCGCATACTTAGCGATTTTCGTCACCAAATAGTACGTTAAGCAAATAACACCCTTCCCTCTCCCAAAGAATGGGAATAAATTATAATGTTTTATTTTTGCTGCATGTCCTGGTGATATTGTATCTCCCGTAATAAATTTATTCCTTTCCATTCCATTTGAACTTCCTTGGATCTGTGTAGTAAAAATTATCATGACTTAGGCCAATGGCCAATGCACCTTGACATAAATGAAAGGCCTATGTTTGTTTAATATGTGCTCAATTTAGTTTTCCCGATGCAGTGCGCGCTGTTTCTGTATTTTCCCGAAAAGGCACTATACATTGATAGCTAAGCATGTGTGTTCATTATATGGGTGTTTAAATTAGACTTCATGATGCAGTGTCCACAGGTTCCGGGTTTTCCCGAAAAGCTAATAGGTTTGTTTCATTGGTGGTTACAAATGCTCCAGTAAGACTATCGGTAATATAGGGATTTGAGACAGCGTTGTGTAGAACCTCTTCTAGCTCTAAGTCTCAGGTTAACAAAACTAATTTCCCACCCTGTTTGAATGAGGGCACTTTTGACCAAACCAGGGCAATTTCGCAAACATATGTAAAGGTGTATTAGTGCAGGGGTTCTCAACAGTTTTTGTCCATGATCCCCTTCTGAGCCTTATTTTCCTCTGTGGCCCCCCCTCATAGTCGTTGTTAGGTGGAAAAAAAGGTACTTTACCATCTTACTGTGGTACCCTAGAGATATGGCAAGGTCCACGTTGAGAACCACTATATTAGTATATTATTGTATACTGTGTTTAGAACAAAGGAGAAAGCAATATTTGGATATTTACCTCGCGGCTCCTCACAACAAATGGGTCTGTCGCGGCACACCAGTTGATAAGTTCTGTTGTCACTTACATGCTTTCTCACTCCATTATTTTCCTTTTGCGCTCCCTATGCACACCGTCATTTGCGCATTTTTCTTTGGTAAGTGTTACTATTTTCGGGAGTGTACATTTAAGGGAAACAATACAATAAATGTCTAACTTTCAACCAAAGTTGCATCCCTTAGCGTTACGCACTGACAGAAAAAGCTGGGATTTTATATATAGGATTGTTATCTTTTTGCGCTCCCTATGGAGCATGGAACCGCTACTACAGGAGGCCCCCCTTACAGGAAGCCTGCACAAAGTGCAGCCGTGGTTTTTGTAGAAATGTTTGACATAATGAGGTTGCCAACCCCATAATCTTCATATTAGTTGTCTTGTACGACATGCTTGAGGGAGCACGAGTTCTATTCTTTCTTGTGTTTTATAAAGACCCTAAGAACTACGCTTTCTTACCCCAGACTGTTACTATAATGATACCGATCAAGTCACGATGACATTGCATCACCGTAGTCCGAGATCTATGTCGAAAACAAAGATCACATTATCCCTGAGATAAAATCAGATAGGTAGATTGACATCAATAAACAGGAAAATCATATTGAACTATTTATAGATATCACGTGATATATGTTGAAAATACTTCACACAGTTTCACTTTTTTCAAAGTTCGAGGTTTCTAGAAAAGCAAGACACCATCTCTTGTCTGATAATTTTCAGATAAGAACCGGCCATTGCAGACTCAGATACCATATGTACAACAAACTGAAAATCGGAAAGACAGATATGTGCCCATGTTAGGAGGACATAAACGCAGCAGAACACGTGCTCCTAAAGTGTCGTCTCCACGAGAGGAGCAGAGTGGTAGCGTGGCCTTTTCCAACCCAGTTGAGGTAGAAACTATACGTTGACGAGACAAGCCTGAGACGAACTGCCAGCTTTATAAGAGATATAGCTGCTTTTATTTGAGAGTGAACTACAAACAAGAATTTTTGTTGGGATGAGCAGAAGGCGGACTCAAAATTCTCAGTGGGTCATGTAGATAACGCGCTGTTTTTGTTGTCCCTGCTGTACAGTTACTGCCTCATTTATCATTATACAGTTATTTCTGTTTGTGTCTGCTATGTTTTTGTTACTGTTATATTATCACTGTTGTTGGCGCCGGTCTTCATTGCTTCATTAATTTCTCCTCTTTTGCTCTCTAAAGAGGATAGAATTACAACTGTCGCGTATCCCCTGTAGTGCTTTATAACCGGGGTGCATGCACTCCCTGGAGGAACGCGACCTGAATCCTGTTGATAAATTACTTGCCAGAGATTTTGGGAGACGGCTTATCATAAACACAATACACAGAACTCAAATGTATGCCTACATCTGTATGAAAAAAACTCCACTGTAAATTGTGCATAAAAGCACTTACAATTCATTTGGCTGTATTCGCCAGTCTCTAATTTCAGGGGGCTCATTACGTGTACTAAATATACAGATTATATATAGATATATAAAATCCCAGCTTTTTCTGTCAGTAACGCTAAGAGACGCAACTTTGGTTGAAAGTTTAACATTAATTGTATTGTTTCCCTTATATGTACTCTCCCGAAAATAGTAACACTAGACAAAGAAAAGTGCGCAAATGACGGTGTGCACAAAAATATTTATAAAACTGTGGTGATGCTCAGTGGGTTTTTAAAAATACTTTTGAATAAGTAAAATTGCCGTTAGGTATTGGTGCTTTTGAATTTAATTCCCGTCTTATGACGGGCTTTTACACTAGTATTTAGAAGGATGTCCGTCGGCGTCCTTCTGTCTGGAAATTACGCAAAAGTCGTGCGCTTCGGCCATTGCACTAAATTACACCACACTTAAAATAGAGCGCATCTTTTTCCCACCAAAGTCGCAGTCTCGAAATTACGTAAAAGTCGTGCGCTTCTGACCATTGCACTAAATTGCACAACGCAAATATTTCCTTTAGCGTCCATCCCAAAATTTGCCCCATGTTTCTCCGCCAAAGCTGTAATTTTTTCATGGCCCTTTTTTTATTTTTCTGCGGCGAAACATTTTGTTTCCGTCCTTAATAATTGTTTTTGTCTTATTCTTGACACAGTTTCTTGAACTGTCGCCATTGTTAATTCGGGTGAGTGTCAATGAAGAATCGAGTGAGTTGAATTTGCAGCAACTCGGAAGATTTCGTCGCTTAAGTCAATGCTCTCTTAAACAATTTTTCGGAGACTTAATAGAAAGTTTATTGATTTATTATTTTTTTAAATATGCGAAGGCAAGATAAAACAAAAAGTATCCGTACATTTACAAAACACGTTGCGATAAAGCAGCTGTTAATTAATTAGTCAAATTTCTATTAAATTGCTTTTTTTCACTCCTCCCCATGCCATTTTTTTTACACGTTTCTCCTCAGCTTCATAAACAATGCGTCCACATAAATATCAAGAGGATTATTAGTGCTGTCATAAGGGCATGCCGCAGAAAGAACACCAAATAACTATATCCCGCCATATCTGCTTGTTAAATTATATGTTTCTGTTTATAATGTAACAATACGTATTTTGCGACTAGAAGATAATGGGTTGCGAAGCTTCTCACGGACCTGTAGCGGGATATGGAACCTTTAAAGGCTATAGATGGACTCCCTTAATGGAAGCATGTACCAATGTATGTATGTACTGTATTTTAGAGGTGGTCTGTGAGGCAGTGTGTTTTACACGATGGCGTGTCCAATCTCAAGTGCAACCTGATTTTAGTTGCCTCTTACGACATGTTTGAGGAAGCAGCAGTTTATCTTTTCAGAAACCCCACGGGAACGAGATGGGGGTAATCGTTGGTGTTGCTATATTTTATTGTCTGTTATTATAGATGTTGTTGCTGTACTGTTTCTGCTATTGTTTTCCTTGTTGTTGTATACTGTTATTGCTGCTTGTAGCGAGATTTGGTACCTCTTGCTTTGTTTGTGAAAGGATGTGTAACGCCCCACACACACACACACACACACACACACGCACACGCATACGCACACACACACACACGCACACACACACACAGCGCAGGGATAATACGCGACGGATCTTGCTTTGAAGTTTGAAGAAGGCAGAAAAATGTGAATTACGTTTAGCCGGAACGGTATTGAAGAACGATGAAATAGCGAATATAGGAATGGCCGACTTTAAAAGTTTGCATTAACATGAAAGAAAATTTAAAGCTACAAGAGCAAGCCTGGTTGGAAGTTATTAAAACTATAATAATTCACCAAAGGAGATAGACTATGAAGGTTATCCAAAAGGATATTATTCAAATATAAATAGTTTTAAAAATAATTAACATTTTTCATCGTCATCACATCTGCTAAAAGTTAGCTAATAATCTTTAAAAAATTATTGTAACTACATACCTAAACGGATTTCAATAAAACTTGGATAGAATGAAAGCTTCATATGGGGAAAATGAAAGGATACCTAGGAAAGAAGGAAGGATATAAGTGTGTAGTGAAAAGAAGAGAAAACAAGTGCAGAAAAAACACAGATCGCCTCAAACCAGGATATAAAACGAAACCTTATCGGACTTCAAACGGTGCTTTCTCGTACGAGAGAGACGCCCAAATATAAGGACAGGGCGGCGCGTTGAAAATCACACACACCAAATCCAGAAGTCAGAGTGAGAAACTGGAAGACAGTATCTGCAAGAAAAGTTCTTTTTTCACGCTGCATGCAGGGCAGATTAACGTCAACCAATAAAGCCTCACAGTGAGCTTATTAATCCTAAGAGGGTATGTAAGTTTATTAAAGATATAGGTATGACTAATATCATTTTATTTCAGATTTTATTTACGATTTGATTGTATCAGACATAATAAAAAGGGAATGACGCTAACCAGAGCTAACCTCCACCGGCATTGTCAGGAAGCATAATCATTAATTGGTTAGCCAAATATATCATGGCTAGTTCTTGCCTGGAAGCTTACGACATACCAGCAAGTACATAAGTGACTTAGCATCCATAAGTGGAAGGCAAAGGTTATATCTTACCCATGTATCATAACATGTGATTTATTCATGTATTTTGTTATTTCTGCACAGTAGACATGATTTTATCATGCTATCTCTGTAACATACTACCATGAATTATTCATTTATATACAAACACCGAAGACATGGTCGCCTCATGAACAGCAGTGGTTGTTGAGATTGTTGGAACACCATAGCCACCTATTACTTTTTGTTCCAGGTTTTTATGATCGAGTTTTATGATAATTCCTGATCGAATTTAACTAAAGACTTGAGGACCGTTGATCCTGCTAACTGAAGCATATGAGTCAACCAATCTTCAACACCTTAGTCCCCCGTAGTTATAGGGTGGGCTGAAGGACAGTCTATTGATTCAGGTGTGTCTCAGGAACCTCGAACAAATACCAGATGAGTTTATGTGTATCCATCCAACAAATCCTGTGAGCAGTTTCTAAAACGACTGTCGATGATGATAACAGCTAGAGACTAGATAGCAAGATATATAAAAAATATACTGTGACAGACTGTTCTAATTTAATTAGAAGATTCATCCAAGATTTTTTACGATTATTTATTTTAATTTGGAACTATAAATAATCATACATTTTACCATCTTCCAACACCCATTTCTCATTACAAGAATCATTCATTTATATACAAACACTGAAGACATGGTCGCCTCATGAACAGCAGTGGTTGGTACATGTACATAATAAATTATGAAATTGTACTCATTTGACTTGGTAAAATTTTTAACTGTTAAATTTTGAGTTACTTTTTCTAATTAAATTATATTATCACATAGGGTTCCTAAAGCGAAAGTGGCACCGTATACTTCTGAAGTCTAAATCTATTGTCCAGCTCAGAGTATTCACAGCTGTAAATCACTTGTGATACCAGTGTACTTCTCGGGCACTGGAACTTCATACTTTCTGGAGAGAGATTCTACTTCTTCTCTACCACTATCATCACACTAGGAAAACCTTTCGCTACACTGCTAATGCTTTCTTTGTTGTTGTATACTGTTATTGCTGCTAATGTTTTTGGTGTGAGTATACTGTAATGGCTGGTATTGTGGGGTTTTTTGTTCTTCTTCTTTTATTCTTGCTGATTTAACGCTTACTGGTGTACACTGATGTTGATCTGTTTTACCTAGTGAAATTACGTACATGCTGCTTTTGTTCCATTTATTGATTTCTATAGTTTTTGTCATAGAACTTTGTCTTTGCTTTTTCCTACTTCTTTTTTGTTACTCCACTTTTGGCGGTAAAGCTACGGTCCCGTATAATTCCCTGAATCTCTGAAGAGACAAAGAAATAACAGAATTGCTGATACCTTCATTCATGTCGTATGAGGCGACTACTGTTAGTTTGTGCTAGGGACTGCCATCAGCATTACAGAAACTTTTTACATCAAACTGCTGCTGCAAGAGGATATGACTGCTTTGATACAGACTTCCTAGCAAAGGACCACCTGCAGTTGTGACTCCGTGCTCCATACGGTACAAGAAACATAAATGATGAAATGGTGGTAAAACTATTTTTTAAAAGTTGTTTGCGTCCGCATATGACGTCACTCCGTCAGGGGGAAGTGGGGAAAGGGGTTCTAAAATTGTGTGACGATAGGTGTGGGGAATTTGACAAACTGTGACGTCACACTCAAAAAAA
The DNA here is from genome assembly GCA_024509875.1 of Oreohelix idahoensis. Taxonomy (NCBI): domain Eukaryota; kingdom Metazoa; phylum Mollusca; class Gastropoda; order Stylommatophora; family Oreohelicidae; genus Oreohelix; species Oreohelix idahoensis. The sequence continues at coordinate 100,908 of JAMPIV010005338.1, forward strand.
GGTCGAGTGAGGCTCGCTTCATTCACAAAGGATGTCGGAACAAAATAGATGTTGTAAACTTCATTCTCATAGGCTACTTTTATCCGCATTGGTTAGCAACTCCCCTCGTGGACAGTTTATACTATTATTATAATCTCAGTTGAAATATTGGAAAACTATTATAACCTTTAACCGATGAATTTGTGTTTTTTTTTAAATTATACGTTTCTTGTTTGAATATACTATAATACATACCTTTCCATAAACCATGTTGATCTGGAAGCAAAGGGATTTCTGGTGATTTCATTGGAGGAACATCTTTCTATGCCGTGGAATAATGATAGTAACGATTAATCATTCAGTGATAACGACTACAATCTTTAACCATTGAATTATTGTGAAACTGTAAAGTTTAACAATATTTTATGAAACTTTAACATAAATAATAACTCATGTGGTCTCCCTGATGTGCAGTAGTGTTCCAATGATGACCAAACTATGAGTTTAAGGATGAGGTTTTTCAATGGAATCAACCTTCGTTCAAGATTACTCTTGACAGAAATATAAACAGAAGCATGATATTTCTATTTCAGGGCTGTTTGACGGGGATTAATAGAATGGCAAGTAAAACAACTAAATTGTCACAAGAGGGATTTTGAGGCGACCTCTTTCCGATCTCTCTTTCATTACGGCAGTAATCAGTTACATTTTTGTACCATTTTATTTGCGTGATTTTCCATGGTCGCACCCTTTTCTTTCTGTTTGCTATGTAGCAGAGAGTTTGTTTGTTCAAACATTTGACACTCCTTGTTGATGATGCAAGGAGCGGCTGAGGTAATATTGAACGTCAGGCAAGTTGGTAATTCTTGTGTACTAAAGCTTGGCCGCTACAGATTAGCTCCGCAATCGCCAGCGTGTTTGCATAAGCCGCTGATAAAGGCGAGAGTGCGGGACAAATAACGAGATTACCCGTCTGCGAATAGATTACTTTCTGATAAAGTAATAAAATTGTTACATCTGGAAAACATCCTCGTGTGGGTTTGCAGATGTGTTGGTGAGTCCGCCTGCCAGGGATCGGATATTTTCATGCCATATACGGAAGACTTGACCCCTTCATTACGTTCAAAATTTTTCCATATTAGGAATATTTTTTAATCGCCTCTGTCATAAGAGGTTTTAATGTTACTAAATGTATAGGCTATCCTGGACAAATAGGTGTATCAGAGGATACCAGGATAGTGCCAGATAAGAGACTGGTCTTATAAGAAATACCCCCTCCTCTGAAAAGAGCAAGGGTGTATAGACAATCAAGATGGGGTCAAGCTATGTAAGTTCTCAGAGTAGATGATGTTGATCTCTGAGTCCCTAACCGCTACCTCTACTGATCCCAAATGATTTAGCTTCAACGACTGGTCTACGCCGGGAAATGTATTTACTTTATTTAATGATTAATTTCAAAAACAGAACTTCCAAAACTCGTGACTGTGGACGCTGTATACATGTAACTCAAAGTAATCTGGCCTGCCACAAACTTAATATTTAATTTAATTAAGCAAGGCTGTATGAAAAGTTTCTGTACAATTTAATTTTCCTGAACCTCATCTTCTCTTATTGGGTCAGGAATTATCAAACTCGAAAAGAAAGATCGTTATTTACAAAAATGAAATCAAAATAGACTCCCATTTTGGATCACACATCTCCCGCTAAAAAAATCTGTTCCATTTCTTTTCACAGCCGGCCGAAAAGGGTCACTGGAATGACTACACGTACTGTTCCTGATTTTAACATATATTTATACTGCAACCAGTCTTACATACTGCAAGGTCTATTCCTACTTTCATCATCCTACAGTGGGAAATACCCCCTCCTCTGAAAAGAGCAAGGGTGTTTTGTTTGGGTGAATGAGGTTGGATGAATCGTCACTGCCTTACTAAAGGACTTATCTTCAGAATGTTGCTGCTTCAGTTCTTTGAATAGTAGTCAGGATCACCAACTCTGTGACTCCTGGCTGAGAAGATGGGGTCTATCTCCAAGGTTTAAATGGAGCTCTCAACTCCCACACACTCTTCTTCTCAAGTAATTGCAGCCACGAGGTAAATTCGTGATATAACCTGAAATAGAAGGACAATCCATTCCCTGTAGAGATCTGAATCAATTAATTCACCCCTAACAATATTAAAACTTACCATGGTCAGTCCTTTGTGCTAACAAGTTGCACAAGACCTTGAATTCCATTATCTACCATCAGTTTTCATGCCATAACTCTTTCTTTGGGTTAATCAATGCTTGGGTACCTCGTCCATGTTTGGCTTTCATACAATAATCATGGCAAGTACAATACAGCATGTGACCTGTTGATTACTTCATTCTAACCTTCCCTAGATGTTTAGTACATGATCTATGAACAGTGTGTCACTCCAGAAGAAAATACTACATTAAATCGCTTCTAACACTCACTGTCGTAAATTTGTAAACACTATACACACATTTTTCAATTCGAACAAGCCTGCACTTACTACACACATTTCTACTTAAGTCAGCTTGACACAACACATCTCGTCGTCAGTTACACTTTCGAATAAATATGGCACACATAGCCTGTTTACTTTACAGGTCAATTCTTTAACAAAGTATGCATATAAAATTATCAATCTTACCCTCAGATAAATAGGTTCTCACACACACTCAAGCTGACTGGCTGTAAAAGGGTTCTTATCCCGCTCTACCAGTCCAACCAGTCGCATTTGCTATAAAGAGCACAAAACAAATGTCTATGTTAGAGAGAAGATAAACACCTATGCAGGCCACCAAGAACCACTTTTGTCAATAGTGAAACATCGAAAGCTTGCCTGGTTTGGGCATGTAACTCGTCATGACTCCCTTTCGAAAACGATCCTTCAGGGAACAGTCGAAGGTAAACGGAGAAGAGGAAGGCAAAGAAAATCCTGGGCTGATAACATCAAAGAATGGGCAGGATTTCTCGTCACAAATTTTTTTCCACACTTGAAAACGCATTGCTGAGGATAGATAATTTTTGAGCAGTGGGAGGAACCCTGTCTGCTGATGCTTCCACCATGGCAATAAATTTGACCCCTCACGACCCATGACGGGTTACGGGCTGTTTGTTTTTGATGATGACCACTCCATTTCCTTTAAAAAGGCTTGGTCTATCAGTTTTTTTTTTTTTGTACACGTCATCTGGAAAGTAAATGTGATTTTTTATGATTTCAATGGCGTAAAAAACTAAAAAACTTTGTTACTATTTATAGCAAAGAATAGTAACACCCCCCACACCCAGCCAATCAGAGAGAAGTCATAAAGTTAATTTTTGTAAAAAAAATCTAAAGTACAAAAAAAACTTTTATGCGATTCTCCAAGACAGGGGAAGGTCCTGTCTGTATGATGCAAACTGAGCCGAAAATTTGAAGATTATATATCATAGTTATTTGTGGACCTATTTTAATTATCAAAAGTGATAATGAAACGGCCAATTTTTTTCTATAGTTCTATATAGTTTTCCTTTAGTTATTCCTTTGCATTTCCATCTGTGTAATTTTTTTGTAATTAAATCGGGCCTTACCCTGATGTGAAAATCTCACTAAAATAAAATTCATTTGTCTCCAATGTTTTGTCAAACTAATTTTATGATGAGGGGAATCCTATATGTCTATAGGATTAAGCAATATCACGCTATAATTTTGAGATGAATCCCTTTCAATTTTAAGTCATCTTTAGTTATTAAGAAAATAAATTATCTACGTTCGGCTTCAAAAACACAAAATAGGCATTTATTTCTCGTCAACCAAAATTTTCTTACCACTACAAAATATGGAAACGATTTGATTGGTTGTTAAATTTATAATATGCTCTTCGATAATTTTTGGGGTGGGCGGTAACTTTTTACTTGTTTCTTATAAAAATTCAAATACACTAGATAAATTGTTAGCATCCACAAATTCCAAGTGCTCCAAAACAGTTGGAAGATGTAGAGCTGAAGTTCTTATGGGCAGCAGGTCAAATTCCAAGTGCTTCCAAAAAGATTTGACTTGTCTCTCAGGAAAATTTCAAAGACTGTAGTTATTAATAGATTTAAAAATACGATAGCTAGTTTGTTTTTGAGCGGGGAATTTGAGCGTGTTGTCATACGGTTTCACTTCACTACAGCGCCCCCGCCCCCCCCCCCCCCCCCCCCCAAATGTTGTTTGAAGTGATTGGCGCTTTCTTAGTTTCGTTACAAACAGATGTTGGGGTAGGACAGTTAATATAACCTGGCACGCATCAATATTAAGACACTGTGAAGATCGCTTGCCAAGACGACACAACCAGACCTTGCCAGAGTGAAGCCTAGAATTCAGAATTCCATTTTATCAGACCGGGCACCTTTTATTGGAGTATTTATCAGGACTTACAAAATAGCCAAGGAAATCTCTATCATTTTAAATAAGGAAAACCGGAATATTTGAGGAAAATGAAAACACTGAGTCAGAGACGGAATTAAAGTTAGGATTAATGACCCCATGTACACGTGTAAAAAGGCATCGGCTAGTGCCTTAACTTCATCCATCTGAGCAAAAAAGACGGTGAGCCAGGATTGGCGTAAGTTGTCATTTTACATTCTATATTTTCATTACTAACATGTGAACTAATATGTATATATTACCATGTGAATATTAATATGTGAAAATCGCTAGTAGACGTCCCTGTCATTTGAGGGTGGCAACCTCAGGTAATAGAATGATGATTTCACGAACCACCACTGCAGGGGCTGGCGACTGCTTTATTGCTAATTTCTTGCAGAGAACTAAAAGCATAAAGTATTCCCAAGTTCCTATGGAGCAGGGAGGGAAAGATGAAAGAAATCATGTACATTTTAATTATAATACCGGTACTTAGTTTCAAACCAGTGTAAATGTCGATGTTAACATATTCACTTTAAAATTAATGGAAGTTTAAAACTCATCAAATCAGTTTAAACATAAATGAAAACATATTCAATTTATACTGTGAACACTTTTCAATCAGTGGAAATGTAAATGTAAACATATTCTATCTGTACTATTAACCTCTTCATTTAAATGTAAAGTAACTATAAAAGCTATTCAATTTAAATGTAAAGAAAGTTTTCTCTCGGGGGATTAAAGTTAATTCTCATCGAGGGTAAATTCTGAGGTAAATGGGATGGTAGAATAGGAGAAAGGGAACACATCAGTATGTGTTGGGAAACGCAATACTCACAAGAGCGCTTCGTTTCTATTCTTTTACCATAGTTGTTGGTGGTGGTACCAGTTGAAGGGTACTACCTCTGGAACAAGAAGGGAGCAGTGGCCTTAGCTTTAAGGCGAGGGACCAACTTTTTAGACTCTCCCTGACACTCCTGGGAACGAGCTGCACCCAACAACCTTGACCAGCGACGAGCGTGAGCAGTGTAAAAAGGAACCAACCCAGCGGGAGCAGAAACAACCTCTGGCAGCTAAGTGCAAAATATAAGCTGCCACATGAACTTTTAACTATCCATCAATGATGAACCTTTGCTTTTAAACTATTCAATTATTTTCAAACTGTTAAAACTTAAGTGGTTATTAAATTTTGTTATTTGTAATTTTACAAATTTAACTTCGATTTAATAATTTTAAATGTTTGTCTGAGTCAATCTACTACACACAGTCTAAACAGAGCTATACCAGAATAATAAGAATTCTACTGAGTAAATCAGAGGTGATGGCTTGAAAGTGCTAAGATTAATCATTGCTTAATTCTTCACAAATGTTGTCGGCAGATTCTATACTCAAGGAAAAAAGTAAGTGTGCAGCACTCAACAGGGCACTGTGCGAGTGTTCTTAGGTGAGCTCAAATGCAAGTTGGCACACATTTCTGTGTGAGTGGTGTTCACTTACCCGTGCAATTACAATTGGATCGCACTATTCATTGGGAGATAATCACGGTGCAAGATAAATCACGTGAAAAGTGCCGTAGGGGAGAATTTATCACAGATAAAAGGAAGGTAAGTGTGTAGCTCTAATCACAAGCATGTGAAAACGTAATCGTTGAAATAGAGAGTACCAAGAGTCCAACAGAAACATCTTTTTTGACAATGCCAAGATTGAACCAACAACAGCGAGCAATAGCTATAGGGATGTTAGCTGCTGGAGCGACTATATTAGCTGTATCACAACATTTAAATGTTCACAGGAACACTATATCACGCATTCAAGCTCGTCTCCACCAAACTGGATCCACTGGATCCATTTGATCCACTGCTGATCGCCATAGAAGTGGCCGACTACGAGTTACCACCCCTGCACAAGACCGTTACATACGCTTTATGCACTTGCATTTAAGGTTTATTCATGCAACATGGACTGCCAGGAACATTCTAAGTTTAAGACCCGTGTCGTGCAGAACAGTGCGGAATAGGTGGACATACACCGTACTGAAATCAAGATTTAATTTTTTCGTGGGGATGCCACACTGACTTTAGTTTGTATCTTTCTTTCATGACACTTTCACTAAAATCAAAGTGATCACTTGGTCTTTTATTCAATATTCAACCACATTGTGTGCCAACTTTTATTTCATTTCGTCCATGAAATCATGCACAGTGCCCTATAAAGTGTTGCACACTTACTTTTTTCCATGTGTATATAATTAACGTGCTCAGCCAATGCAGCATTGTTTTCGCTTATCTGAGTATCTTGTGAAAACTCCATTGAGATAGAAGTGTCATTACCCTTCTATTTACAAACCTGCCAAGAGTAATCTTGTGCGAAGGTAGACACCTTTGAAGCCCATATTAGATACTCTTGAGTTTTGGCCACTGTTGGACGACTACTGCAAAGTAGGAGAGGCAATACAGTCACATAAATCATCTAAGTTGCTATAAATTTATTATTCACGCTCCTTCTGTGACAAAATTTGACTCGTATTTTATTAGTCCTGCCCCCAGCTGAGAAATAGTAATTTGTTTAGTTCTGTATTTATATGTATTTTAAAAAATGAATCATTCGGGCACAGACATAAAATTCACTCAATAAGTGGTTATTTCAACTCTAGATTTATATTTACATATAAAACAGATTTAATAGTGGGTTATTTGTTGAGCACAGTAAAATGAATTGCATTGTTTTTTAAGAGAAAAACAAACAGTTAACTTATATCCTCATGGTAGTTTTGAAAAACATAGTTTATGAGCTGAGCCTGTACTGAGTACTTAGCTCGAAATGTGGTGACCAAGGTTGTCTCTGATTACTGATTGCGTCACTGCTGGTTCCCATTGGTGTTTTGACTTCTTCTCTTCAGGAGTCGAGTAGTTTTCGGGATCACGTTTACTGATGTGCAGGTGTAAATGCCCAGGAAGGCTGGCGTTCCTATTGTCTTCTAGACCCGTCTGATACAGGTATCTGTCGACATCAAGCAAATACTACCACAAACTAAAAAGAAACAAATGCCTCTTTTGAATATTATGTCGCGTGATGTAAACACCAGGCGACCTCAGCTTCCTTCCACCATCTCATCTTCTTCAGAATTTTGCTCGATGACATTAAATCTCGACCTATCAAGTCAGATGAAAGTATTTTATAAGCGCTGAAGGCAACAAATGTATTCTATACATTTATAAAATTAAACTTAATTAAAAAGGTGGGGATACTAATATATACCCCATGATGTTATCATCATCCATTCCCTGCTCTCTGTCGAGGGCTACCTCTGCTATTGGTTCCTTGTGATGAAACCAGCAGGAAATGTCACAAGCTCTTGCAGGTGCGATTTATGTGGCAGGACTTTTGTGTAATTAGGCTGCCACCCTCATGTGCAACTCTACATCCACAAGCATTGTATACATGTCAAATGCAAATATAAAATAATAACATTTACATGTTACAACTTAAGAATTACATCCTACGTTTATGCACAGAACGGTCGTAATATGTCGGGTAACTATTTTAAGATGCTGTCGTCCGTCAGGTGAGGTAGATTTCTGACTGCATACATTTGAAGAAGATTCCTTGGCATTGGGACGCTAATAATTTACACTGAAAAGTTATACCTCTTTTAATTTTAAGGCTATTTCTACTTCTTTTGCCTGTTCTTTAATGAAATCCTTATATTACTAGTCCTTGTTCTGGCTGTCTATGATATCTTCTGATGGAGGTAAGGAATGCAATGCAGACATCTTAAAATGCTTTATGTTTTAAGATGAATATCGGCCTCTATACACATGGCTTCGCGTTAGGTTCTGTTGAGGGAAACCCAATCATAATAATGAACAAATATCACCCCGTGAGATTCTGTTGGGGGCGACTCAATCATAATTATGTTTAGTTTAATATTCTTATACCAAACCAACCCCCAAGGTAAAGATTGTGATTGTTAGTGTCATACGGTAGGTTAATTGTTTTATTTGGCCCGTCTAAGTAGAGTGGATGTCGTCAGAAACGCGAGAAAAAGTATAGAAAATAGATTTCACAGGTGGTAGATTGAGGGAAAGAAATGTCTCTGGAGTGATTAGGTTATTTCCTCCATGCAAAAAAAAAATGCCTATCCGTACTAAGTAGAGTGTATGTCGACAGATACGCGAGAAAACTGTACTTTATTACCAGACAGCCTTTGCCTCCCTATCAAGAATAGATACGTTATTCCACACACACACACACACACACACACACACAGCTATGTGACAAGACACACAAACATGAGAAACTACGGATAAATGGGTATGGGTCTGACCAACACGCAAAGGTAAGTTTCTTTGTAGTTTATTATCATTAAACTCGACAACATCATAATATCTAAAGAAAAAAATCAAAGCGTCATTTACATGCATATGAAATAAAGCAGAAAAGTGCACCCTCCCCGAATGGAGAAAAATCCCAAAATTATTAACCCAAAGGTTGAAGGTTAGCACCATGTTACAGAATGAACGGTATGGGTATTCTATGAGACCCAGTAAAGTAAACAAAATTTAGACAAATCAGATATATGGGTAGTTTCCAGCAAACAAGGAAAAATACCCACACACTCTCTCAAGCAGTGGCCACTCTCACACTCTTACCTAATTGCCTGGTATGGTAGGTCTGTAATATCCCTTGGTAATATAATTAGTCCATGAATATATTACATATTTCACTTAATATTCTGTCACCCCAGTTGTTGCAGATCCAAATTGGCCCCAGTTCAACCCCAGAAACTAACTAGTGAGGTGAACGCCTAATATGGTGCTTCTCCTGGATATAAGTGTTACTACAAATAGTTAAAATTGTGAGAGTTCTTGAGGTTCACCCTTTCACGGGGAAATACTTCCAGCATGGGGAAACATCTGGTTGCTAAACAATTTACTAATTATGATGATGGTTCTTCTATCGGCCAACTCTGTGTTAGAGCGCCGATTCTGCACAGCGTATGTATCTAGAGATATACTCCTCTTGAATTACGACTGTCAGGAGTCGGGGAACATAATAATGTTATATGTACACCACTGTGGCTGGTAACAATATAAATCTGGATTTGGTAAGTCCAGTGTTAAATTTAATTGTTCTCAAATACCATTTGCCGAGTACACGTTTATAAATGAAATTGGTAACGCACAAGCCAAGTAAAGGAGAAAATTAACAAAACAAAAAACCGCTGGACGCCCTTGTGATCAGGTCTGCGAAGAATACAAGAAAGCATTTATGGAAAAAATGCTACAACTATATATACACATAGACGAGGACAAGACGATTTCTTCTCCATTCCGTCAGTCCTGACTAGGTTTAAAAGGCAGACGGTGTTTACTTACGCCTACACGCTAGCAGACGTCGCTGGCGGCTGAGTTCGGTCGGACTGAGTTATGTTAACTCGCGTACTCCCTGCTTGCGCCGGCGGTCAGCGAACAGTGTTAATTATTATTTAATTTCTCCATACGCGCTACCTAAACAATGATCGCCTGTCATTAAATAGCTATTAAATTGTCGGCGTCTGTTAGTTTGTCGTATGGTATTAAAATATAATAGACACTATAATAACAAATATACGAAATGAAATATAACGTGTATTCTATACTCCCACTATCAGTCGCTTTAATGCCTATAGGTCCGGTCAGCTAAACCGTCGCGTTTATCTCTCTCCTGTGGAGATTAAGTGTCGCGTCTGCCTACACTGTTTACACAATTACCGTCTAAGGTATGTGGGTAGCGGGTGGCGCGATTTAACATTTTAATTGAATATCTGGTATGAAATCGTTATGCGTTACTTTATTTCACTCGTTTTATTAGCGAGAAAAATTTAGTGAAGAATAAATGTTGAAAGCTATCACTTTTTAAATCATTAGCACTATTATCCTTTTACCAGAAAATTCAGAATGAAAATCTCCACGAATCAATCACTATACAACACTATTCCAACAAGAAAAACTGGTTCTAGGACTGCGCTAGACTATTCAAATTCTGACTGACTTCTGTTAAAGAAAAACAGCAATATATATCATTGGATTTCTTTGATCTCTAGTGTTGTTAAATTCGCGCTCCTGTGTGGAACGAAGAATTCAGACACTAGCGCTCAAAATGAAAGCTTACGATCCGGCTACCAGAATCTCTTGTCTGGCGCTCTTGACCGACATCAGAGGCTTTCGTTACGGTTAACGGGTTTCTCTTTAAAATGCCCGTGTCTCGAGATCAAAGAGCATAGGGGATTCTAAACTTTCCCTGAGAAAAAACTTCAAAAGGGTCTGTGTTTCGTCTCTCTCACGTGCTGTCTGTCTGAGAGGTATTATGATTGACAGATGAAGCTCGCGTGAGTGGACGAGGTAAACTTGCCTGATTTGTTTTCCTGTTATGACTGACAGGTCTTGAAGTTTGTAAACAATGTATTGCTCGTGTTAAAAGAAAAGAGGCGGGGACGAAAGAGTAAGCTGTGTAAGTAAAGACAGACAGTATAATGCATGTTTTTAGCTAGCAAATCACAGAGCAGCTATGAGGTTATAGTAGGCTATCAGATTACTGTAGACTCTTGTCCATTACACGCCACAGTAAGTAGGGTTACCCCTATACCCCTCATCTGAACATATTTACCTGTCCATACAAGATACTGCCCTTGAATTAGTACGGGTTTTCCAAAACCATTTAATTACGAGACAACTTATAATCTCTTCCAAGGTTGTTATGATCTCATAGTTGTTTATTACAATTTACGGGAAGCGGTTGTTTCATTCCTCTTGCTCCAACTACCAAGTCTGTTATCGGGACCTCCAGAAATAATTCCGTGGCACGTCTGTCGTCCAGAGTGATAAAACCGTAACAACATTGGAAGTTGCATTTTCCTGCACAAATTTGTATTTGTCGTCATTTGTCTGTTGGCGTGAATAAGATACTTGTAATAGTGAGGTTGAAGTCTAAATAAAGATATAAGGTCGAGTAGGAAAATCTGGTTTAGAAAATGTGCGTACTGTAGTAATGCACTATTAGATTTGACTATATGGGAGATGATTAAAAGGTTTTGATTTTAGAACTAAAGGAGGTAAATCTTTGGTAGCGCGCCTTAAGACGTTCTTTCGTTCGTTGCTTTGTCTACTATGTTGCTGTTATACCCTGTTCAACCTGAAAGTTGGTTATAATTGGGGTATATATTGTATTTAGTTTCTTCGGTGCTAGCCGGTTGTTAGTCCTGAAAAGGACTGGTCCTAAAAAGCACCACTAGCTGACTGTCTGGATACCTCTTAGTTGCTTGTCTGTTTATGGTGTCGTGGCGTTATCATGGTGTTCATATCCTGCATCACGGGTTACAAAAGGTTATATTTGGGTATATAGGGTGTTAATGTCTGTGCTGGTATCACGTTCCTAGTCCTGGAGATGATTGGTCCTGAAAAGGACCACTGGCTGCCTGTTCGGTCTTTACTATTCGTTGTCTGTTTTGGCTACGTGTTGTTCTATGGCTGTTGCTATTATCTTTGGTAAGAAGCCCATTATGGTTTTGATAATTATTTGGAGTTCCGCTTCTTTTCTTCTTTCTTGATTTCTTGTTAGTACTTCTACGATTTCGGTTATTATTTTGTCTTTAGTTTCTTTGTTTTGCTCTCTACTTTTTGTAAGGATATCCTCAACGATCCTTTTCTCTGTTTCAATTCTTTTGAGGATTTCTTCGTTCTCTTCCTTTAGCTCTGCGAGTTTGGCGATGTCGACTTCTATCTCGTGTTTGATGGATTTCATTTCCTGTAACATTGCCTGGGCGCTCTGTAAGGCTCCTATTGTTTCGTCTCTTATGGCATCTGAGTCTTCATGTGTTGCTTGTTCGTCTCGACTTTGAGTTGTTGTTTTATGTCTCGCATCTCTGTGGTTAGTTTTACCAGCTGGGCTCTTGTGTGCTGTTCCTGTTTGACAGTGTCGCCTGAAGCCACTCAGTTTCTTGCTTCTCTGAAGGAGATGTTTTTTGTTACCGATTCCTTCAGTATGGCCTTTGTCTCATAGAAGATCGGACATCCACGGTATCTTGCCCCGTGGTTCCCGAGACAGTTTGCGCAGGTTCTGTTGGAGTTGCTCACTTTATAGTTGGTATCTTTTTTCGCCTGCGGACATTCGTTGTATGAGTGACTTCCCGCACAGTACCGACAAACTGTATCTCTCCTGCAAGTTTTCTTAGTATGTGAAAATTGCTGGCAGTTTGAGCACTGCATAACAGGAAGGATGTACTCTTCTGTTTTTCGACATCTGTCGTCTAGGTTTATTTGACTTGGTCTTGAAGTCCCCTCAATAGTTATGATAACTAGGTTTGTGTCCTTCTTGTCCCATGTCTTCAGTCTTTCAACCTGTGTTATTTTGATGTTCTTGTTTTCTTTTTGTAGTCGGCTGTGGACTTCTTGTGTAGACCGATTGTTGTCGACCCCTCTTACAACTATCTTTTTGGTCTTCTTGAAGATCTCCACAGTAGCTTTAATCTGGTGGGGCAGCTGGACTTCTTTGTGTCCGGCCTCTAGTTCGATCATCAGTTGGTTTGTCTTCTCCGTGTTGTTTAGAGTTATTATAACTCCGTTGTCGTGTCTTGAAACTTTAGATATGCTCCTCCTGCCCGTTATTGCCTCCAGGATACCGATTACTTTATCGTCGGGTAGGGCCCTGAGCGAGGCCTCACCTCCAGACATATGAGTGATCTTAATTATCCTCTCCTGTAGTGCCACGTTAGAAGCGGCATTTTGTTGCTTGCGAAGTTGGCACGTTCCAACTTCTGTCTCAGATTGAGCGTGTGGTCTGCGGGACGGATTCACATTCTGCTGCCATGTCTGTCTCTGATCTCGTTTTACCGAAGTTGCCTGGGCACTGCATGATGGAGACTCGACTAAGATGACATCTCGTTTTGGCGGTGGATTTGCTTTGTCGGGTTCTGTCGTCGAGGTTTTGTGGCCGTGTTTTGCAGATGCTGTCTGGTCACTGCACAATGGGGCCACTGCCTCGACATCTTGTTTTAGCGGTGATGTTGTTATGTCTGGTTTCGGAGCTTGGTTGTCCTCTGCCTTCGAAGCTTTGGGTCGCTCATCGGTCGTAGTGTCAAAGGTTACTTTGTTCGGCTTCTGAGAGGGATCGGCCCCGACGCTAGGAGTTGGGGCAGTCGTGCTCTCCGGCTGACTCTCTTTGTTCTGTGTAGATTCTTGTTGGCTGATGCTGACAAGTGTTTGAGGGCTTCTATAGACTTTCCTCTTTTTCGCTTGTGGCTTGGTACGAGTCATTTTAGTATATTACTATCTTTTTTTTTTTTTTTTTTTCGCTTGAGGTCGCATATTTTTTTCCTCGCATGAGGTCGCATTATCCCCGCCCAAACCCGGCCCTGGTCAAGACCACATGTCCCAACACAAGAAGACCCAATGACAACATGTGTCACCGTAGTGATCTTCTGTGTTCTCACACAAGAGACCTAATGACACATGAATGTCACTGCACTGGTCCGTGTGTCTAGACACACGATCCCAGCCAAAAGCCGGATTCTAGGCATTGGGTTGTACAGTGTAATTTTTTATTTTTTATTTTTTTTTTTTTCCCTCGCTTGAGGTCGCATATTTTTTCCTCGCATGAGGTCGCATTGTCCCCGCCCAAACCCGGCTCTGGTCAAGACCACATGTCCCAACACAAGAAGACCCAATGACAAAATGTGTCACCTAGTGATCTTCTGTGTTCTCACACAAAGGACCTAATGACACATGAATGTCACTGTACTGGTCCCTGTGTGTAGACACATGATCCCAGCCAAAAGCCGGATTCTAGGCATTGGGTTGTACAGCGTAATTTTTTTTTTTTTTTTTTTTTTTCCTCGCTTGAGGTCGCATATTTTTTCCTCGCATGAGGTCGCATTATCCCCGCCCAAACCCGGCCCTAGTCAAGACCACATGTCCCAACACAAGAAGACCCAATGACAACATGTGTCACCGTAGTGATCTTCTGTGTTCTCACACAAGAGACCTAATGACACATGAATGTCACTGTACCGGTCCCTGTGTCTAGACACATGATCCCAGCCAAAAGCCGGATTCTAGGCATTGGGTTGTGCAGTTTTTTTTGTTTTTTTTTTTTTAAATTCCTTCGCATGAGGTTGCATATTTTTTCCTCGCATGAGGTTGCATTTTCCCCACCCATACCCGGCCCTGGTCAGGACCACATGCCCCAATACAAGAAGACCCAATGACAACATGTGTCACCGTAGTGATCTTCTGTGTTCTCACACAAGTGACCTAATGACACATGATTTTTTTTTTTTTCCTCGCTTGAGGTCGCATTTTTTTTCCTCGCATGAGGTCGCATTGTCCCCGCCCCAAACCCGGCCCTGGTCAAGACCACATGTCCCAACACACGAAGACCCAATGACACCATGTGTCATTGTAGTGGTCTTCTATGTTTGTGGTGAAGTGGGATGTTATAAATATTTATAGGGGACTTAGTGTACTGACTGAGATCAGCTGTGAAGGTATCTATATCTATTAAGAGTAGTGTATTATAGATAACCTTACTTGCTACCACATATCTCTATATCTCAGTCAGAATTATTCTGGAATAGTGTGATGCTACGTTATGTGTCTAGGGTATGTGTATGATGAAGTGTAAGTCACAACAACAGACAGATAAACAATTTAATGTAATCCACTACTCTTGACAACACTGTGACACTCACATACATATAACACTCTATGAGAATATCTTAAAGGAGGCACTGATAACTTTCAAATAACAATATGTATTCATTACTGGCATGAATGAATATGTGTCCTGATTCAACTACAAGGGAATCAGGAATCACAATCAATTTAAATTACAAGTTATGTACAGAATGTATTTAATATGAATATTGTAGTGACATATATTATTACAAATGTTCTATGTGTGTCAGTTGTGTAGTAGTAAAATGAGGTAATACTGGTTTTGTTTTGTTCAAGCTCTGTTGGTATTTGTCATCATGACTTCAATAGTTTGTCTTTAGGGACTAGTATTGGAGATGTTCACAGTTCCTGATTTTAAGACAAGTAAATTCCCCTCTTAATGTTAATTTTACAAAGTCAGTTCAAGATGAGGGGACATAATGTTGAGCTCAGCTGGCCAAGTTAGCTTATCTGGCGTGATGGCGGCAGGAAAGGACTCCTCTGCTCGAATTCTCCTCTGGGCTCTGGAGACACCTCACTGATAGCTAAAAGGACCAAGGAGTATGCTGTCCGACACTGGATTCAGCAAAGCTCTGACTAGGTGCTGCTCAGTACCATCAAGACCACTGTCCCTGAAATCAAGAAGGATGTACCTTCTACTTCATAACTAATTTATATTTTCTTTTTACACTGATCACAATACATCACAAACATTGCGTTCAGAGCGTTAGGCCAACAGTCAGCTTCATCTGAAATACTTTATACCAGCATTACCATCCTTAATGGTCACTACGCCTCTGCACTTCCAGCATTATTTCTGTCTAATCAATCATCCAGGTGTCAGTGTACTATTTGGCCATTCCATGCCGTTTTACTACCCTCCGACACCCTCTGTTCAGGCTGGAGCATTACAGGCTTTACCTCACATTTGCCACTGAACTACACATATATATACAGGCATAAATCAACAATTCACATTCAATTTTCATTAAAAGATATTGAATGGTTCAAGCTTACCACAATTCATACGAATAAACACAGATGCGTTGATTAGCAATGAATTCTGGCACAAACTGGCACAAATTTCCATCTGCCTATGTTCCAGGCTTTTATTTAACACAATTATGAGCTGGCTTCAACGCACTGTTGCTTTATCAAGCTATTTTAAACAAGTGGTCTCGAACTAACGCTCCCAAGTGTGTATATCAGCGAGACTGGCCAATGAGCCACGTTTCGACAAGTGTTTGAAAAAATGTTACCTTTTCCCGTTTCCCCTAACAACGAAAGATAGTATTTATAGTTCGACCAATCGTGGTTAGGCTTTCATTTGTTGCGCTCCAATCAATTTGGAGTTTACATGGTAGGCTATTTATGTAACGTAAATTTTTTTCAAACACGTTAAAAAAAAATCTTATGAGCAGAAATGATTTTATGCTGTCAGGCACCCCCAATATTTTATTTTGGGTATAATTTATTAATTCCTGGACTATTGGCGTAACGTTTTACATATTATTTGTCAGCAAGCCCTAAGGAACCCAATTTTCCCACTTTAAAAGAGCTACGTGGCTGCGTTCAAAATATGTATTTTCTACCTCCTGTTTCGAAGATATGCTGTCTGGGTACTGTTATGTTTTCAACCGTAAACCCATCTATTGTTATCTTTCCTAATAAGCGTTTTTTATGATTTTAAAACCTAACTCTGGGGAAGGGTAGTGTATTTTATCACTGTCCGTCTGAAAAAAAAAAAGTTAGTGCTTGTAGCCTAACACGCGTGATAGTAGTAATTGTGTATCGCGCGACGCGTGTTTAATGTTCGGCTTTCTGCCTCTCCCTTCTCGCTATCCTTTTGTCCATCTGTTCGTTCGTTTTGGTAACGTAATGTAGAAAAAAAGACATGAATGGAATTTAAAATTTAGGTCATTACGCAGTCTGCCTCTTAATGTTTTTCCAAGAAATACAGCACACGTTTCATTGAAGAAAGCGGGTATAATACAGTAAGCTTTTACTATCAACGTGAAAGCGTTACAATTTGCAGACGAAGCAGAAAACAAGGGGGGATTTCGAGTACATTCTTTGTGACAGCACTGTCATTTTACCATTGCTCTTTTCTTTATTATATGTATTTATTAGGCTTTATATTTAATTGATAATTTATATATGTGGATTAGAATATTCCATGACAATGTTCTTACACAAAGGACCTCATGACATAAATGTCACTACTGGTCCCTGCGTCTAGACACATGATCCCTTTTTTTTTTTTTTTTTTCCCTCGCTTGAGGTCGCATATTTTTTTCCTCGCATGAGGTCGCATTGTCCCCGCCCAAACCCGGCTCTGGCCAAGACCCAATGACAAACTGTGTCACTGTAGTGATCCTCTGTGTTCTCACACAAGGGACCTAATGACACATGAATGTCATTGTACCGGTCCCCGTGTCTAGACACATGATCCCAGCCAAAAGCCGGATTCTAGGCATTGGGTTGTTTTTTTTTTTTTTTTTTTTTTTCCCCTCGCTTGAGGTCGCATATTTTTTCCTCGCATGAGGTCGCATTTTCCCCGCCCAAACCCGGCCCCGGTCAAGACCACATGCCCCAACACTAGAAGACCCAGTGACAAAATATGTCACCTAGTGATCCTCTGTGTTCTCACACAAGAGACCTAATGACACATGAATGTCACTGCACTGGTCCCTGTGTGTAGACACATGATCCCAGCCAAAAGCCAGGATACTAGGCATTGGGTTGTACAGTGTAAAATCCTTTTTTTTTTTTTTTTTTAATTCCTCACATGAGGTTGCATATTTTTTCCTCGCATGAGGTTGCATTTGCCCCACCCATACCCAGCCCTGGTCAAGACCACATGTCCCAACACAAGAAGATCCAATGACAACATGTGTCATTGTAGTGATCCTCTGTGTTCTCACACTAGGTACCTCATGACATGAATGTCACTACTGTTTCCCGTGTGTAGACACATGATCCCAGCCAAAAGCCAGGATACTAGGCATTGGGTTGTACAGTGTAAAATACTTTTTTTTTTTTTTTTTTTTTTTTTCCTCGCATGAGGTTGCATATTTTTTTCCTCGCATGAGGTTGCATTTGCCCCACCCATACCCAGCCCTGGTCAAGACCACATGTCCCAACACAAGAAGATCCAATGACAACATGTGTCATTGTAGTGATCCTCTGTGTTCTCACACTAGGTACCTCATGACATGAATGTCACTACTGTTTCCCGTGTGTAGACACATGATCCCAGCCAAAAGCCAGATATTAGGCCGTGGGGTTGTACAGTGTAAAATACACTTTTTTTTTTTTTTTTTTTTTTTTTTTTTTCCTCGCATGAGGTTGCATATTTTTTCCTCGCATGAGGTTGCATTTGCCCCACCCATACCCGGCCCTGGTCAAGACCACATGTCCCAACACAAGAAGATCCAATGACAACATGTGTCATTGTAGTGATCCTCTGTGTTCTCACACTAGGTACCTCATGACATGAATGTCACTACTGTTTCCCGTGTGTAGACACATGATCCCAGCCAAAAGCCAGATATTAGGCCGTGGGGTTGTACAGTGTAAAATACACTGATTTCTCATTTTTTTTTTTTTTTTTTTTTTTTTTTTAAAATATTCCTCGCACGAGGTTGCATATTTTTTCCTCGCATGAGGTTGCATTGGCCCCACCCATACCCGGCCCTGGTCAAGACCACATGTCCCAACACAAGAAGATCCAATGACAACATGTGTCATTGTAGTGATCCTCTGTGTTCTCACACTAGGTACCTCATGACATGAATGTCACTACTGTTTCCCGTGTGTAGACACATGATCCCAGCCAAAAGCCAGATATTAGGCATTGGGTTGTACAGTGTAAAATACACTTTTTTTTTTTTTTTTTTTTTTTTAATATTCCTCGCACGAGGTTGCATATTTTTTCCTCGCATGAGGTTGCATTGGCCCCTGCCTATACCCGGCTCTGGTCAAGACCACATGTCACAACACACGAAGACCCAATGACACCATGTGTCATTGTAGTGATCTTCTATGTTTTCACACAAAGGACCTCATGACATAAATGTCACTACTGGTCCCTGTGTGTAGACACATGATCCCAGCCAAAAACCAGATATTAGGCCGTGGGGTTGTACAGTGTAAAATACACTGATTTCTCATTTTTTTTTTTTTTTTTTTTTTTTTTTTTTTTTTTTTATTCCTCGCATGAGGTTGCATATTTTTTCCTCGCATGAGGTTGCATTTGCCCCACCCATACCCGGCCCTGGTCAAGACCACATGTCCCAACACAAGAAGATCCAATGACAACATGTGTCATTGTAGTGATCCTCTGTGTTCTCACACTAGGTACCTCATGACATGAATGTCACTACTGTTTCCCGTGTGTAGACACATGATCCCAGCCAAAAGCCAGATATTAGGCCGTGGGGTTGTACAGTGTAAAATACACTTTTTTTTTTTTAATATTCCTCGCACGAGGTTGCATATTTTTCCTCGCATGAGGTTGCATTGGCCCCTGCCTATACCCGGCTTTGGTCAAGACCACATGTCACAACACACGAAGACCCAATGACACCATGTGTCATTGTAGTGATCTTCTATGTTTTCACACAAAGGACCTCATGACATAAATGTCACTACTGGTCCCTGTGTGTAGACACATGATCCCAGCCAAAAACCAGATATTAGGCCGTGGGGTTGTACAGTGTAAAATACACTGTAGGTCGATGGGTGAGCGCTGTGATCTCGCGCCTTAAGACATAGTCGTGGATTTTGCTAGTATATTGTCGAGATGTCGGTGGTTATGGTGTTAGAAATTTGCGTACGCTATTAAAAGTACGACGATTAGAGTGGGAGACAGGGTTTTTGACTTAGTTAGCAAAGGGAGAGAAATTATTATTATGTCCGTTTGGAATTTGTGTGAGTCCGGACAAGGGGAACGAAACAAGTTGCACGAGACTTTTGTAGTAGGGAGTGAGCGATGTTAATAAAGAAGCTTCGAAGAAAATTGTAATAATAAATCGGTGAAAATAATACAGGCAGTCAGATTTTGAACGCGCTTAGCGTAGGCTGCAGAGAATTGCAAGTATTAAAGTTGTAAAGTGGCGAGCGCTATTTGAGGGTTCATTCTGGTGAACAAGCCACTGAAGGTGGTTAGTGCTATGGTTACAGTATTATACCAAGTTGTTTGCCGAACCAGCAAGTCGCTCGTACACCACCATTCTAGAAGTTAGACACGGTTCTGTATATAAAGTCAAGACATACAATGTTGCCAGTTCAAGATTTCGTTATCATGTTTCAAGACTACAAGTATAACAGGTATGTGAAGTAAGCAACAAACACCAAGAAGACCAAAGTATTGACAATAGACAAAGTAAAGACCAAACCAGAAATTGAAATTGATAACGAAGAACTGGAAAGTGTTAATGAATTCGAATACTTAGGATCAATCATCAACAGCTCTGGCGACTGTGCAGTAGAAATTAAAAGAAGACTTGCAATTGCTTCATATAAACTAATACAGATGAAAAACCTATGGCAAGGCACAAGCAAAGAAACAAAGTTACAGCTGATCAGAGCATGTATATTCCCAGTAGCAACATACGGCTGCAAGACTTGGACACTCAATAAAACAGTTGCAAAAAAGATTACATCATTCGAAATGAAATGCTAAGGAAGGATGTTGAGAATACCCTGGACAGAAAAAAAGACCAACAGAGAAGTACTGCACTCACTAAACGTACAGGAACATTGGCTCCTAAATACCATCGCAATAAGGAAGCTGAAATTTTTCGGTCATATAAAAAGACATAATAGTCTGGAAAAAAATAGTGATGGAAGGCATGGTCCCTGGAAAAAGGGGAAGGGGTCGACCTAGACGACGGTGGAACCAGGACATCACAGAGAGTCTGAACTTGTCTTTGGCTGATGCAGGTCGACTTGCCCAGAATCGTGATGCGTTCAGAGCAGCTGTAATGGAGACAACGTTCTGGAAAGAATACGTCACATGATGATGATGAAGTAAGCAACAGCGTTAACCTGTATAGTCCAAAGTGCTGCTTATAGACAGTTAACAACGTGTCAGTAGGGAACATAGACATTGGCGGAAATCTCCACCCCTGGCGGTTTAGGCCAGTCTTTCCAAGATACGCCATAATAGTACCTACTATAAGAGTGAGTACAAGACAGAGTAGGAAAAGAAATGTCCACTATTGAATACAGCAAATATAGATATGAAGAGTTTGAAGGACAGAATAACGGTTATCGACAACAATGGTTCTGCAGCTACGACCAACCTAGGCAAGTTAGAGACGGCACTTACAGTAGATGCAGATAGACAGCGACTTAGACATAGAATGAAAGGAGTGAGATGAGTCGCAATCCCACAGATGTTTGGAAACTGTAAATAAATGTTTTGAATTTTCGTAGTCATTGCTGTCAGTGTGAAGTCACTCGATGGCTTGAGTCATCACCCATCAGTGTTTGTTGAGCTGTTGTTTGTTGTGAGCTTAGACAGTCATGTCATCTTCATCAACATAACCTGTCTGCTGAAGGGCAGTGATACGAATTTCCACTAATACGATCAACATAACTATCTGCACGCACGGCCACATACTTGCGTACCTATCAAGAGTCCGTCCGGCTTACACAATACAGCTGTCGCTAAATGTGAACTTAATCTTATTGATTCACAAAGGGTACGTGACCTGGGCAGTTTGTGTGTGTGTGTGTGACGCTGCCCTACTAAGAGTAAGAGATATCGCTAAGTGAAGCGTAAAAGTAAGATAGTGATCGGATGAGACTAAAAGACAGGATGGTCGAGTGTGTACTGACGGAGAGGAGGAAGAAAGTAGAATTGAACGAATGAATAAGACAATATTTCGGCACACACTGAAGTTATTGATGTGTTTACTTTACATTTATACATTTTTTATTATTATTTGAGATTAAATAAGCCAAAATTAGCGATATTTAAAAAAAAAAATTTAGCGACATTTAACTAGCAGTCCAGCGTTATTGTGAAAGTCTGATTAATTAAACACTATTTAACTTGAAAGATTGTTAATGTATCTGCACTAGTTAACTAAATTTACAGTCGATTACATTCTTTTGATTCAATATTAAAACAAAAATGGGGTGGGGGAATTGGGGGAGGGAGGTGGTTAAGAAATGTGTGACGTCATATGAGAGGAGTCTGGGTTTTTGTGACGAAGTGCGATTTAAAAAAAAGGGGGGGTGTCAAAAATGGCAAAAGTTGTGAGACTTCATATGTGGACGACCCCGATACTGCTGTTGTTCTTATTAACGCTGTTTTTGTTTTATAATTTGTTGTTGTTGTTTTTGTATACTATTATTGCTGTTAGCAGTGGTGATGTTACTGTACACTGCTGCTGATACTGTAATTGTTTGTTTTTTAGTCTGTACCTGCTGCTAATTACCTTTACTGTTTACACTTGTTCTCGTGTGCTATAGCTGTTACACACTGTTATCGCTTCTGTACCTCTTTGTGTATTCTATTCTCGGTGTTTCCATTGTTGTCTGTTGTTACAACTAGTACTGTTTTTGCTGTCGTAACACATTTTTTGGATCTCTTGTTGTTTGTGTAAATTGTCCATTGCGTTGTCATTATTGCCAATGTAGTGTTTTTATTACTGCCATCGCTGTTTATTAATTCTTGGCACATTTGTATTATGACCCGGGGCAAACGCTGAAAAATTCTATCTTTAAGTTATTCTAACTGAAGGGGCTTCCATTCGCCCCTGCCCTTTTAAAGAATCGATTTTGATGGCTTCCAGTGCACGTACGTTTATTTCATTAAGTACGGTTTTTGAAAACATTGACATTGTCTCTTTGAATTTGGGAGCAAAGTGCGCAGAGTTCTACTGTGACCGTTTTGAAGATTGATAGTAATTATATTTGCATGTTGATTTCTTAGAAACGAGGAATTTGGATGTTTTAGATTACTGTCCTCATTCAAAATTAGAAAATACTTGACATGTAACATGGATGACCAAGTAGTGTAAGAATCTAAATAAAATGAGCAAGTAACCCGCAAAAACAATTTTTTTTTTTGGGGGGGGGGAGGGGGGGGGGCGTGGGATAATTATATTGTGCTCTTTGGCTGCATGTTCTGATGATGGTACTCCCTCTCCTGTGGTAATTTAATTCTTCCTTTCCATTCTATTTCACATTCATTAAAACTTTTGTTGTCAAAGTAAGATTAAAAAAAACCAAAAAAACCAACAAACAAACAAACCCTTACACAACGAAATTCCAAATACACCTTGTATTACCCCGTCTTCAAATCATGGTTTAAGGGTGCATCGACGTGAGCGACTGAATCGGACAAAGTTTCAATAATTATTTGGGCGAAATGGCACACATGTCCTCCCCAAATTCCTTTCAACCACTTAACTATTAATTGTGATTTTTTTTTTTTTACCTACAGCTTGTTGTATTGTACAGATCCGTTTTATTACACATTTGTTATTAACTCTATTCATTCCGTACTGTTATGTATGAATCTAAGATAGATATACATATTCATATGTACCGGCGATGAGTTTGCGAGGAAATATTATAATATGTATGGGGAAAATCCATACATTTTCTCTCAAAGCTGGTGTCTGCGTGTTCTTATAATGGGCGTTAAATTTAGCGTTAACGGTGCATTGCGCGCCGTTTCCATATTTTTTCAGAATACGTACCATGAATAGACTAAAAGGCAAGCTCGTTCTTTTAGTATGTGTTCAGTTAATTTTCACGGTGCAATGTGCGACTTTGACATATTTTCCAGAAAAGCTGACTGGAGTGGTTCATTGCTGGTTACATACGTTTCTTGTAGACAATTCTACATAAAGAAAGTAGGGCTTTTCCTGAGTAATACATCCATACAGCTATCCTAGTGGTATACACTGGGGAAACTTGTTGATAGCATTACAAGGCAGTCCACGTTCTGGAAACCCTGGGATATGACAGGGAGAGGAAGACTGAACAACACATGGAGACGAAGACTGTAGGCTAAAATAAAAGGGATCAATAGAACATGGACAGATTTTGAGCTGACAGCACCGGACATAAGGATATGGTTTGAATCTGTTGAAGGCTGTGCTTGTGGGTGATCTGTAATGTTATGAATGGAATTACAGGGGTTAAATAAGACCAGAAGGCAAACTTAACTTCAGTCGTTCTAGGTGTCGTAGGGGTTAAGAGGTATGGCGTCCGCCTCAAATTCTAAAGGTATCAGGTTCGATTCCCAGTTGATGGAATAAAATTTATGTAAATTACATTTTTTTCAGAACCTGGGGTCCTAATGATGTCATACTCCCTCCTGGTCTCCTGTGTTGTTAGATCGGATGCCTAGTCTTATATGATAAAAGGAGGGATCCCGTTACACGCCCATTGAGGCATATTGGGAATATGATGTTAGGCCCATATTTTCTTGACCATCGGCACACTAGGGGTCAGCATCACGCCTGCCGCCTTGACCTTCCCAGAGTTGCTCTGGTACCCAATTCATGAGGCTGGATCGACCCCAGAGCCGTTTGCGGTCTAAAAAAATCCCGCCTCAACTGGGGATCGAACCATGGACCATCGAGCTAGGAAGCCAGTGCCCTAACCACTGAGCTACCGAAGCTCCCTTCTATGATAAGGGCAAAAAAATAGGAGGCCCTGTGTGTAAGTTGTGCAAGTTAAAAATCCCACCACAATGCCAGGTCCGTGCACAGACACTTACAGTATGTCTGAGGTAGCAGTTCGCCTATTATTTCTTTGTCTTCTAACAGACTTCCGGGAGTTACACTGTACGCGTTCAGTTTCACGCGATAATATAGAACCTAAGGCAGTGGCGGCAACCGGTCAGCGCGATGTACCAGTAAATCACAGGGGGGTGAGTTGGTAAATCTTTAAGTGCCCGCTGGGGGGAGGGGGATGAGAAGGGATAATGAATTTTTAAGCTAGCAAAAGTTCTTATCAGCCCTCTCCCGTCTATTAGTAAGATCACGGTATCTACAGGATTATAGTTGCAAGGCAGCCTTCACTTATGTAAAGAGAGACAATGCTGAGGAACATTTTAAAACTGTTCTTTTTACAAATGATTCTCCACCTAACTCTGCAGGAATGATTTTTAGGAAGGTACATCTTTTGTAGATCCCAGTTTTTCTAAAGTAGAAACTCAAAGCTTCTGTGTTGCCAATCGCTGCCGTAAGTTTTCTGATTTTTTTTATTTTTTTTTTTTTTGGGGCTGAGAAAATCTGCTTGCAGCAAGTACAGCGAAGAATTTGTAAAAGAAAAAAAAAAAAAAAAAGCCGCGCCACGCAATATGAAGCTTAAAACGCCAGTTTTTTTTAATTCACCTGAGATCCTTATAACAAGCTCCAACCCCACCTGGCCTGCAGTCCTGAGCTTTTAATACTGTGAAAAGTTGAGTATTTGAAAAGGAAACTAAAATATGATATTTTGAAATGTTCGCCAATACGAACGAACGAACGAACGCAATCTTTATTTCAAGGAAGTTGAGGGGAACTGCGGTAAGACGTGGAATACAATGGATGGGTTTGAAAAAAAATCGAAAAAAGGTGATTCGTCTTACGAGGAGAAAAGACAAAGAAAATAGTCTACGTTACGGCCACAAGGCCTTCGTCAGGAAAGGAAAGAAAGTGAAGGCTAGATAGGACACATAAAAACTAAATAAAATAAAAACTGGGTACTTCCCTGAAGGCAAGAACCGAAATTCTATCAAAATCGCTGTCTGTTGATGACCGCGTGGCTGAACAGAAAGTGACTTCCGCCGCCGGATGTACACAATGCATACTAAGAACGGGCATAATTGCCTTTTTAGATTTCTGCCCTGTAATAATACAATTCTCAATAAAATAGTAATAACTTCAATCACAAGTAATCAATATTATCACATTCAGTAATTAAGCGCGCACACGTACATTCACTCACGCAATCATTTACACATACACAGACAGAGAAGAAGAGAGCGAACGAGAGAGACACAGAGAGAGAAGAAGCAATTAAGCTACTTCATATTTAAAATTAAAACTAAAAATATTTTATTTACAAGTAAATGCTCACGGAAACGTTGTTTGAACTGTGTTGTTCGTCTTCCACGACACATTACTGGTTCAATTATTTCGGCCTTTATTTGGTCTATACTTGCTGATAGGAAAGTTACTTTAGTGATTGCGTCTTTAAACTGTGTGGGTCGTCCACGTGTCCTGTATACTGTAGTTGTGTGTGTCACAGGTATTTTGGCCTTTTTATCGTCAATGTTTACTGATAGGAATGTTATATTAGTGATTGCGACTTTAAATTGTCAGAGTTGTTCACAGGTCCTACATACCGTAGTTGTGTGGGTCATAAGTATTTCAGCCTTTATTTGGTCTAAACTTGCTGATAGGAAAGTTATATTAGTGACTGCGTCTTTAAAATGCCTGGGTCTTTCTCGAGTTCTATTCCCATAGTTGTTTGGGTGTCGTGAGAATTACCTCAGCCAATGCTGCACCGTTATCCGGTGATTGTGTTTTTTTTTAAATTACAAGGCAATGAATAGTTAGAAAGCAACATATGTTATTGATGTAAGGAAAAGTAGGAATATTGAGTGGCATAGTAGATATGTCACTAGTGTCTCGAGACACAGTTACCAGGTTCAAAACTAAGTAGCACTACATGTCAGTCTACCAAGCTGTGAATGGGTAAATGACACCTGCGTTAGGAAAGGTATGGGCAGCGGGGAATGAAATCAGTCATCCGATCTAGTAAAGCTGTAACCTAGTATTGGGACATCTTTTTCATTCTCCATGAGAGTATCTACCTTGAAAGAACCTTTACCTATTATTATATGGGAAAGGTAGTAGCACATACTGCCGTAGAGGAGTGAAGTGTTAGATACTTCACCTTACTAGAACCAGCTTTTTGTTATGACATGTTTTGATCAGTTACCTACCTTGCTGTCTTTTGCCTTCCCTAACTCAAAAACAGAGTCAGGTATTCACTTACAGCTGGGCAGACTGTTTCGATCCCGGAAACCTGATAACTTTGCCGAGAGAGGAACGAGTTCTACCCGCTGAGCCAATCGGAAGCACTTTATATTACAGTAAGAACATGTACTCTACTTTTGCTGTCTTGAAATAAAGCTGTGATTGCGACCTGTCAACATTAACTAACTTTGTGTTGTTTTTAATTTACAATATGTTATTGCGTAAAAGCTTAAAAAATTGTTGCATTTTTAAAAAATATCACGCAATGACTCAAAATTATACAACAGCTTGGTGGGAAAATTTTAAAACAACTTAAATTACACAAGAAATATTGTTTCTATTTCCAGCATTGTCTTGTTGAATCAGGGCTGCCCTGCTATTTTGATACATTAAGATAATATCTTAAAAATGAGTTTCGAGAAGAGAGTGCGGGCAATTAAAGTTCTGAAAAGAAACAAAAATTATTGAAGTTATTACTTCTACTTACGTTTAATAACAGATATTTGTGTTTCATTACAGTCTGCGTCTTAAAAACGCAGCACTGCGACTTGGAAATTCGAATATTTTTCTTCGCACCTTCCTGAGCATAGTGCTTTTTCATTTCTGCCATTATGTATTTATTTATTTTCATCGCGACGATTTGTTCGTCATAGTCTTTCCTTGACGTCCTTTATCCTTAACCCATTTAAAATAAAGTTCGATCGTTTGTTCGTTTGTTTGTACCTTCGTTCGTTTCCTCGTTCGTTCATTCGTTTCTTCGTTCGTTTCGTCGTTCGTTCATTTGTTCTTTCGTTCGTTCCTTCGTTCCTTCGATCGTTCCTTCGTTCGTTCGTTCCTTCGTTCGTTCGTTCCTTCGTTCCTTCGTTTGTTCATTTGTTTTTTCGTTCGTTCGTTCCTTCGTTCGTTCATTAATACCTTTGTTTGCTCCTTTGTTCGTTCCTTTGTTTATTAGTTCGTTCGTTCCTTCATTCATTCTTTCAACTGTTCGTTCGTCATTCCTTTCTTCCGTCGCTAATTCATTCGTTCGTTTGGTCTTTTGTTCCTTCGTTCGTTCGTTACTTTGTTCCTTCGTCTGTTCCTTCCTTCGTTCCTTCATTTGTTCATTCCTTCATTTGTTGTTCCTTTGTTTGTTCGTTTCTTCGTGAATTCCTCTCTTCGCTCGTTCGTTCATTCCGTCCTTCGTTCATTCATTTCTTAGTTGGTTCCTTTGTTCGTTCATTCTTTCGTTCATTCGTTCATTCTGTTGTTCGTTCGTTCATTCGTTTGTGCTTTCATTCGTTCGCTCATTCCTTCGCTCATTCCTTCGTTCATTCTTTTCTTTGTTCGGTCCTTCGTTCGTTATTTTTCTTCGTTGATTAGTTTCTTCGTTCTGTTGTTTCTTCATTCATTTGTTTCTTCGTTCTTTTCGTTTCTCCGTTCATTCATTTCTTTGTTCGTTCGTTCCTACGTTTGTTCGCTTCTTTGTTCATTTGTTTCTTCACTCGTTTGTTCCTTGGTTCGTTCTTTCCTTCATTTGTTCGTTCCTTCATTCTTCCACACCCTTTGTTTACAGCAATTTTCTTTCTTTGTGTTCTGATGTTTCTTTTGTTTTGAATATGTCCAAAAACTTATGTCTTTATCTTTATGCGTGTAATATACTTCATATAGGAGCTGACTCCTCGCTTGGCATGGAAGTGGTTGTGGCCTTAAGACAAATCTGAATACATTTAATATCATTTGTGACACTTGCGTCTGAAACTATTTTATATCAAATAATTTGGCTTGATTCATATGCATATATAATTGGTGACAAGATTCATCATCATCATAATCATCATCACCATCATCATCATCATCATCATCATCATCATCATCATCATCATCATCATCATCATCATCATCATCATCACCCTTCAACTTCCCGTGCCATCAGCTCCAGGTCTTTCTATGTCTTTCCTCATTCTTTTCTTTTCTATCTCCAGTTTACGTCTCCGCGTGTGTTTTGGTCTACATATTCTTAGTTCACCGTGGGAATTGCAGAACAAGGACCGTCTTGTAATGGTATCAACAGATTTCCTCATAAAATGTGGTTCTACCTATCGCCACCGTGTTCTTAGCATCTCTTTGTTTCGTTTGTCTTATTCTTGCCATCAGTTTTACATGTTACGCAAGCACCCATTTATGAAAGTTTGTGGCTTCAAGGTTGTTCCTTTTGTTGTTCTCCATGCTTCAGAGCCATACAATAAGACTGACGTCACATGTGGGTTGAAGATTCTGGTTTTTGTTTTGTACGATTATTCTCGATCTCCATGTATTCCCCTATACAATTATATCCGTTTCTGTCCCTCCAACAGTGTCATATACCTCGTATATATATATATATATATATATATATATATATATATATATATATATATATATATATATATATATATATATATATATATATATATATATATATATATATATATATATATATATATATATATATATATATATATTTATTTAACAAAGCAGAAGTAGGCATAAAGACTATACTAAAACTGACATCTACATCGAAGGTTTGTGTCCCCTATTTTTCTGGAAAGTAGATCAGTTGTTATTTAGGCTTGCTTTTGCAATCTCCCGTCAAAATTTATGTTCATTTTGCCAGTTTAATTTAATGCACCTGATCAACAACATTTATATATACTGAAGCACATTAAAAACGCACCACCTGTATAATCCAGGAACAGAGTGTGAAATGTAAATATAAGTGTTTACAAGTTTACATATTTGGAATCTTTATTCATTTTCCTATGAATCCATGCTGGTCATTAATTTGTACATTTGATTGTCAGAACCTCATCTCGATATGTCACAGCATTAACATTTTCACGGAAGACGTGAAGAGGCAAGCGGTGGTGAAAACTGAATCCTCCCCAAATGTGAATACTGCCACCTCCAAATCGGTTGTGCTGACGAACACAGCAATCTGCAAAGCGCTCTCCACACCGTCGCCAAATCCGCATATGTCCATCAGCAAAGGATATGTTGAATCTGCTCTCGTCTGTGAATAGGACAGCATTCCACTGCAGTCTAGTCCATCTGACATGTTGCTCTGCCCATTGCAGGCGCTGCTGACGATGTCTGTGAGTCAAGTTTGGCCCAACATAAGGTCGTCTTGCAGTAAGGCCTGTATCTCTGAGTCGTCGTATGACTGTCATTCGAGAGACTTGCCCACGTCTACCCACTATTGCTCTTGCTGTTTGACTTGCCGGGAGAGAACGATTCCTTAGGTGACTCAGCACAATATGACGATCTTGCGCAGGGGTAGTAACTCGTGGTTGGCAACTTCGAAGTCTATCCCGGGCACTGCCAGTAGTTCCGTAACGTTCATTGAGACGTACAATAGTGCTGTGGTGGCAATTCATCCTTCTGGCAATGGCCCGCGAGCTCATTCCGGTCTCCAACATACCAATGGCTCGTTGGCGGTCGTTTTCAGACAGTCGTGGCATTTCAAGCACATGTACTGGGTGTTTTGTCTCAACGGCCTTTTTATACCGAGTATACTGCCACAACGCGTACACATTTTCAGGGTCATAGCTATTGGGAATCGTGTTGCACGTGTAACTTTCATTGTTTTCATGTAGTCTGTACACAAACCCGTCGGTTGAATCATGCACTTTCCATTCCAGCAGCCATTCGCTCTCTACCTCATGACAAACACGGGTAAAATCCATTCCCACCCTTTTTTTTCCAGCTTCTCGGCATCAGTATATATAATAGTGGTGCGTTTTTAATGTGCTTCAGTATATATATTTCTTAAACCTGCCAGCAAAAGTGTCTATATTTCTGGTTAACTTGTGTTAAGCGTTAAAAAAATAAAATAAAAAGCACAACAGAAACTTTCCTCGCGTGTTAGGCCACGTCTGATGATCAGATTACCGCATGTTGTGTGGAGAGTTTTCTATTTCGAATTTAAAACATTTCTAAAAAGGAGACAATATGCAGTGTTATTGTGTCTTCTCTGCTGCCATTATTGATTAGAATCGCCTGGGCGTTTGCCCTTGGGCTTCTTTTCAGTTAATGGAAATTGCAGGCCTTTGGATTGTTCAGGTGAAGAGGACAGCGTGTTAAAAATAACGTATTAAAAAAAAAAACATACACACACGCAAATCTCTTGCGGCATTTAATTATTTGCAACAACGATGTGTGTTTAAACTTTGGAAGGAATTGCCACAAATCAGGCTTGTTAACAGAGGGTGTCGTGTGTTATTTATTTTGTTTATCACACTGCAGGGACTGTTTTTGGTGTAGGTCATTTGGGTGGACAGCATGGGCGTCCAGCGTAGGGAAAGTGAGTGGAATGTGTTAGTGCTGTGCGGAATCAGACACATGACAACAAGAGGTTATAATATTCGTTTGTTTTGGCATATGCTGCTTTTATATCACAGCTAAATTTCAGTGTTGAGAAAGTGAGGGATATTGTGATAGAGTGGTGTAGAGTCAAGCTTGTTGCAACAGAGTTTAGAATATTCTTTTTTGTTGTTGTAAAATTAGATGTTTGCTACAGTGCGTCATTTTTAACCACTATCTATTGTTACGACATATTTAATTATGTTGGCTCACTTCAATTTGTTACCAGTTTAAAGTTACGCGCTAACATATTGATGTGCCGCCAGCATAAGATGCTTTGCACTTAGATATATTTCATTGAACGCGATTTTGTATAGTTGCCTATGGATAGGCATGACGTAGTATGTGTTACGCATAACAACGATCTTTCTATACCCTTTATGATTAGGATCCGTCCCAGCCAGACGTGATTTTCAGTACTCCCAGTACATTAATGTTTGCAGATTTCTCCTCAACTAATGGCCAAGGGTCGGCCTTAGTATTAACGTATGCAGTATTGGAGCATCGTAGTTTGATAAATAATCTTCTTTTCAAGAAGCCATGCAGGGAGTATTTTGATTATAATTGTTAATATTATAATGTCGCCAAAACTACGATTATCATTGCCGGATGACCGCCAGACGGCATCGCGTGTATAAAGGTCGGACATTTTGACGATACAGAAACTAATCTAGGAGACTGCAACAATTCATATATGTATTGATGCCATGAATGTCGATGAGATGTATTCGTAAATAAAACGTCTAATAATTGTGGACTCTTAAAACGTACTGTGTTGTCAACTTCATCAAGTTGAATTGGAATTTGAGATACTCACCACTCGCACTCAACAACTATCAGCACAATTGCTCAGTTGGAAGTTATTACAATGAAGGAAAAAAACGCAAGCAGAACAAAATTATGAAAACCCCTTTCATTCTTCAACAATCCGACTTGAACATCTATATATATGAAAGTTTCTGTCATATAGGGACGCCTGTTTTTTAGTGTTATAAATTTCTTGATTGCTATTACTGTTTGTACGGTTTTGTATTATTTCTCTGTGATGGTACTTTGTTAATATTGTTGCTGTTGTTTTGTGGAAATTATGTGCCTACGTGCCGAATTTTTTCTTTTTCATTTTAATCCGTTCCTGTGTTAAACTTCGGCTAACGTTTTTGTGATAGGCTGCTTCAGTATTTTATTTTAGTACTTAATGGGGATTTGGTGCCAGTTAAGTTTTCTATAATCAGTGCTATGTTACGATTTTCACAGTAATTTTTTTTATGGTTCACCTGTGTTGATCATATTACTTTCATTCTTTTGTTTTGTAACCGCTGCTTTTATGTCACAGAAAAAAGTTGAGT
Source organism: Oreohelix idahoensis (assembly GCA_024509875.1). Classification (NCBI taxonomy): domain Eukaryota; kingdom Metazoa; phylum Mollusca; class Gastropoda; order Stylommatophora; family Oreohelicidae; genus Oreohelix; species Oreohelix idahoensis. Next base: position 133,697 of record JAMPIV010005338.1, read on the forward strand.
GTTCAGAAAGTCAAGGTTGTAACAGAGCGCTGTGGAGTTAAACTTGTCGCAACAGTTTAAAACGTTCTTTAGTCTCGTATCTGTGCTTTTTGTCATAGCAAAAATCGTGTTTGAGAAAGTTGTGATATAGCGGTGTACGGTCAAATTTATCGCAACAGAGTTTACAACAATTTTTTTCTTCTTTCTGCTCCTTAAATGTGCCACAAGCAAAGGAAAAGCCAATATCAACATGTATGTAGCTTCTCTGCGGGTTCTTCAGTATGGTGCTCTGTTGTATTTGATGTCTTTGTCTTGACAAATGTCCTGGTGATCCTAATGAAAAAAAAGCGGTCTGACAAGGCATAATGAATAAATTTGTGAGCAGTACAAATACAAAAAGAGTACGATGTACAGATAACATAAAAGGAAAACAAGGTAGCAGCAACGTAGGGTCCTTGAGGCTTTCAACCAGTTGTGTTGTAGATTTTTCTCGATTTAATAGGCTAGGCTGTACCGTCCCATCCCATCTTTTGTCATGTGTTTTTCTCTCTTTGTCTGCCTTAAAAAAATAAGTATCACATTTTTCTCATATCCAATCCAACCGAATAAAAAACGCAATATCACTTTTTTAGTCTGTGCAATACTTTTTCTGTTCAGCTTCATATATCTCTCCCTTTTTTATAACTAATCTGCCCATGCACTTCTGACTCGGACCAGCATTTCCTAACTTTGTCCATCCTTAATCTCAGATCTTTTAATTCAGTTGAGACATATTTACACCCTGTGTATTTTCAGGCCCACTTTTTGTGACCTCTCATCGAGAATTTTCATTTTCTCTTGCATCTGATTATGGTTATGGGACAGAAAAGCCAAGTCATCTGCAAAATCCAGATCATCAAGCTGTTTAGTCAGATTCTACTTGATTCCATTTCTGTTGTGCGATGTCGATGTTTTCATAAGACACATTTTCAACATTTTCAGAAACATTTCCGAAACACAGGGCGTCGGAGTGGCTAAGAGGTATGGTTTCCGCCTCTGATTCTAAAAGTACCTTGTTCGCTCCCAGTACAGGGAATTTAATTGATGGAATTTTGTTTTTCAGGAACAGTAGTTCCATACTCCTCCCTTATCTCCTGGTTAGTGAGATTGGATGCCTAGCCTTCTCGATCTCGGATAGGGATGAAAAATTAAGCGGTTCTTTGTGCAAGTTATGCACGTTAAAAATCTCTCGGCATTTGGAAATCGTAAAGAGTGGGCCATACAGAAATATTTATAGAATGTGTGATTCATGTATACATAAACTGGGATCCTCGCCGGTGCTACGGAGTTCGTGAACTGTACTGAGATCTTCCTTGCGTGATATGTGGGCGAAGATCGGAGCACTCACGGAGTTGTCCGTGTGTGATGAAGATGGTCGGTAAAACCAAACCAAATCAAACCAAACCCAAACATTTTCTAAAATCGAATCACCCATTAACCCTCCCGTGACCGAACTGTATTATTCTCTTATGAGGGAAAATTTTATAATTTTGAGTAGAATCACACTATAATTTCCGTGTCTGTGTTTTATTTCGGCGGCCTTGAAAACGGCGCTGGTGCAGCCACACCACTTGGATCACCCAAGAGCCGGTTCTGATGACTAGACTATATGTAACGTCATTATTTTGGAACATATGTAAGAAAGTGGCGCGACTTAAGACATTATGTTAGGCTGGGATGAACGACAGTTAAATAATTTTTTTTTTTTAAACCTCTACATCCCATCTCACAATCCAATATTTCTTTTTATTTTAACCAAACGTTTTCGGTCTCATATATCCTTTTCCATCTCCTTCAACGGTCCGACCCACCTCTCCAATACTCACTCACCCTTTCTGACTTATAGAATCCCATAACTTGCTCACATCAATGGCCCTCTTCGATCTGTTCAATTATGAGCAATATGTTTGCCGTTCGATGCCCTGCTTAGTGCTCACGCTAGGAAACCCGTTTTCAGTATGGATTCCCTGATGATGAAACCTGCTTAAGTGAGTCATCAATGTGTGACTCGGATTTCAAAAGAAAAACTTGCCTACTATTTCTCTTACTAGTAAGTTACGTGGACTAGCTAACACAGGAGGATTCTAGTATTAACTCGTACGGGACGTGGTGGTTTCCCATGTTTGTCGCAAGGACATTTTTCTGTTGTTTTAAGTTTTCATATCATATTACGATGGTTTAAAGGTTGGTTCTTTACAAGTTTGGCAGTGTAATATGTAGTTCTAAAGAAAATTGAACGAGGATTAATAAAACATAAAAATGGGACAGAGAGAAACAAAATCATGGGTCAGGTATGGCGGCCCTGAAAACTGGTCTCCCGTCACGAATGATTTAGAGAATCGGCCACAAACACATGCCTTCTCGTCCTTAAAGCAAATTCCGCTTCTAGATTCATATCAAATATTATTACTGTATCTGCAGTTTTGTCTTACCTAGATGGCTTTGGGAACGAACAATGTATAAATAGTAACGACCTTTTAAACCGCGCTGCTGTTATTAACTATATAAATGGTGTTACTTCATAAACTTAGTTCTTCATATTGTGTTAATTCAAGAGGTTCGTAAATCTAAGATTTTTTTCCCACCTAAACCAGCGGCACTTGGGCTTTCAGCCCTTCGGCCCAATGACATGTCATTTCGAGGCTGGGGAGCCTGTGGACTTTCCTTCCAACCCGGTCAGGAGCTTTGCTCCTTCCCATCCACAGAGGGTTTATCTCAGGAGCCGTTCAGGTTATTCCGTCAAAATCCCGGTCGTTGACACCCCTTCAAATTCTGACGCCCGGGCTTGAACCTTGAACACCTGATCGCCAGCGCAACGTTGTAACCATTACACCAGCGCGGCTCCCAATAAATCTGAGTTAAAACAACTAAATGTTGTTTATATGGTACTGTACCAAACAGGGCTAATATAAATCATGTGAGCCCGTATAATAACTTTAGCGAAGCGAAGGCTTAGTACATCGAAGTCACTGCGCATCAAAACATTATGTAAAGAACCAGACAAATATTAGTGGACAGAGATGTGAAGATAAGACGCTGGAGTTGGAATGGACACATACTGAGAAAAACGACTGTTAGCATTACAAGACAATCTTTTTTCTGGAACCTTCAAGATAAGTAAACTGAGGCTTTCCATGAAAAAAGAAACACGAAGAAGGGAATTAGACATTGCCCATTTACGATATAATGAAGACTTGTAAAGACCTAGAACGGAAAGCACAGGATATGAAGACTTGTGATTTATTTTGTAGAAGGCATGTTCTCCACGGTCAGCTGCTAGCTAATGAATATTGAACATCAAAAAGAAAGGTTCTTTCGAAAAGAGTACATAACGTTTTCAAGACTTGCTGTGAGCTACCTTTATTATTATTATTTTTTTTTCAACTTGATTAAACAAAATTAATAAGTCATTACTTACTTTTATTTTTGCTTGAGGCTGTAGGTAAAGGGTGTAAAGGATCCCGTTACACGCCCATTGAGGCATATTGTGAATATGGTGTTAGGCCCATATTTTCTTGACCGTCGGCACACTAGGGGTGATGTGGTCAGCATCACGCCGGCCGCCTTAACCTTCCCAGAGTTGCTGTAGTGAACATTTATTTGTTTTAAAGTTGTGTCTGTTATTGGAAGTTTATATTACATGGAGATATATTTTCATCAACCTTTATTGGAAATAAAACCAAATCAAATAGCATTCTGCGACTACAGTGCCTTTTATCCTCAATGATTTTGTCTATAAACATGCGGCTCTTTCTGTGTGCAAATCACTTTTCATGGGACATAATTCGTAAATACATCAGGGGGGAATAATATTAGATTCAGGTAAGTTAACAATTGCCACGTAGAACTATCGAAGGTCTGTTTAGATGAAGTATAGTAGTGCTGCTCCCACTAGGAATGTCAAAAGATAATGTGAGATTGTGTATGAGTCTGGCAACCATGCCATGTAAACTAGACTAGGACAAAAACCTACACTACAAGAGCACGTAAGTGCTTCAGCGCGGGCGTCCTGTTTAGGGGCTGCTGTAAGAGTGACCCCTTGCTCGATAAAAACAACACATTTAACAAATGATATCCCTTTTCTCTGTGAGTTGACTGATTGTGATAAAAAGGAGTGTTCAAAAGTATGAAGTGCGTGCAGGGCAAAAAAGCATGAATATTTGTCTATTCCCCGTATAAATAATTCTCCTATCATTAGCGAATCGAAGTTTCACTTTGGTATCATTTCTTCATTGCGAAAGTCGAAACTTGATTGGTTGAGCCATACGAAGTCACATGACGGGACATACGCAGAAATAACATTTACTCTGAAGTGTGCAAAGTTCAGAGATGGTCCCAAAATTTGTGTCTCAGAGGAATGCATGTATGTATGGTAATAGACACCGCAGATTATGCTGGCTTGGCCATGTCTTCCGCATGGACGATAGCCGCATCCCCAAAGATAATTCCTATAAACAACTAGCAAATGGCAAAATAACCGGCCGACCGCATCAGAGGTTCAGAGATGTGCGCAAGAGAGACATTAAGGCAAGTGGCGATTTTCCCTAAGGCACTATCTCAGACTGGGCGAAATGAAGCTTTTACACAGAGCAGAAGAGAAAATAACACGCTAAAAGGAGTACTAGGCGAAAATAAAGGCATCCGAGGCATGTCCCCTCAGGGACGCGTCATCCCCATAATCAGTCATGACAGGAGGAGGTTCCTGACCAACTTTTTTTAGACATTGATATCAAGTCATGGATTCAGAAAGGTGACAGTGGAAGGGAGCACGAGATAAGATAAAACTCTGGCTATAGATAAGACACATTGAGGAAATATGTTTATAGCTCACATGACAGTCCATATGCTGGAATTCCAAGGGTAAACGAGATTGAGGGAGCCTGGAAAACAAGAGAGAAGAAAACTGGAGACAGTAATGGAATGGATACAGAAGATATGGAAAGATATTGAGCGGATGGCACAGGAGCGGAGGACTTGGCCTGAATTTGTACTCGTAGAAGGCCTATGCTCCTCACGGACATGGAGGGTAAAATAAAAGGTAGTCCCGTAGCAGATACTGCCGTAAGGGAGTCAAGTGTTAGAGACTTCACTATACTAGGTCAGCATGGGAAGATGAGCAATTCCCTTTCTCGCTGCTTTTTCCTTCCTTAACTAAAGAGCAATGTCAAGTACCCATTTACAACTGGGTAGACTGCAGTATGTCGATACCGTGAATTAAACCAGGCACTTTTGCTGCGAGAGATCGGTGCTCTAACCACTGTCAATTGCATGCTCAAATGAAGGGTAAAACCTGACTAAAACAGACACCAATTGAAAATCTTATTAAATATTATTAAAATCCTATCTTAATTATAACCACTCAGAGGTTTAAAAAAATTAATTTGGTTAATAGTTTTTACTTTAAAGTCTTGTTTTTCATTGATCTGTTCAGGCAGTGAGTGTCTGCTATTAAGCGTTAGTAATTGGGGTGCTACGCATAAACGATGTCAGTGTATTGATGGACAGTAATAAGTGATATATAGCCGTAGTGTCATTTTTACGATATGAATTGCCACAATATCGATTCCTTCAAAAACACATTATTCAGAATGACACCTCTATTGTGGGGTATCTTGAATATAAATTGGATGGTGTACACTGTGTTTAATTATCTTTATTGCTTTCTATAAGATTAACGCTTAATTTAAAGAACAAAAAAAAAAATGATATATACAAGTATTTGACCTATTCAGAAAATATAGACGTGCAATTTATCGTGTCTTTTTCTTTTTTCGAGCGCCCTCGTGCATCAAAAAGGACTTGAAGAAATCAGTGGTAAAGTTCGGGGTTCTATCATCCCCGTAGAGTTTGTTCTGGTTCCGGTTACAGCGAAAGACGTTATCGCAATTCCTTATTAGTCGGGAATTTCTATGAAACATTAAACATGAAAATCAGAAAAGTCAGGACACGGGACATTCCAGACGTTTTTCTTTAAACACGAGAAAGCAGCCCGCCAAAACATGTATTGCAATCTTTCTGCTGTGTGTCCTGTCGGCGGTACTTATTCTCCAGTGGTCATTCCATTCCTTTCCATTCCATTGTAACTTCTTTGGATCTCCGTAGTGACACTTTTCATGCTTTATGGTTACTGCGCCATGGACAATTTACAGGCCTGCATGCTCTTTTAATGGGTGTTCAATTTAGATTTCACGGTGCAGTGCGCAACTTTTCCGTATTTTCCTGAAAAAGCTGGCGGGGTTGGATCATTGTTTCTTACATACGTTTCACTTAAGACAGTAATATGGGGATGTAGAATTTGAATGGGAACTATTAATTTTGTGAATGAAGTACATTTTTAATTAAATGGAAAAGTCTTTAAATATTCTACCATGTGATTACATGATAGGACTATAATATTAATTTAGGCTACCGGGGCATCTACAAAATCAAGATCGTCAAGCTGTTTTTCAGTCCACTGAATTTCATTTCTGTTAGCTGATATCGTAGTTTTCAGAACCCAGTCTATACCCAGTATCAAGAGAAGTAGTAACTAGGGGCATCCCTGCCGCACTCCAGCAATTATCTCAAACGTTTCTGGAAACTGTCATTTAAAGTCGAATTCTGCATTTGATGTCTTCATATATTTTCTTTGTTAGGTTAACGATTTCAGGGGGGACATCACAATGCACCATCAGCCTCAAATCGATTCTCTGTCTACACAATCAAACGCCTTTTAATAGTCAAAAACTCACTGTAGAGTTAAATTATAAAAGTTGTACAATTCTTTTTCGCAATGTGGCGATCTGATTTGTACAGTATCTTTCGCTTTCCTCCCCCTCCCCCCCCCCTTTCCAACCCGTGCTTTTCCATCTTTCAGGTGACTATAGACTGTTTATCTCTTAACCTCATCATCATCATGTTTAATATTGTCAATGGTACTGATAGTAACATTAATCCAGTGGAATTTATGCACTGTTGTAAATCTCTATCTCTCCTTAGACAACTTGACTAGATATCTTTCCTTCCATTCTGCCGGTATTTCTTGCATATTCCAGAATTTTCCAAGTAATTTGCATAATATCTCTGTAGAGCTGGAAATATCTGCTCCTATGACCAATACTTTCAACTGGGCCAACCACTTTTCCATCTTTTAGAATCATTATGACTTTTTTTGTAACTTTCTTATTTTGTTTTTTTACAGTTAACTTCTAGCTCCTTTTCTGGTGGCTGGATGTCTTAGGGATTTTGTGGAGCGTCCATTGAGAAATTCCTCGAAATGCTCAGTCCAGCTTTTCATTTGCTCCGTTATATCTGTCACAAAACGTTTTGTTTATAGTACTTTGTTTTATGTATAGTTGGCAGTTCTGATGTTACAATTATTCTGGATCCTACTGCTTTTCATTCTATAAGTGCTTTCTGCTCTTTATTTGACACCTTTAGAGCCACTTCTTCAATAAGGTATGCGCTTTCTTTGACAGCATTAGAGCCACTTTTTCAATAAGGTATGCGCTTTCTTTGACAGAATTACAGCCACTTCTTCAATAAGGAATGCGCCGCTTTCTTTGACAGCATTAGAGCCACTTCTTCAATAAGATATGCGCTTTCTTTGACATCATTAGAGCCACTTCTTCAATAAGGTATGCGCTTTCTTTGACAGCATTACAGCCACTTTTTCATAAGGTATGCGCATTCTTTGACAGCATTATAGCAACTTCTTCATAAAGTATTCTCTGACAGCATTAGAGCCACTTCTTCATAAAGTATTCTCTGACAGCATTAGAGCCACTTCTTCATAAAGTATGCGCTTTCTTTGACAGCATTGCATCCTCTTCTTCAATAAGGTATGCCCTTTCTTTGACAGCATTACATCCACTTCTTCAGAAAGGTATGCGCTGTCTTTGATAGTATTAGAGACACTTCTTCAATAAGGTATGCGCATTCTTTGACAGCATTAGAGACACTTCTATCAAGATGGTATGCGCTTTCTTTGGCAGCATTAGAGCCACCTATAAAGAACGTATGAGCTTTCTTTGACAGCATTAGAAACACTTCTTCAATAAGGTATGAGCTTTCTTTGAGAGCATTAGAAACACTTCTTCAATAAGGTATGCGCTTTCTTTGACATCATTAGAGACATTCTATCAAGAAGGTATGTGCTTTCTTTGACAGCTAGAGACACATTTTCAATAAGGTATGCGCTTTCTTTGACAGTTAGAGACACTTTTTCAATAAGGTATGCGCTTTCTTTGACAGCATTAGGGCCACTTCTTCAGTAAGGTATGCGCTTTCTTCATTATGTCCAGAGGGCCCATCATTTCTCTTTTGTTCGTTTCTTCCTTTGTGTTGCCCTCTACTTGTTTCGTGCAATTCCAGAATGTCATTGTTACAAGTTTGTGTTTCATTTTTGCTTCCACCAGTGCTAGTCGTTCAGAATAAAGTGTCCTTACATTCCAGATTACAAATCTGAAGATTGTTCTACGAGAAAACGGGAGGGCAGCAGACTAGACTCCTTTAGGCTTTAACTAGACCGCGTCATAAACATTTATGATAAAAGGACCTTCTTCCGTCTTCGTTGACTGAATTAAATAATTTCAATTACTTGCTTACTTGTTCATTTTCGTTGAGGTGTTACTGACTCCAACTTTCTAAAGGATAGGGTATTCGGTCCATGCCCAGCCTTCTTTACTCGCCTTTTACAACTAAAATCTTAGTAGATTACAATATTATTAATTTTTTCTCCTTGTTTGGGCTTCGGTAACTCACAGGCGAGCCATAATTTTGGTTTTGCGACTTTCTAATGTTAAGACGACGCATTAATAATACGTGTGACAATGATAGACTTGCAGAAGAGTTATTTGGGGGAGGAGTGCGGAGAAATAAAAGGTATAGAAAGAAAGATGGAAAAATGTAACACTAAAGAATATTGAAACAAGATTAAAAAACAATAATCAAGGATAACAAATACGAGGATCCCATTGAGGTTACGGAGGGGAAGAAGCGGAAGAAGAAGACAAAGAAGAGTTAAACATGACTGGTGGAGAAGGCAGTGTGCCAGAGAAAATGTTCTACTTCAAAAAATACCCCAAGTCCAGTAAATTAACACTTCTTGCGGTCAGAATTTCCTCGAGCGTGGAAGTCATAGCTTTACGAGTGTCTAACAAGACACCTGACATCCCCTTAACGTCTGGACACACAAGCCAAAGAACAGAGCATAATTACTATCATTGTGTCCACTTGCCGGAGGTGACCTTCTCTCTTGACCATTAGTTCTCTTCCAGGGATTATTTTGAAAGGCCATAACAAACGGTAGCTAGCTGAGCTGTATCAGTTAAATGAAATGAACTGAAAGCTAAGATCAGGAGAAAAAGTGGGAAAAAGTATTAGAAAGACCTAAATATATTGGATAACAGATGTCATAGAGCAGAGACTCTTAAAATATGGTCCATGGACCTCTTGAGAATGAATTTTATGGGTTCCATGTTTGTAACCTAAACTGATATACTTGAGGTATGAGCTCAATGCTAGACACTCGTAAACCTAAAGATTTGAAGTTTATTTCCACGAAATTTTAATTCAGGGAATTATCATAGAACTTTGCATTTAAAGAAATATGTTCTTTTTGCAGATAATTTTTATATATTTACTTTGTAATATAATGTATAATTTTTATGTCACATTTTAAAATATGTGCTTATGTAAATTTTGTCAAAGAAATAGTCGTTGTTTTCACCGGACATTCTTAGGGGTCCATGGCACAGAAAGGTTAAGAAGCTCTGTTGTAGAGTCAGTGGGTCTCAAAATATTATGAAATGTTTTACATGATTTATATTTTACCTACAGTACCACAACACTACCAGTGATATAACCCTTTGCGTCGCGATATCGTGCAGGATCTGTAGCGTGTGTGTCACGGGATCCCTTCGCTGCTCTAGTATGTTGCGAAATGTTTGTTTTAAGAGTTCACTTGACAGCTTTAAGTAGGCACGTAGCTGCCAAGAAGGTGTCTGTTGACTTCTACTCCAGCCGAAGTTGGTTCTTTGCAAGGATGTAGACTGGTTCTTCTCGGTACAGGTCCTGTGTGGTGACTGTAATACGTCACTTGTAGTATCGTGGGGTATTTATGAAGATAGTCCAGCGTCTTCAAGACCCGACTGATGTTGGTATCTAGCTTTAAGAGAAAGGCCACTTATATCACACACTTGTTTTATAGATTAGTACTACCACTTGGTACCACCGACTAGTATCATAAAATAAGAGAAACAAATATCCTTCCTAAGTATTGGATCTTCTGACACGAAAATCAGATGCCCCCTTTATACCACCACTATATCTGCCTCAGAACTTTACCCTCTCTATGTATTAACGTTAATCCCAGTGAGCGGAATACACCCATTGCATTTATATAAAGCATGTTTACATATACACATTCTTCTTCTTCTTTGATCCTTAGCCGCCGACCGTCAAAGCAGTCAGTGGCCATCACGCCTGGTGGCGTCTTGTAGGGCAAGAACAAATTGATTCCACTTTGCTCGGTCGGTGGCCATCCTTCGTACAGTGCCCCAACTCTGGTTCATTCTTTGCATCTCAGCCTCCACAGTCCTCCGCCAAGTTGTTTTTGGTCTGCCTCTCTTTCGTTTTCCTTTAGGGGTCCATAGCAAAGCTGTTCTTGTGATGGCATCGGGGTCTCTTCTGAGGACATGGCCAACCCAGCTCCAGCGTCTGCCAGCTATGATGGTGTGCATGTCCTCTTGCTTGCTCCGAGTAAGCAGATCTTGGTTGCTGATGGTATTCGGCCAAAGGATTCGGTGAATTTTTCTTAGGCATTTTGTGTGAAAAGATGGCGATTTCGACATTTCCTTCTCTGTAACTCTCCAGGATTCCTCACCGTAGAGGAGCACGGAAAGCACTCAGCTCTGATATAATCTTAATTTTGTGCTTGTGCTGTACTGAGAGGACTTCCAGATATCGTTTAGACTAAAAAAGGCTGTTCTTGCTTTGTTCATTCTGTTGTTGATGTCTTTGCTTGCTCCGCCGTTTGGTGTTACGATGCATCTTGGGTATGTGAAGGTGTCTGTCTGTTCTAGTTGCTGATTCCTTACTGAAATGGGTTCAGGATTGCTCACATTGAGCGTCATGACCTCTGACTTCCTTAGATTGATGTTCAAGCCCACCTGCTGGCTATACTTATTAAGTATATCCGTTTTTTCCTGGATGTGTTGATGTGAATGTGCTAGTAGTGCAGTGTCATCTGCATATTCCAGATCTTCTAATGTAGAAAATGTAGTCCATCTTATTCCTCTTGGACTGCCCTCTGATGTCTGGCGCATCACCTAGTCTATGACTGTTAAAAATAGAGTGGTTGATAAGGGGCATCCCTGTCGTACTCCTGTCTTCACCTCAAAAGTTAGGTTGCTCTGCCCAACGCTACACGTAACGTTGGCATAGAGGCCTTTTATGATTGACACTATGCAGCTTGGAATTCCATAAGCCCTCAGTATTTTCCATAAACTTTCCCTATGTATACTGTCAAAAACCTTTTCAAAATCGACGAAATTAATGTACAGCTGTCTTTGCCATTCTGAGCACTACTCTATAATGTTCATGAGGGTAAATATATGATCTACACATCTTCTGTTCTTTCTAAATCCTGCTTGTTTTTTTCTCAGTTTGTGGTCTACTGCTTTTGACATTCTCTGCATAATTATCTTGCCTAGTATTTTGCTGAGAACTGAGAGAAGAGTGATTCCTCTCCAATTATTGCAGTCTGCAAGATCTCCCTTCTTGGGCAATTTGACAATTATTCCTTTGTTCCACTCCGTTGGTGTTGTCCCTGTTTTCCAGACCTGTGCAAATAGTGGTTCTAATAGTTCTGCTGCTAGCTCAGGGTCTGTCTTAAATAGCTCTGCATTTAGGTTATCATGGCCAGGAGCTTTTCCATTCTGTAACCCTTTGATTGCTGGGATGATTTCTTCTTTTCGTGGAATGACTGTACTTACATCTAGATCGTTTTCAGCCGCAGGAACATTCAGTTGTGTCTCTGGTGGTTCCTTATTTCAGAGTTTCTCTGAAATGCTCTGCCCATCTTGTTTCCTGTCCCTCTGCTGTCGTTATGAGATTTCCTTGCTTATTTCTTACTAATGTAATATTGTTTGCACCTTGTTTTCCACTGATGATTTTAGTTATTTGGTATACTGTGCTTTGTTCATTGCCTCTTCTGCCTTTCTTGCAAGATCGTCTAGGAAATTCCTTTTGTTGGCTCGGGTTTGGCGTTTAACTTCCTTGTCCAGCTGACTGTTCTGTTCGCTATATAGTTGCTTTAACCTGAGAGACTTCGCTTCTGTTTTATTTCTTTTCATTTCCTTTCTCAGTGTTATGGTGTTCAATGTTTTTGGTGTTATCCATTTTCGTGGTTGAGTTTGAAAATAGAGTATTTGTCGAGTTGGACATTAGTAGTGAAATCGACAAGGGATAGTGGACTGACAGAGTTATAGATTACACACACAGAAAGGTGTAAATAGGAGATGGACTTGAGACAACCTGGAAGAAGATTTATCAAAATGATCTCTCTCTCCAAGCCTCAACTCACTTTTACTGTCTAAGCACCTCCTGCTCTCACTCTTTTCTCTTATCAAACATAGAGATTATAGTAAAGAGCTAAAACAAGTTAATTATGGATGAAAGGGTCGTGAACAGCGCATTAATAAATGTGTAAACTTTATTAAAGAAGAAAAGCATGGAATTAATGCATCTCATCACAACAACATAATACTCATCAATAATCATCAATAATCATCAATAGTCATCAGTAATCATCAATAACCACCAATAACCACAATAATGCAAATACACATCCACAAACACACACACCACCAACACTCATAAAACCTGTAGAACACAGAGAAATGAAATAAACTGAGTGTCAGTCCGTCCGTTTTCGTAGGACCAAATGTAATAGTCCAGAAAGTGTCTTACATGTAGATCCTTCAAGGTGAGGAAATAAGCCTACAAAACTTTCCTTGTTGGTACTATCATTGGTGACCTCTAGTTGCGCGAGGGGGCTGGAAGACTCTATTTACCTCTGGTTTACCAAATGAATAAAACTGCGTGTCAGTCCGTCCGCTTTCGTGGGACCAAATGTAATAGTCCAGAAAGTGTCTTACATGTAAATATCCTTCAAGGTGAATGAAGTGAAATACAAAACTTTCCTTGGTGGTGCTAAACGTTGGTGACCTCGAATTGCGTGAGGGGCTGGAAGACGCTGTCTATCTCCTTCTGACCAAATAAACAAACTGAGCGACAGCCTGTCCGCTTTCGTGGGACCAAAGGCGCTAGCTCTAGAAAAGTGTCTTACATGTAAATATCCTTCAAGGTGAATGAAGTGAAATACAAAACTTCCCTCGGTGGTGCTAAACGTTGGTGACCTCGAATTGAGTGAGGGGGCTGGAAGACGCTGCCTATCTCTCCTGCTGACAAATAAACAAACTGAGCGACAGCCTGTCCGCTTTCGTGGGACCAAAGGCGCTAGCTCCAGAAAAGTGTCTTACATGTAAATATCCTTCAAGGTGAATGAAGTGAAATACAAAACTTCCCTCGGTGGTGCTAAACGTTGGTGACCTCGACTTGCGTGAGGGGCTGGAAGACTCTATTTACCTCTGGTTTACCAAATGAATAAAACTGCGTGTCAGTCCGTCCGCTTTCGTGAGACCAAATGTAATAGTCCAGAAAGTGTCTTACATGTAAATATCCTTCAAGGTGAATGAAGTGAAATACAAAACTTTCTTGGTGGTGCTAAACGTTGGTGACCTCGAATTGCGTGAGGGGCTGGAAGACGCTGTCTATCTCCTGCTGACCAAATAAACAAACTGAGCGACAGCCTGTCCGCTTTCGTGGGACCAAAGGCGCTAGCTCTAGAAAAGTGTCTTACATGTAAATATCCTTCAAGGGGAATGAAGTGAAATACAAAACGTCCCTCGGTGGTGCTAAACGTTGGTGACCTCGAATTGCGTGAGGGGGCTGGAAGACGCTGCCTATCTCTCCTGCTGACAAATAAACAAACTGAGCGACAGCCTGTCCGCTTTCGTGGGACCAAAGGCGCTAGCTCCAGAAAAGTGTCTTACATGTAAATATCCTTCAAGGTGAATGAAGTGAAATACAAAACTTCCCTCGGTGGTGCTAAACGTTGGTGACCTCGACTTGCGTGAGGGGCTGGAAGACGCTGTTTATTTCTCTTGCTGGCCGCTCCTAAGTGCGAAGTTTTCATAACCCAGAACTACACCAGACGAAGTTATTTGGGGACGAAGAGAATCAGGCGCTCTTATCCGGCGCTATTGCTTGCTTGGCGTTAAATCCTGTTTAAACTGGTTTGGCTGTGGTTTGGCTGAATGCCCCGTTTAGGCACACAAAGTCGGGTGATATCAGATTCTGCTATAGACATGCTGGGCGGTTTTGATATTCTGGAAGCCGAAATGCTCTGACTGGTAATCCAATAGGCGAGTAGAGAACTACTACTGCATTTGGTGATTCCAGATTTAGCGTTGGCTCGTTGCACTGCGTGAGCTTAACTTGGCGTTGACAAAAGGGGTTTTGATTCAGGAACGGAGTTGACGACTCGTGACGCTAGCGGTATTCAGAAACCCTCTAGATCGAAGAGAACATGACGTTCTTCGCCTGGCTGGAGTCTGCTCTAGCGATTTGGTATCCCTGAAACTGAGACCCAAAAAGACACCCTTTATATCAAGCAACAACAAAATCACTGTAATGTTTTATAACCAGTTATGCTCCTCTCTTTCCACTCTATCAATTATAGCATGTGCCCGCATAGGCTTAATATCTTTTGTACACCCATGTACCTGTCAGTAAATGTTCTGACAGCAACAATCTACTCCTCTTCTTCCAACTAAACATACAGGAAACCTAACCTTGTAGTTACAGTTAAATGGATATGCTTATTCATCTTACAACATTAAATGAATTTACATAAACAGATTACAGCATGTGACATTACACAAATAAATCATATGTCCCCTTGGGGAAATATATTAACATTCCACAAAATGAGTACATAGAAAATGCAATGTTCTTGCTATAATAATACAGTTGTGGCTGAATCATAAGATATAATTATATCTATGCCTGGTGACTGCTTTCTGTGAAAGTTATAGACTAGTGCCTAGCCACACAAGTAAGCATAAAATGATTCTCCCTTGCCACTAGAAATATCTATCGAAAAGGAATAAGTGACTTTCTCCTATAATTCAGTGTTAAGTGAATGATCCACACTTCTGACCTTATCTTTCAGAAATGACAGTTAATTTTGCTGACTCTTAACCCAATGGTAAGCATTGTATGAACTGATTCTACGCCTAGTATCTGTTATTGTAAGTTTATCATTTCCCATTATAAACCGTAACAGTTTAAGCACCGCTTAACTAAGGCCGTAGACAGCGCTACATTATCACTGAACTAAATTACTAGGAGAAGTCCTCAGAAATGAATTCAAGTCACTTTCCTATCAGATATATAAAAAACTAACATGAATATTTATATATTAATAAGACATGTCAACTCACCCCGAAAAATGACAAGAACATAGGCGAACACATTCTATTTCTGCTGTGCTAACTCTGCCTAAGTCTCATATGGTCATCTACGGGCCAGGAATATTCACGAGTGTGTTAGTCTATTAAACGCTTTTACTCTTATAGTTTACCAATAAACACCTGGCATGGCTTGTTTCTACAGATGTATCGGCGTGCATCGTAATAAGGAGTAAGACAGAGGTTTCTCTTAGAGACCACATCAAAGACAACAGAAATTTCCCCAGATCGGCGATGCATAATATTATGGTCAGGGGCCACAACAAATTTCTCCTGAATTGAAGATCAAACTCGTTTACCGACCTCAGAAGATTGGTCCCTGCTAACGAGCCGTTTCTTCCACAGAAACCCGTTCGCTCGTCCAAACGCGATCAAAGGCTTAAAGCGACCAGAGGAATGTTTCTCTGGTCAAACGAACCACAGGTGCGTTTAGATAACATTACGTTACCGCTACGCTGACCGTTGAAGAATTTAGTACTGAAAGCCAGCCAGAACGTAAACAAACTGTCGGGTGGGGTTTGAAAAGATGAAAAAATAGGGCCACGAAGTTGAAAAGAAAATATAAAATGACAAGGAAACCAAAACATTAGAGTATTAAAAAAATCGGACGTGATGGCGAAATAAATTAATAGTCACGTGACATCCATCTTGCTTCTTCCTTCCCTGGAATCCCAAGTATGATTTGATGCTTTCCTTATATATTGTTGAAAAGGTGTTAAAATTCTGGTCTATATCATCAGTCAATGTCTTTTTCTGACTTTTGGCAAATTGATAACGCTTCTTTATATCAGCCACAAAAGCTTTTCTGGTAATGGAGTCCTTCAATTTGCTGATGTCAAACCTTTTCTGTGTAGTTACAGTTGGTCCAGCAGTTCTTAATTTCACTTTCAGTTTTGCTACTACTAAATGGTGATCACTTCCCACATCTGCACCTCTTCTTACCTTCACATCTTGTAATGCATGTCTCCATCTACCATTAATCATAATGTGGTCTATCTGTTTTCTGTCCCGACCATTTGGTGATTCCCATGTTATTTTGTGAATTTCTTTGTGTTGGAAAAGTGTTCCTCCAATGACCAGGTTGTTGATGCTACAGAAACTTAATTTATCCCCATTTTCGTTTGCTGTTCCGCTGCCGCATTTCCCCATTACTCTTTCATTACAGGTATTGTGTGTTCCAACTTTCGCACTGAGGTCTTCCATTACTTCGATAAGATCATATCTAGGTATGTCTTCCATTTCTTTCTGCAGTTGTTGATAGAATTCATCCTTGACCTCTTCATCGCTGTCATTCGTTGGTGCGTAGCATTGTATTATTGTAGTGTTGGTGAATCTCCCTCTCAATCTTATTCTTATCAGTCTGTTCTTGATGGGTTTCCATTCCAGTAATGTCCTTTCTATTCCTTTCTGTAGAATAAAGTATACACCTTTATTGCGCTGTCCATCCTCTCTGCCAGAGTAAAGTACTGTTTCTCCTGTTGCTGTTTTAACTTTTCCTGCCCCTGTCCATATGCTCTCGCTTATCCCTAGAATATGTAATCTATAGTTTCTCATTTCTGCTGTGACCTGTTTTAGTTTACCTGTCTCATTCATTGTCCTGACATTCCAAAAACCTATTCTTGTGTCGCGTTTTGCGGTCAGGACGTCCGTTTTCGTGTCATTGGCTTCCTTTCGGCTTTCACCACTGACAGTCATACGAGCCTCAGACTCCGGATGTCCATCCCGCAGCAAAGTTTGTTCATTTGTTGTCGTTTCGTAACTTCATTTCTTTTTACATAGACAGGGGTGTCAGCCCTATGCTAAAACCCCCAACCTGGAGGACCAGGGTGTCTGCTTTAGTCTGACCCCTGCCCGCGCAAACCTGTCCAGCTTGGTAGAACCTTCCAGGAGTGAAACTCCCGCTGGCATAGCTCTGGGGATAATCAGAGTACGCAAGCCACCATACCTCGAAGGGGTATTGACACCAGTGATGGCAGACATATATACATGCACTGTTTAAAAAGGTTAATATAATAATTATGTACATTATTTCTGTCATCATCCACTTCTTGCTCCATTTTGAACTTGGGACTACCTCTGCGTGTGGTTCTGTATAAAAAAAACCCCACATAAAGCAGTCACTGGCTCTTGCAGTTGTTGTTCATGAAACCATAATTCTAAGTGATGAAAATCCACTAGCAATTTTCACATGTTAATATTGCAAATGCAGAAATTATGTGAGGACAGCAAACCATAAGTCAGAAGAGTTCAGGACCACCACTGGTGTAAGACAAGGTGATATCGTGTCACCTTATCTTTTCATACTCCTCATGGACGATGCCATTAAGGCATGTAAGGAGAGAACAAAAAAGTATTCAGGGGGGTACTGGAAGATGAGACAGGTCTGTATTTCAGAGCTAGCATTTGCTGATGATGTTGCCCTGATTGCTAAATCCGAGACACATCTACAATCCAACCTGCAAGGAAAAGCTGGAGAAGAGACGGATGGTCATAAGCAGCTCTAAGACAAAATCCATGGTGATATCACGAGAAGAAAGAAGACATCAGATTAAGCTGGGAGAACAGGTCCTGGAGCAGGTCGACCACTTTAAATACCTCGGAGCTATTATACACCGAAAGTGAGGCATCAATGAAGAGTTAGCCACTCGAAAAGCAGCAGATGGGAGACTTTTTCATGCCATAAATCGAGGATTCCTCAGCAAGAGGTTGGTAAGAAAACGAAGATGGCTGTATACCGTTCCACCTATGTCCCAGTCTTGACATATGGAAGCGAGTCATGGGTAATGACTACAACCCACAAAAGCCAGATCCAAACCTCAGAAATGAGGTATCTGAGGGGGTGGTTGAAGTAACAAGAAGAGACATGGTCCGCAACCAGACGATACGTCAAGGCTTAAAATCCCGCCCCTACAGACCCAAGTAGAACAGTCCCAACTAAGATGGTTTGGCCATGTCTGCAGAATGGGAGAAGATCGGCTACCACGACAAGGACGACACAGAATCCGCAGGGAGGACAACATTAGACAATCTTTGAAGGACCGAGGACTAGAATGGAACCAGGCCAGCAGGAAGACAGCCGATAGGATCGTTTGGCGCTCTCTCTTCCAAACCTCTACACCTCACGGTAGAAGGAGAACGACTAAGTAAGTAATATTGCAAAATATAGAATGATAAAATGTACAACTTACCCCAAATACCTTTGGGAGATACAGACTTCTTGCTTAGATAATAGTTTTGGCAACTTGGCGAAAATGCCTCTTACATGTGGTCTGCTGTATTACTTTACATTAGAGGCAACACTCGGCATACGCATCCACCTTGCTACGTGGAGGTGAAGTCCAATCAAGGATGTTGTATTGTAACATCTCAAATGCCAGACCAATAGCAAACAACTTGCGTATTTTGGTAGGGGTATATAGCCACTACCCTCGTTGTATCCTTTTCAAGACAAAAATAAACTAATGTTCTCTGCATGTCATCTATGAATTTATGTCTGACGTACAAGACCAGTTAAGATTTTGCCTCTTCTTTTGAAATTGATCATGTTTATATTCACGACTTTATAGATCTGTTACTGATAATCTGTTTCAAGATTTCATTTTCTTGTAATATTTATTGCAACAAAATCTGGCTGTAGACGATTAGTCGCTTTCGTGCTCAAAAATCCCATTCGTCAAACAAACAGCTATTAGGCAGCACACCTAGGTTGTGTCAATCATTGGGCTGACCACGTCTCCAACTCGAGGTTCATTATGTATCTTCACAGTCAAAAGGTCGGAGTTAACAATAGGCAAATTAGCGATAAGATTAACTCAGTGGCGCAATCTCTGCTTTTTACGTTTTAATCCGCGCCTTTCCTGTCTGGTCGGAAATGTGTTAAGTAGTTGTAAACACCCTTTCACTCTACAGATCCATGAGTCAGTATGGGTTCAAACGAAAGTCAATGGTTAATATAATCAGTAAGGATGATCTATTAAGCCCCGACATGGCAAAAAATCTTGAATTATGAAGCGAAAGCAACAAATATGTCCGAAGTGGGAAAAAAGAAAGTGAAGAGTACAGAATGAAATAAAGGATGGCACAGGAAAATGTAACAAATGATGTTATTTCATCACAGTGTGTCATCGTTCAAAATATGTTTGGGAACCTCTCACTACGAAAGCTTTCTTTCTTTCTGAGCAGTTGGGTGTGGAAGTTTACATGGGAGCACAATGGCTCTCAGAGGATGTACAGCACAAATAACGCTGTGAAACCCAACGCCCTTATCTGGCCTTTGGCTAGGATCATGTGTCTAGACACAGGGACCAGTACAGTGACATTCATGTGTCATTAGGCCCTTTGTGTGAGAACACAGAAGATCACTACGGTGACACATTTTGTCATTGGGTCTTCTTGTGTTGGGACATGTGGTCTTGACCAGAGCCGGGTTTGGGGCGGGTGCTAATGCGACCTCATGCGAGGAAAAAATATGCGACCTCATGCGAGGGGGGGGGGGAATGGCTGTCAGAGTGAACATGCAATCATAGGTTAAGACAAACAGGTGACTGGCCTATTACGTCCGATTTTGCCCTCTGACAAATTGCATTATATCGCTATGAAACCGTTGACTCTTCCTGGTTCTATTCCAGCGTTTAAACTGGACTTTCATTCCACTTCTACCTGTAGGTGTAGAGGTTCGCACATTCTTCTTGCCCGAATGGACTTTTTCATTTCTCTTTTACCAGAAGGTGTAGTGGTTTGCCGGAGAGAGCATTACCTGAATTAATCCACAATCGCAGCTCGTTATGTAAAACAGGGTGGGTCCATAGCCGGGAACACCACACACATCTTTTAGAGGCAGTGTTTGCCGGCGCAGGTACTACAACAGCCCGGAGAATAAATGTTTGCGGCTGTAATTTCTTTTGAAACTAGAGTTACGGTACCCATATTTTAAGAGATGGTCATTGTTTACCTAAGAAATCACATAGGGAAATCTAGAATCCCCTAGTCCCCGTTTGATCCCGAGCAAGAGCATTCCACGGGAAGTCCGCTAGAAGAAGAAAAGACTTTTGATCTCGGTCAAAGCTGGAGACGAAAACTCTGAGAGACCGTGACGCAAAGCAATTCATCTTGTGAACTCTAGCTCCTGAATAATATATAGAAATATATATAGAAACAGCAATATATATATATATATATATATATTTATTTATTTATTTATTTATTTATTTATTTATTGCTGTTTCTAAAAACCATCCATGAGTCGTCAGTCAGAATTAGAAGAGTCTTGCTCGCAGTCCTGAAACAAATTTCTTTTATGGAATACTGTGTATAAGTGATATCTTTTTCTGTCCCTGCAATGTATCTCCAACATTTTCTGTCCCTGCAATGTATCTCCAACATTTTCTGTCCCTGCAATGTATCTCCAACATTTTCTGTCCCTGCAATGTATCTCCAACATTTTCTGTCCCTGCAATGTATCTCCAACATTTTCTGTCCCTGCAATGTATCTCCAACATTTTCTGTCCCTGCAATGTATCTCCAACATTTTCTGTCCCTGCAATGTATCTCCAACATTTTCTGTCCCTTGTCTTGATGCTGCACTCTGATAGACTATTTATTGCTGATCTCTTTATGTTATCTCCTCACTTATAGCTCTGTCTTCCAATTGCACGTTTGCCTTCACCTTTTCCATCCATTATAGTCTTCTGCAAGGTGTTATATCTTTTTAATATGGCCAAAATATTTTATCATGATGAATACGTTGTCTAAATTTCATAAACGTCTGAGGTGTATATTCTGCGTTGATTTTTATCTCGCATCAGAAAATTCCAAGGCTTAAAAAAAAAAAAACATGTTCCCGAACTAGCGTCTCAAGAAATAATCCTATCACAGAAGCCTAAAACATATCTTTCAATCAACGTCTGCCCGTCCTGTTTTTAAACATAGCCCTGTTTTTTCAATCAGCTTGGCCTCATATTTTGTTCGCATCTCTGGCAAAGCAACTGCACGTGCCTCGTTTGTCTGGTATTTATGAATGGCCGGTATTAATTTTGTCTTGACCTTGGTGGATAAATATTAATATCTTTTTTTGGTGAGTCGAAATAACACGGGTTGCCCGGGTTTCGTGCCACATGGTTGGATACTTTTTTCGTCTGTGGGGGAAAATGGCTCAGTGTTGGAGCATGGACTATGCGTCTCTTTCT
Source organism: Oreohelix idahoensis (assembly GCA_024509875.1). Lineage (NCBI taxonomy): Eukaryota > Metazoa > Mollusca > Gastropoda > Stylommatophora > Oreohelicidae > Oreohelix > Oreohelix idahoensis. The sequence goes on from JAMPIV010005338.1 coordinate 155,475, forward strand.
GACAAAAACATTGTGCCAGTGATAGGGGCAGTACGAAAATAACGATATTTGATTGGTAGAAACGTGAGTGTATGTGGGTTTGTGAAGGTGTACGTGTATGTGTATTTGAATGTACTAATAATACGAGTACAAACAAGCAAAGGATAAAAAACTTCGTCTTGGGGGGTCCACGTCTATTTTTGTTACTATACGCATTTTTTTAAGGACTATATTCCTTGCACTCGGACACCTCCATTAGTGCTCGGATCTCCTCCCTTAGATCACACAAAGAGGATCTCAGCGCACTGCGCAAACTACGTAGCACCGGCGAGAAGCCCATTGTGTGTATACAGGAATCACGCATTCTATAAATATTTTTGTAGTTGATAGGTTTCCTAATTTTAACATTTTGCCAGGGCAGCGGTCGAATGGCCTACTCTTTTGATTTCCAACTGCCTAAGGAGTTCTAATGTGCTCAACGTGCAAATGGGATGTCTTATTTTTTCGCCCTTATCCGAGGAGGCTAGCCATCCTATCTCATTACCCAGGAGATCAGGGATGAGTATGACATCATTAGGAACTACAGGTTCTGAGAAAATCTCCATAAGTTATATTCCTTGTACTGGGAGCGAACCCGGTACCTTTCGAGTTAGTAGCGGACTTCATACCACTTAGCCACTTCGACTCCCTCAGACATGCATTGAAAGACAGGATATAAATGTTCCTTATAATATATTTCTTAGAATAGAAGAGGATGACCAGTTATCCTTAAATGTCATTCTTCACATTATTCATAAATAAACGTAATGACGACCTGGGTGACCTAAGAGTAACAGTTCAAAAGAGTTGTGATACAGTGGATCCATTCTCACTGCAACATCCCCGGAAATAAAGAGGCTGACAGATTGACAAAGGAAAGGGGACAGCTATCTCAACTTGACACAAGCTTAATTTATGAAGAGACCAACAGTGTTATTAAAGGAAGATATCATTCACACACACAATTTAAGTTTGTGAGCGATATGGCGAAATGGCGAATTACTTATCAATGATAATTGACCATACAGTTTTATTCTCTGCAATATAATTTATGGAACATTTAGTCTCTGTTTTTATGTATTTGGTAACAGTAACAATAATAAAAATAGGTTCGCTTTTTGTTCCATTTGTTGTCACTTTTACGATGAGTAAAACTGAACAGATTTTAAGCGCCAAAGATTTGACACACGTCAAAAATACAACGCGATTTTTATCTTAAATAAATGTAGTTAGTAATATTAATAATAATAAGTATTTATACTACTGTTTAGTACTTGTGTGGCTTATTCAACTGAAGGAGCCAATTCATCACACACTTCCGCCCATTTCATCAATGCACCACTCTTTCTAATAATCTCCTGGTTCATTTTCTATCCATTGGACAATTATAGATCGTTCTAGTCTGAACTATACGATTACGCGACTGTTCAAACAACGCGCATTATCCCAATACGCGTAAAGTTTTTTTTTTTTTTTTCAAAGAAATATTCCTGCCTCTGATGCTCTTCGATGACCACATTTCTGGAATTTTTCCATTTTATATTTTGCAGTTCCGGGAAAACATTAATACATGTCTCCATCATATATTTAACCAGCGAACCCTCATTGCTCATCATAGATGAAGCTTTTAAGCTTTCGCGCCACACCGTTTCCGTACTTCTGAAGCAAAATGGAAATCAATGAAATGACCACAGGAGAATTTAGTGCCGTCATCATTTATTTCCCGTAGTATTTTGGCCGGTAACTAACTGGTCTGTTCATAAATTTAGCTCATTCTTTATTGTTATTTGGCAGGTGTTCTGACCTGGTATTTGGCACGGGATTTACTCCCCTAGCTCTGCAGTGATGGCCCAGCTGTGGTCAAAATTCACAGTATCTACTGAGGGTCTTCAAAGGTGTCTACCTTTTGCTCAAGGTTAATCTTAGTAGAGATGTGAATTGAAGAATGGTGCTTCAATTCTAGGAAGCCTAATAGGAATTTAAAAACATCAAGTACTCCGGCTGATAGGATCCACGCCGTGTAAACTTTTTTTCTTTCTTGACCTTCTATGGGTTAGGATTTTGCTCGTACTGATGAGCCCCCAACTGATTTAACTCAGTAACATTTTACTTAAATAGCTCTGTTATAGGTATTTCAAATGACTGAGACATACGGGCGCAGTTTACTCAAAATGACTAAATCAAGTATAAATTAGTGTATTTACAGATAACAAAATTTAATAGTCAATTATCGTTAACAATTGTAAAATAAATAAGGGTGGGGTGAATTAGTTAATCTTTAAAATTTCATCACTGAGGATGATCTGGATAGGGTGTTTTCTCTTTCGACTATAAATAAAAACAGAGTTCACTTGGCAGCTTTGAATGGGTACTTAGCTGCCAGTAAAATGTCGGTTGGTTTCTGTGCCAGCCGATGCTTGTTCTTTGCAGGTTATGGACTGGTTCATTCTCGTCACTGGTCAAGTCTGGTGGCTGCAAAACGTTTCTCCTAGTATCGTGGAGTTATTGCAAAGATGGTCCGGCATCTGGTAAAACCTGTCTGCTGTAGGTGTCTAGCTTTGACTGCAGGCCACTTAAACCACTCACTTGTTCCAAAGATAGCACCACCAATTGGTACCACCGACCCTAATTTTTTTGGGAATACAGACTGACTTCTGGCTCAGAGAAATAGCTTAAGGAAAATTGATTAAGATGCCGCTTAAATGTGTTTGGGGTGTTACTTTTTAACAATAGACTCCCACTATGACTTAGTGTTCAGGGTTCTAGAATTCCGGGTTTTCCGTATTAATGAAAGTAGAGTTTTCCTGGGATACAAGTCCACAAGATGCTCAAACATGTTGCCCGGTCCTTTAAAGTTAAAACCTGATTCTATTCCTTACTCTGGCTTGCCTGTCTGTCTTCTTGACGAGTCTAATTTCACAATCTGGTAAACTCACTAGGCGCTATATTATAAGGCATCATTCGGTCCACATAGATTGCTACTATAGGACAATGCTCTAATCAGAAATTTTGTATTTTTACACTTCAAATGTCAAGCCAATAGCATACAAGATGCGTATTTTCCCCCTTCTCTCACGAGAAATTCCTGCATAACAAACGCGAAAATAAATGTTTTGTTTATAGTCACCATATATGGTATGCCAGCTTCCGTCTATTATCGATCATGTTTACTCTCACGACTTCGTAATATATCACAGGTAATCTCTTTCAAGATGGATAATTATTCTTACGACAAGTCTTATCCCGGAACGATTATGATATTTACCGGTCTTAGCCAACAATCAACAAACTGGTCAGACAGAAATATTATCAGAGATAATCGACTGTGGTCATCCCAAGATTGTTTACTCACTAATCCGGTCGCTCCCCTGCACTGTCTGGTCTGGTAGGAAAATGTGTTACACATTAGTAAACCACACTTCTCTCTACCGATCCCAGGTGTCAATATGGGTTCAAACGAAAGGGATTGATTACCCTAATCAGCAAAAGATGGTCGCTGAAGTTCCGACATAACAAGAATTGAGGGAATGGAGTGTAGAAAATGAATCGAAAATACCAAATACTGTCATAGGTGGGAAAAACTAAAGTGAAGAGCACAGAATGAATTATAGGATGGCACATGTAAATGTGTCGTTCGAGGTTATTCTGTAACAGTATTGATAACACAATATTTGTATCTGTCTTTTTCTTCGTCATTATTCGCTCTGATATCAACTCTATTTTTTTCTCTGAAAAATTTGGTCGTCTGTCTCATGCTTTGCTTGTCGTTCTCATTTAAACACGTCTATATCTCTCATAAAGTAGTTAGTCTATTTTAGTATTCTCTTGTCGCTCTCATATTAACATTTCTATTTCTCTAATTATATTGGCGGTCTCTCTCTGGCTTATTTTGTCGACTTAAACATATAACAGTATCTATTTAAACATATAACAGCACATATTTCTCTCTTAAAGCGATCCAAGCACTCTACGATTAAACACAGCAAGTGAATACAATATAGTGCTGAAAGAACTGTACTGAATGCTTGGCACATTATCAATCAATCAATAACCATTAGCTCCCCAAGGAGCATAGGCCTTTAACAAACACATGCTACGTCCTCCTGTCACGTGCTCAAGCTCGTTCCACGTTTTCTTCATCATTTTCACTTCTGTCTCCAATTCTCTTTTCCGTGTCTTTCTTGGTCTACCTCTGCCTCTCTTACCCTGAGAGTTCCAGAATGAGGGCTGCTGTGTAATTTTATCCACAGGTTTCCTCAATGTGTGTCCTATCCATCGCCAGCGTCTTCTTTTCATCTCTTGTTCCACTGGCACCTGTCTCGTTCTTGTCATCAGTTCCCCATTGGTGACCTTGCCACACCATTTTGATCCTTCTATTCTACGCTCGCACCCAATTATGAAAGCCTGTAGCCTTTTTGGTTCGTGCTTTTGCTGTTCTCCAACAGGTCTATGTTGCTCATAACCCAATTGTCTAATAACTACACATAACTATCCGCATATTTCAGTACATATATAACGCTGGGATTCATTGAATAGATTTTAACCCAGACTACATACGCAACAAATAAGTTGGCAAGGTTCGAACTCTGGCACTCGTCGATAACTATTTCCCTGTACATACCAAGAGTAATTAATGATTCTCTCCTGTCTCCCCGGGTATTACTGTACGTTCAATATTCCATCTGGCAGCGTTCTCAGTCTAAATACCATTCTTGGAATGATGATGATCGTTAGACTGCACAATATTTTAATTTGGACATACGACCTAATATAACCGATAGATTAGGTTGAACAGGGCGTGCCTTGCCAAAATCATGGAACACTCCTAAATAAAAGTGCTGTTCATTCAATCATTTCACTCAATAATTTCATTCATCATTTCATTCAATCATTTCATTCAATCATTTCATTCAATCATTTCATTCAATTATTTCATTCATTCATTTCATTCAATCATTTCAGTCACTCATTTCGTTCAATCTTATACGTCATTCATTTAATTCCATCATTTCATTCAGTCATTTAATTCAATTATTTCTTCCCATCATTTCATTCAATCATTTCATCCCATCATTTCATTCAATCATTTCATTCAATCATTTCATTCAATATTTTCATTTATTTCATTCCATCAATTCATTTAGTCATTTCATTCATTCATTCATACACACAATTCTCCAATAAGCTTGCGTTGGTCCAGAATGGCCGAGCACGATTTCCTATCAAAAAGTTGACGTAGTGTCTTTGAACAGATTGTAGGCGATCATCGGCTTGTAGCTTCCATAATGTAATGAAACACCGGCTTGTAGCCCCCAGAAATGTTGGGGGTTTAAATTATTTGTAGAAATTGTTTCCAATACCATTTTTCTTTTTTTTTCACTTTCTATTGACAGTTTTACAGAAGCTACCTTAATTACTTTCCATGTTATCTTACATCATAAATAATTTTGTAATGAAAGCACTTTTTCGTTCAATCATTTCGTTGACTCATTTCATTCTATCGCCTCATTCAATCATTTCATTCAATGATTTCACTGCATCATTTCATTCCATTATTTCATTCAATCATTTCATCCCATCATTTCATCCCATCATTTCATTCATTGATTTCATTCAATCATTTTAGTCATTCATTTCATTCAATCATTTCAATCAATCATTTCATCCCATCATTTCATTCAATCGTTTCAGTCATTCATTTCATTCAATCATTTCATTCAGTCATTTCATCCCATCATTTCATTCAATCATGGCATTCATTCATTTCATTCATTCTTTTCGTTCAATCGGTTCATTCGTTCATTTCATTCCATCGTTTCCTTCAATCATTTCATTCAATCATTTCACTCCATCATTTCTGTCATGGAATTGCCTCCCCTGCTTTGCAGTAGTGGTCCAACAGTGGCCAAAACTCAGAGTATCTAATATGGTCCTTCAAAGGTGTCTACCTTCGCACAAGATTACTCTTGGCCGAGATGTAGATAGAAGGGTATAGACACTGTCGTGGTTGAGTTAGAGTGTAGAGTATTTGTCAAGTTGGACAACAGTAGTGAAATCGACAAGGGATAGTGGACTGACAGAGTTATAGATTACACACACAGAAAGGTGTAAATAGGAGATGGACTTGAGACAACCTGGAAGAAGATTTATTCAAATGATCTCTCTCCCCAGGCCTCAACTCATCTTTACTGTCTAAGCATCTCCTGCTCTCACTCTTTTCTCTTATCAAACATAGAGATTCTAGTAAAGAGCTAAAAATACAAATATGGATGGAAAGGTCGTGAACAGCGCATTAATAAATGTGTAAAATTTATTAAAGAAGAAAAGCATGAAAATAATGCATATCATCACAACAACATAAAATTACATCAATACTCAAAATATTCATTAATAGTCATCAATAATCATATACACCAACAACCACACACACAGATCACCATTCATAAAACCTGTAGAACACAGAGAGATGAAATAACTGAGTGTCAGTCCGTCCGTTTTCGGGACCATATGAAATAGCTCCAGTAAGTGGTTTTTTCGTATATATCCTCCGTCGGTGATGGAATGAACCTGAATAAAATCACTGTATAGGCGCTATCATTGGTGATTCCTCCCTACTGGCGCGAGGTGGACTGGAAGACTCTAGTTACCTTCTGTTTACCAAAATGAATAAACTGCGTTTCAGTCCGTCCGCTTTCGGGACCAGATGAAATAGTCCGGACAGTGTGTTACTTGTAGATCCTTCGTGAGGGACTATGCCTACAAAACTGTCCTTGTTGGTACTATCATTGGTGACTCCCCCCTACTGGCGCGAGGTGGGCTGGGGGACGCTGTTTATCTCCTGCAGACCAACTGAATGAACTTAGCGACAGCCTGTCCGCTTTCGGGGACCAAGGGAAAAGCTCCAGTAAGTGGTTTTTTCGTATATATCCTCCATCGGTGATGGAATTAACCTGAATAAAATCACTGTATAGGCGCTATCGTTGGTGACTCCCCCCTACTGGCGCGAGTGGGGCTGGAACTCTGTCCATAGATGGCTGCTCATACGTGCGAAGTTCTACATAGACCCAGAAATAAACCATGGGACGAAGTCACTTGAGGACAATTGATCCCAAGGCGTGCTTATCCGGCGCTAGAATTGGCTTTAAATCCGGTTTTGGCTGGTTGACTGTGGCTTGGCTGAGTGCCCCGTTTAGGCACAAAAAAGGCGGGTGATATGGAATTCTGCTATAGGCATGCTGGGCGGTTTTGATATTCTGGAAGCCGCAATGCTCTGGCTGGTAATCCAAGAGGCGAGTAGAGAACTACTACTGCATTTGGTGATTCCAGATTTAGCGTTGGCTCCGTTGCACTGCGTGAGCTTAACTTGGCGTTGACAAAAGAGGTTTTGATTCAGGAACGGGGTGTGACACTCGTGGGGCTAGATATCCTCAGAATCCCTCTAGACGAAGAGACGGTGACATTCTTCGTCTGACTGGAAACTAGACTAGCAATTCGGTATCCCCTGAAACTGAGACCGAAAAGAGACACCCTTTTACATCAAGCAAATAATAAATCACACTAACTTTATACAGAAAGTTTCGCTCCACTATGGGATTAAATTTATTGTAGTTATTGCTATGATAGTTTAGGGCTGTCTTTAACCATGTCTCCTGTTCCTTAAAAATATCAATTATCAGCACGCGCCCGCATAGGCTTAATATCTTTTGCACACCCAGGTACCTGTCAGTAACTGTTCTGACAGCAACAATCTACTCCTCTTCTCCCAATCTCAACATACAGGAAACCTAACCTGTAGTTACAGTTAAATGAATATGCTTATTCATCTTACAACATTAAATGAATTTACATAAACAGATTACAGCATTTGAAATTACACAGATAAATCATATGTCCCTTTGGGGAAACAAAATATTACTATCCCACAAATGAATACATAGAAAGTGCAATGTTCTAGCTATAATAATACAGTTGTGGCTAAATCATAAGATAGAATTATGTCTATGCCTGGTGACTGCTTTCTGTGAAAGTTATGGACTAGTGTCTAGCCACACAAGTAAGCATTAAATGATTCTCCCTAGCCACTAAAAATATCTATCAAAAAGGAATAAGTGACTATCTCCTATAATCCAGAGTTATTACCTGCATCTCACTATTCAGTTTTAAAGTGAACAATCCACACATGACATTATCTTACAGAAATGACAGTTAATTTTGCTGACTCTTAACCCAATGGTAAGCATTCGTGGACTGATTCTACGCCTAATATCTGTTATTGTAAGTTTAACATTTAACCCATGATAAACCGTAACAGTTTAAGCACCCTTACTAGGCCGTAGACAGCGCTACCTTATCACTGAATAAATTACTAGGAGAAGTCCTCAAAAATGAAGTAAGTCACTTCCTATCAGATATATATAAAAAGCTAACATGAATATATCATATAATAGTTATAAGAGTTGTTTACTCACCCCGAGAAAATGCCAAGAAATAGGCAAAAAAACATTTAGTTCTGTGTTAATGTTTGCCTTATTTCCATAATGGTCTATCTCGGGCCAGGAATCTTCTACGAGTGTGTTTGACGTAGTAAAATTTCAAATCTTATAGCTTACAAAGGATGCTCCCCCCGGACACCTGTCTAGCCTGATTCTACAGATGTATCGCCGTAATGCGTAATACCGGGTAAGACACATATTTCAGAAGCAACAACTTTGCGAAAATTCCCCCAGAGAGACAGTCATAATATTATGTGCTCTTTGCTCATCTAAGGGCAAACAACAAAGACTATCAGCGGGTTATCTCCCCCTGCCGGACCGTTTCTTCACAGAAACCGTCTTCGCTCGTGATCAAACACTAGAGCGACCGGAGAAATGTTTCTCTGGTCAGGCCAGGTGTGCTGACGTAACATTTTCGTTCGCTGACCACTGCATGCTCGAACATAAATAACCTCGGGTGGGGTTTGAGAAGGAGAAAACAATTGGGCCACACAGGTAGCAAAGCAAAGAGAAACAAAATGTATAGGAAAACAGAACATTAAAGAGTAATAACATTGAGACGAGATGGAAAAATAAATTAAGTCACTGTCTTCGTGACAAGTTGCCCCCTTTTTTAAAAGTGCGTGAAACACGGACTAAATGACAGTAATTTATCTTTTCCATAGACGTTCATTACATGTCATTGAACATCCTATAATCATAATACAAATTCGTTTCCAACTTTTGTCAGTACTTAGCTATTGAGAGGATTGGTTACTATCATTCGAATGAACACCCTCCCTTGGTACAAATGCAAGCTAGTAACTGACTGTCTGTAGCTTCCTATCTCAGATTAAAGAGCTACTCCTGAAAAAAATTAACCATTAAAAAAAAATTTCTGACTTTTTCAACAATAGTCGTCAGATTTGTCAACCAAAAACTCAGCAGTGGTACCATCAACCTTTACCAGCTGTCTCATGTGTAGCATGAACAATAAATGTAACTAAAAATTTATGAATGCTGTGGATAAAAAACGCTGTTTCGACTTCCTCCAAAAGAAATAGTTCGATATGTCTAGGGGAAAGAAATTCCTATAATCTGCCGAACACTAAACTCTAAGAATCAGAATAGAATCTTGTGAGAGATTCATCCTCGGATCGAGCACATATTAAATGTCGTACTAGATGTGTTCTAGAATCCAGCACCGGCCCACATTAATGTGTGCATCAAATGTAGCTCAAAATATCCCGGCGAGCCCGTCATTTGTCGTGGTTGAGTTAGAGTGTAGAGTATTTGTCAAGTTGGACAACAGTAGTGAAATCGACAAGGGATAGTGGACTGACAGAGTTATAGATTACACACACAGAAAGGTGTAAATAGGAGATGGACTTGAGACAACCTGGAAGAAGATTTATTCAAATGATCTCTCTCCCCAGGCCTCAACTCACCTTTACTGTCTAAGCATCTCCTGCTCTCACTCTTTTCTCTTATCAAACATAGAGATTCTAGTAAAGAGCTAAAAATACAAATATGGATGGAAAGGTCGTGAACAGCGCATTAATAAATGTGTAAATTTTATTAAAGAAGAAAAGCATGAAAATAATGCATATCATCACAACAACATAAAATTACATCAATACTCAAAATATTCATTAATAGTCATCAATAATCATATACACCAACAACCACACACACAGATCACCATTCATAAAACCTGTAGAACACAGAGAGATGAAATAACTGAGTGTCAGTCCGTCCGTTTTCGGGACCATATGAAATAGCTCCAGTAAGTGGTTTTTTCGTATATATCCTCCATCGGTGATGAAATTAACCTGAATAAAATCACTGTATAGACGCTATCATTGGTGATTCCTCCCTACTGGCGCGAGGTGGGCTGGAAGACTCTAGTTACCTTCTGTTTACCAAAATGAATAAACTGCGTTTCAGTCCGTCCGCTTTCGGGACCAGATGAAATAGTCCGGACAGTGTGTTACTTGTAGATCCTTCGTGAGGGACTATGCCTACAAAACTGTCCTTGTTGGTACTATCATTGGTGACTCCCCCCTACTGGCGCGAGGTGGGCTGGGGGACGCTGTTTATCTCCTGCAGACCAACTGAATGAACTTAGCGACAGCCTGTCCGCTTTCGGGGACCAAGGGAAAAGCTCCAGTAAGTGGTTTTTTTTCGTATATATCCTCCATCGGTGATGGAATTAACCTGAATAAAATCACTGTATAGGCGCTATCGTTGGTGACTCCCCCCTACTGGCGCGAGTGGGGCTGGAACTCTGTCCATAGATGGCTGCTCATACGTGCGAAGTTCTACATAGACCCAGAAATAAACCATGGGACGAAGTCACTTGAGGACAATTGATCCCAAGGCGTGCTTATCCGGCGCTAGAATTGGCTTTAAATCCGGTTTTGGCTGGTTGACTGTGGCTTGGCTGAGTGCCCCGTTTAGGCACAAAAAAGGCGGGTGATATGGAATTCTGCTATAGGCATGCTGGGCGGTTTTGATATTCTGGAAGCCGCAATGCTCTGGCTGGTAATCCAAGAGGCGAGTAGAGAACTACTACTGCATTTGGTGATTCCAGATTTAGCGTTGGCTCCGTTGCACTGCGTGAGCTTAACTTGGCGTTGACAAAAGAGGTTTTGATTCAGGAACGGGGTGTGACACTCGTGGGGCTAGATATCCTCAGAATCCCTCTAGACGAAGAGACGGTGACATTCTTCGTCTGACTGGAAACTAGACTAGCAATTCGGTATCCCCTGAAACTGAGACCGAAAAGAGACACCATTTTACATCAAGCAAATAATAAATCACACTAACTTTATACAGAAAGTTTCGCTCCACTATGGGATTAAATTTATTGTAGTTATTGCCATGATAGTTTAGGGCTGTCTTTAACCATGTCTCCTGTTCCTTAAAAATATCAATTATCAGCACGCGCCCGCATAGGCTTAATATCTTTTGCACACCCAGGTACCTGTCAGTAACTGTTCTGACAGCAACAATCTACTCCTCTTCTCCCAATCTCAACATACAGGAAACCTAACCTGTAGTTACAGTTAAATGAATATGCTTATTCATCTTACAACATTAAATGAATTTACATAAACAGATTACAGCATTTGAAATTACACAGATAAATCATATGTCCCTTTGGGGAAACAAAATATTACTATCCCACAAATGAATACATAGAAAGTGCAATGTTTTAGCTATAATAATACAATTTTGTCTAAATCATAAGATAGAATTATGTCTATGCCTGGTGACTGCTTTCTGTGAAAGTTATGGACTAGTGTCTAGCCACACAAGTAAGCATTAAATGATTCTCCCTAGCCACTAAAAATATCTATCAAAAAGGAATAAGTGACTATCTCCTATAATCCAGAGTTATTACCTGCATCTCACTATTCAGTTTTAAAGTGAACAATCCACACATGACATTATCTTACAGAAATGACAGTTAATTTTGCTGACTCTTAACCCAATGGTAAGCATTCGTGGACTGATTCTACGCCTAATATCTGTCATTGTAAGTTTAACATTTAACCCATGATAAACCGTAACAGTTTAAGCACCCTTACTAGGCCGTAGACAGCGCTACCTTATCACTGAATAAATTACTAGGAGAAGTCCTCAAAAATGAAGTAAGTCACTTCCTATCAGATATATATAAAAAGCTAACATGAATATATCATATAATAGTTATAAGAGTTGTTTACTCACCCCGAGAAAATGCCAAGAAATAGGCAAAAAAAAACATTTAGTTCTGTGTTAATGTTTGCCTTATTTCCATAATGGTCTATCTCGGGCCAGGAATCTTCTACGAGTGTGTTTGACGTAGTAAAATTTCAAATCTTATAGCTTACAAAGGATGCTCCCCCCGGACACCTGCCTAGCCTGATTCTACAGATGTATCGCCGTAATGCGTAATACCGGGTAAGACACATATTTCAGAAGCAACAACTTTGCGAAAATTCCCCCAGAGAGACAGTCATAATATTATGTGCTCTTTGCTCATCTAAGGGCAAACAACAAAGACTATCAGCGGGTTATCTCCCCCTGCCGGACCGTTTCTTCACAGAAACCGTCTTCGCTCGTGATCAAACACTAGAGCGACCGGAGAAATGTTTCTCTGGTCAGGCCAGGTGTGCTGACGTAACATTTTCGTTCGCTGACCACTGCATGCTCGAACATAAACAACCTCGGGTGGGGTTTGAGAAGGAGAAAACAATTGGGCCACACAGGTAGCAAAGCAAAGAGAAACAAAATGTATAGGAAAACAGAACATTAAAGAGTAATAACATTGAGACGAGATGGAAAAATAAATTAAGTCACTGTCTACGTGACAGACACTTCTATCACGAAGGTAGTCTTCAGAAGATATTCAGAAAAGCGAAAACAATGCTGCATTGGCTGAGCACGAACACCAAGATTTGAAATGTCAACGGGTTAAGGTCTAGTTCGAAACTTCACTAGTTTAAAAAGTCTTTCTTCCCCCTTCCCCCTCAGCAGTCGCTTAAAGATCTACTATATCATCCACTGGGATCTACCGATAGATCGGGATCGCCTGGCTACCGACCGCAGTTATACTGCATGCGTAGTTTTTGAAAGTTTAAAATTCAGTGTGCGGATTCTGATGATGATAAAAAAGATCCCCGGCTTGATAGCAGACACTTAGTTCTCGGATAATACCCACACACACACACACACACACAAAACATTCGTTTTGAGTTCATGGAAAAAGTAGATATCTTAAAATAAAACTTTTCACGGTACGAGAAATATATGACGAGTAACTCTATATAGTCTCTGCTAGGGATGTAACTAGTTCAGACTTCTAAACATACTTGCCGCTGTAGGAAATTGTTGTCTCTCACATTTTCAGCATCTAACGACAACCAGTTTACGAGTTTGGGAATATTTGTCTGCGTGCTTGCCTTCGATAACTCGCCCCAGGATGAATATGGGATATGTGATTTTCACAAAATGGATGACAGTGTGTATTTTTCCTTCATATTTATGGTTTTATCCGATGGTCCGATGTAAAAAAAAAAAAAAAGTTAAAACAAGATAGTTCCATAGGAGAAACTGACGTAAGGCGTGAAGAGACTTCACTGTTTTATGTCCAGAATCCAAAGGTGAGGTGACCAGTTCCCTTCCTGGCTGCAGTTTCCTTACCGAACTCAAAGTTAACTACCCATTTACAGCTGGGTAGACTGGAGCGTGTTAGTCGTACGGAAGGTTAATTCTTTTAATTGGCCCGTCTGAGTAGAGTAGATTTCGACAGGCACGCGAGAAGGTATAGAAAATAGATGTTTCACAGGTGGTAGATTGAGGAAAAGATCTGTCTCTGGAGTGATAGGTTATCTCTTCCAGCCTATCCGTACGACTGTATTTTGTTGCAAGACAGCTTTTACATCCCTATCAAGAATAGATACGTTTCTCTACCAACACACACAGCTATGTGACAACAAGACACACAAACGCGAAATATACTACGGATAAATGGGTATGGGTTTGATCAACTCACAAAGGTAAGTTTCTTTGTTGTTTATTATCATTTAAACTCGACAACATCAAAATATCTAAAGGAAAAGATCAAAGAGTCATTTACATGCATATCTTCTTCTTCTTCTTCCTCGTTCGTCCTGAAAAGGACGTTGATTGCGTTGTGTCCGTTTACAGCGAAGCTGCGGTATTTCCGCCTTTCGGCCGACACATCCGACCTCCGCACGGCATTTTTTTGGGACCGGGTTTGCCTTCCCTCTTCGATCCCTACTCCTCAGCCAGACTGCACTGATGCAGCCTGTTTCCAGGAACACCACGTGGAGGTGGAGTAGGGTCTTGGTCAGCACTGGTTCGCTGACCCTGGCGCAGGCAGTCAAGTTATGGGTCGCTTACTGCATTCCTCACTTTTGATGCGTCTTGGGTCCCATGCATATGAAATAAAGCAGAAAAATGCACCCTCCCCGAAATGGAGAAAAAAAAACCTAAAAATTATTAACCCAAAGGTTGAAGGTTAGCACTATATTACAGAATGAACAGTAGTGGTACTCTATGAGACCGAGTAAAATAAACAAAATTTCAGACAAATCAGATATATGGATAGTTTTCCCGCAAACAAGAAAATACTCGCACACTTTTTCAAGCAGTGGCCACTCTTACACTCTTACCTAATTGCCTGGTATGGTAGATCTGTAATATCCCTTGGTAATAGAATTACTCCATGAATATATTATCTATTTTCACTTAATATTCTGTCACCCCAGTTGTCGCAGATCCAAATTGGCCCCAGTCCATCCTCAGAAATTAGTTAACGAGGTGAACGCCTAATATGGTGCTTCTCCTAGAAGTGTTATTACAAATAGTTAAAACTGTGAGAGAAGAACTCACACTTCTTGATGTTCACTCTTTTACGGAAAAAAATACTTCCAGTATTGGGAAACATCTGGTTGCTAAACATAATGTTCATATAATGATGATGGTTCTTCTATAGGCCAGCTCTGTATTAAAAGCGCCGATTCTGCACAGTGTATGTGCTCAGAGAGGTATACTCCCCTTGAATTTCGACTGTCAGGAGTCGGGATCAAATAATGTTCACTACTGTGCCTGCTAAAAATATAAATCTGGTAAGTCCAGTGTTAAAATTTTATTGTCCTCCAATACTCTCTGGCGAGTGCCCGTTTACAAATGAAATCGGTGACACACAAGCCAAGAAAAGGAGAAATAACAAATCTGAAAAAAAGAACAAGACCGCTGGCAGCCCTTGTGATCAGGTCTGCGAAGAATACAAGAAACATTTATTAAAAAATACTACTACTACTATAATTATACACAAACTGGACAAGACGATCTCTTCTCCACTCCGTCAGTCCTGATTAAATTTAAAAGACGCACAGTGTTTCCTTACGCCTACAAGTTAGCAGACGCCGCTGGCGCTGAGTTTGGTCGGACTGAATTATTTTAATTCGCCCCCTCTGCTCGCGCCGGCGTACAGCGTACAATGTTAGTTATTATTTAATCTCTCCATACGCACTACCTAAACAATGATCGCTTGTCATTAAATAGCTATTAAATTTTCGGTGTCTGTTAGTTCGTCGTATGGTATAAAAAATAATAGACACTATAATGACAAATATGCACAAATGAAATATAACCTGTAATCTAGACTCCCCCTTTCAGTCGCTTTATAGCCTATAAGTCCAGTCAGCTAAACTGTCGTTTTTATCTCTCTCCTGTAGAGATTAAGTGTCGCGTCTGCCTTTACTGTTAACATCATTACGGTCTAAGGTATGCGGGTGACGTGATTTAACATTTTAATAGAATATCTGGTAGGAAATCGCTACCCGTTACTTTGTTTCACTCGTTTGACTAGCGAGAACAATCTAAGTGAAGAATAACTGTTAAAAGCTATCACTTCTTAAATCATTAGCACTATTATCCTTTTTACCAGAAAATTCAGAAATGAAATCTCAACGAAACACTAATAACAAATTCCAACAAGGAAATAGTTTACGGCTGCGCGCTAGAATACTTCCAAATTCTGACTGACAACTGACAATGGGGTTAAGAAAACGACATATAAATATCATTGAATTTCTCTGATTTCTAATGTTGTTATTTTCGCGTCCCCCTGAGACCCAAAATTCAGAAGCAAGGCGTATCAAGATAAACGACTTACGGTCGGTCGATGAGGTTTCTCGTCGGGAGTTTTCGACCGGCAAGTAAAGACTTTCTATTCGACTAGCAGGTTTCTCTTTAAGAATGTTCGCTTCTGAAGATCAAAGAGCCCAGGGGTTTCTAACTTCCCCTGAGTACGAAACTTCAAAAGGGTTTGTGTTTTTTTCTCTCCCACGTGCTTGCCTGTCTGAGAACTATTATGATTGACAGATGCTCGCGTGAGGGGACAAGGTAAACACAGCCTGATTTGCTTCCCTGTTATGACTGACAGGTCACGCAGTTTGTAAACATTTCGTTAGCTCGTGTTAAAAGAAAAGAAGGCGGGACAAAATGGTACGTTGCAGAAATAGACAGTTGGTATATATGCCTGGTTAGCTAGCAAATCAGAGGGCAGCTATTAGGTTGCAATAAGCTGTCAGATTATACTGTAGACTATTTTTTCCATTACACGTCACAGTGTTGATATCGTGAATCGAACCTGGCACCTTTGCCGCGAGAGACCAGCACTCTAACGATTCTGTCAGTTGGACGCTCGTACAAATAATACAGAAGAAAAAACACAATCACTGTCCAAGAAAGAATAGTTAGCAAACTTGGAGAAGCAAGAGTTAATGAACGAGGTCTAAATAAAAAGGAAAGAGGCAAAATTGCGACGTACAGACAGAGAGCATCAAGATGAACAAATAAAAAATACAGGTACACCTGATCGGGGATAAGGTGGACAATTGTTGAAGTTATACAAAAATATATTTCCATTACCCACGGCATATACATATGTATTACCATGCACGTTATTTCCATTTATCATCCCGAGTGGCACAGGTGTTCAGCAAACTCGTCAAGTCTTTCTGTACCAGAGCTGTGGATTCAGAGTCGTGGAGTCGGTCATTTGTTTAAGTGGAGTCGGAGTCGTGGAGTCGGAGTCGTGGAGTCGGTCATTTGTGTAAGTGGAGTCGGTCATTTGTTTAAGTGGAGTCGGAGTCGTGGAGTCGGTCATTTGTTTAAGTGGAGTCGGTCATTTGTTTAAGTGGAGTCGGTCATTTGTTTAAGTGGAGTCGGTCATTTGTTTAAGTGGAGTCGGTAAAAAGTGTCCCGACTCCGACTCGGAATTTTATGGGATTTAAGTCAAGGCAGATCTACGTTTTTTTTGCCCAATGGGCTGATCACCCGTTGGCTTGTCACACCGATTACGGAAACAATGGCAGATTGATCTATTTGTTGTTGCCCTAAAGACGCCGCTAGGCGTGATGGGAAACTACAACAGAGAAAATCAATCTGCTGTTGCCCTTAAGACGCCACAAGGCGTGATGGCCTCTGACTGCTTGGTCGGTCTTTGGCTAAGGACGGAAGAAGAAGATCTACGTTTGATTCATGCAAGGGAGGGGGATGGGGCGCTTGAAAATTTGAAATAACATTTTAAAGTAGTAGACCTCCTAAAAACCACTCCCTTCTTACAGTACATCCATTTATACATAATACAATGTTTGGAAATGTCAGTTGCTTCTGATCATAAATAAAGTTTTTATCACATCTGGAAATTTGATGGACCATTTAGAAAAAAGCACACAAGAAATGAAAATAAACTATATACACTGTCAGTTTTCCCGTCATTGTTAAAATTAAACTATATTGCCTCATGGTGTTTGGTAAAGCAGTCATTTGTGTGCAGGTGTGGATGATTTGTTATTTTGTATTACTATATGAATGAATATATGAATGAATGAATAGTTTAATGCACTCTACGAAAGTCACGTATTAATTTATTCACACACTTACCATACTTATACATATAACTCCATATAAGTGCATAATATTGTGCCATATCTACTTACTTAGTCGTTCCCCGTCTACCGTGAGGTGTAGAGGTTTGGAAGAGAGAGCGCCAGACTATCCTATCGGCTGTTTTCCTCCTGGCCTGGTTCCATTCTAGTCCTCGGTCCTTCAAAGATTGTCTAATGTTGTCCTCCCAGCGGACTCTGGGTCGTCCTGGGGGTCTGGATCCCTGGCTCTTTGTTTCCCACGCTTGTCGTTTGTGCCATATCACTAATTTAAAAGAAAAATGTAGTCGGAGTAGGACTTCAACAATTTACGGAGTTGGAAAATGTTTTGGCCGACTCTACAACTCCGTGTATTACCATTATCATCATTTCCCTTTATTTCCCCGAGTGGAATAGGCGCTCATCAAACTCATGTCAAGTCGTTCTGTACTGTGCCATTCCCTCCATATACCTTCATTTCTTCTTTATTCTTTTCATTTCTGTCTCCAGTTTTCTTCGCCGTGTTTTTTTTTCCTGTCTCCCTCTACCTCGAGGGATATCAGAATAAGGACTACCTTTCACTCTTTGACTCCGGAACAACGCTTTGAGCGTTGGTCAGATTTGACCACCCGTGTCAAAACAACTCTCTGAGCGTTGTTTTTAGTCTATCACGAATTAAAATTACGGCACAGGGTGGAAAATAACTGCGGAGTCAAAGAGTTAATGCTATCAACATGTATCTAAAGTGTGTATTCTATACATTATCAGTATCTTACACACATTTATGTTTAACGAGAAAACATGACATATTCTTTATGTATGTATATGACACACTTTTATTGCATGAAAATTGGGCATGTCGTCTGTCATTGAATAACTCTCAGTGAAGTACACTTCACAACAGCCTTATATCTGTGGGGGGTCTATTTTAGAAACCACGGCTGTGGAATCGGGAGTCGGGAGTCAGACCTTTGCAACAATGTAGCACCTAGGCTCACATTGCTTGCGTCACTTCTCACGACAAATTCTTGATTCAAGTCAGGCAATTTCAATACTGGCCTGCTTGTGTGTTTTTCTTTTAACTCTTGGTAGGCTAATACTGTGCTGACCAATTAATTGTATCAGGTTGTCCTTTACGCGTTAAATCCGTCAGAGGAGCACATATAGAGTTGTGTTTAATGTACTTTTGGTAGAAACCACACAACGACACAAAAGATCGCACATCTTTTTTTGTTTGTGGCCTCGGTGCTCTTTTCAATTTTTCCAGATTCTTGGGGTCAGGGGTCATGCTACCCTGATGTACGGTATGTCCCAAGAATTCCAACTCTTTACATGCAATACAACATTTTGTTGGTCTAGCTGTCACGTTAGCCTCTCTGAGTCTATCAAACAGCATATTCAAAGAGTTAACATGTTACTCAAATGTTTCAGTAGCAATAAGAATATCATCCATGAAATTCGAGATGCATGGATTTTTCAGGGGATCCAACAATTTTTGCATCATCCTCGAAAACACACTCGGGGTATTTTTCAACCCAAACGGCAACATGTTGAACTCATAATGGCCTTCCGAGGTGCTAAAGGCTAAGTAAGGTCGAACCTCTTTGTTAAGATCCACCTTAGAAAAATATTTTGCCTTGTTCAGTCTGGCAAATAGTTTATTTGTATCAGGTAATGGATCCACCTGACCTTCTGTGACAGCATTCAGTTTCCTTTAATCTATGCACAGTCTATGTTCCCCAGATGGTTTTCGCAACAAAACCACACTTGAACTGTAAGGAGATTCACTGTGAGAAATAATCCCTTCTTGTAACAAATAATCTATCTCCTCTTTCAAAGCTTTTTCCTTAGCGAAAGGAATAGAATAGGGCCTCATACAGATGGGTGCTGGGTCTAGTAGTTTCATATCATATTCCAGCAAATTTGTGTGCCCCGGCTTATCCGTTAACACTTCTGTATGTTTCTCTAGGACCTTTTGAACCTGCTCCCTCTGTCCTTTTGTTAGGTGAGTACTGATCTTCACCTGTGCAAACGTTTCACTGGGCTTCAGTGGATACTCAAATGAGGTGAGCGGGTCATTTTTCATTTCGGTTGCGATAGATAAGGCCATTAAGTGTGTTCCTTACTGGATTTGCCTGTCCAGATATTTCTTCAGAAGGTTCATATGATAGACATTTTCCTTTCCCTTCTTGTCTATCTTATAGTTTGTTCTGGATACCTTTTCCAAAACTGTATATGGACCTTGCCATCCGATCTGAAGTTTATTGCTGCTGCTGGGCAATAGAAGATGCACCTTCTCCCCTACTGCAAGCTCCCTATCCTTCGCTTTTTTATTATAATAAATAGCATGCTTTTTCATGGCTTGTCTCAAATTATCATTTGCCAGTTTTCAACTAGTTTCTAAACGAGTGGTCAGTTCGTTCACATATTGATATGATGAGGTAACAGTCTCTTCTGCCTTCTCATCGGTCCACGTCCTCAACAAGGTTACATATGGACTTTTAATTTTGCTGACTTATTTTGCATGGTACCTGTATGGTCCCTGACATTGGAAGCCTTATAGTGAGGACGTTTCTTTCTTGTATCATCACTCACAAATCGTCCACTACCAATTTGTTTCTTGGGGTTTTCTTTCAGACTTTAATTTCATTGTGGGAGATCTTCTCTCTCTTTTATCTTTCCCCAGTTCACATAATTCCGACAGAGGGATTGTCGGCTTATTTAGGGTTACAACTCTTTGTACTCGCTGCATAGTTGCCATTTTAATACATTCAAGTGAAGACTGTGTGTGAAAAAGGGGCTCCCATTCCACTTTGTCTACTTTATTATAATTATTTTTCCTTTCAGGCCTAAGTTTGCCCCGTGGCGTGTCTAGGTCCTGATCATTTTTCCCACTTGTGGGTGTTCCCTCATGAAATATGCCGCAGGCTTCTAAAAAATTCTCAATAATTATCTTTACATCTGGCCAGTAATATTTTTGAGAAACCTTTTGGTAAATAGTACCTACTTTCTCGTGGTCCCCATCTTTTCCAACATGTAAGCTCCTTATTACATCTGCCCTAAACATCTTGGGAAGATCCAGTTGTCCGTGACCATTTTAACCAGTTCCGGCCTTCCTATATAACAATTTATTCTTCATATAAAATTTTCCTTTGCTTGGAGGTGTGTGGCAGGTACGCAATTTTTTAAAGCACTACTTCAGTGACCTATCTTCAGCCTGTGCCTTCCTCATCTCTTCCGGATGAGTATTTATTGGTTCATCTTCTTCCTGTCTGGATTGTGAACGGGTCTGGACTGCTGCCAAGACCACAGGTCTCTTGGGATCCCCCAAGAAGACATAACGGCACCCCAATATCAGAGGGTAGATGGGGCGTCTAGCACAGCTGCTCTACTTACTCCTTCCACATAGCGAGTTTTCACCGTTATCCTGGCAATGGGAAGTGTCATAAGTGGTATGTCCTTGGTCGCCCCTTGTATCTCCACTGTTTCTGTGGTATACTGATCCGGGTTCACCAAGTGCGCACTCACCACAGAATCAAAATCCAAACCGGTATCGTAAAGGCACCTAATGGTGACCCCATTACATACCACGTCCTCACACACTGGGGTGTGATAAGGTTCCTGCTGTCCAGTAGGTTTTACCTTTACCTCTTTTTTCCCCAACTTCATAGCAGCAAATCCAGCAGGTTTCCTGTTACATACTTTGGTGTCATGTCCTTCCCTCTTACACCATCTACAATATAGTCTACCTTGATGAAAAGGTTTTCTGTCCTCACATTTCCTGTCAGTGAATTGTGGGTTTTTATTTTTATAATCATTGCGTGGCCTATCAAAATTTTGCTTACCCTTGTTACCTTGATCTTTGTTGTCAAATCGGTTAGAGTTTTGTGGAGCCTTATAATTGTCTAGATGTTTCTTTTTGGCGCCAGCTACCTCTGCCTGGGCTGCCTGATACCTCTCAGCGACATTAAGTAACTCACCCAGCCTCTCTGCACCCTGTTCCATGAGAAACTTTCTCAAGTCTGGAGCCATGGACTCTCTCAATTGCTCAATAAGGATCATTTCTTTAAGATTTTGGGTTTTCCTCAGAGCAGTCCATTTCTCCAAGTAAGTCTCTAAGCGGGCAGAGAATGATGAATTTCAAGAGAAATTTTAATTATCTAAAATTTCTTCACAACACATAGAAATTACATCAAAGCATATACACATAGTCATTAAAAAAAAAACAAGGAATTGCTACAAGAAATGATAGACCCACCGTTAGATCTTATCCCTCGAGGTATGCCCACAGTCCTGTTGGAAGAAAGTGATAGCCACAAGGAAACAACGATACATAGGATTAGGTCTAATATTTCCCCTTCTTAAGGTATGGACAGACTTGATATCTCTGCTCTATTTTAAGAGAAATATGATTAGCAATACTTGCATGCAGAAAGTTAAGATAGCAAAATGGGTGCCCAATTACAACAATAAAGAAATCACTCCATCCTGCATTCATTCTATTCATTCAGCCGAGCACACGTGCACATGTTCATACTCACAGCTTAGATAGCCACTTCTGGTAATACAATTTTTAGGACATTCACCTACAGACTCGTCAAGGGTAGTCTTTGACCAAGAAATCCCCAGTTCCAAAAAGACAGGATGAATTCTCTGCTTCCGGGAACGACTACTTGGGTGTTCTTATTTTTCGGATGTCTGTTTAGGTCACATTAAAATTGTCCAGGCACGAAACATTAACAACGAGCACAGTGTCAATAGCTTAGGTTTCTAGAATTGAGGAATGTCAGATCGGTGTCTACTTTCAAGAAAGGACTATATTTGGTCACCACACCACTAGTCGAAACTCCGTCGGAATGTCACTGACGTTAATATGTTACTTGCCACAACGGCTAAATTTGTACATAGAGTTTGTGCAGAAATATGATCTGGCTCAAAGGCCCAGTATAAACATTTAGTCTTTAATAAAACCCGTTTGTGAGAGTTGTACTCTGTCTATTTATGAAGACACACACACTGTCAGACAGGTGTTAACTTGTAAACCCACGTGGTTAAAAGATAAAAATGTTTATGTTTCTCACAGGTATGTCTCTGTACTAAACGCCGGCAAAATTTGGTTTACCCAGTATTCACTGAATAAAGAAAAACACATATGAAATATTTTACATATTAGGTACTCACTATAACTTACATTTTAAACTGCAAGCGTAGCTTGTCTTATAGTTTAACACTTCCCGTGGAATATGTTATATTTAAAAATCAAACATCCTGAATTAGGAATACCTACGCATTCCGTCAATACTTTGATCTAGCACAGCGATCTGTCTACTGCGACATTTTAGGAGTCAGAATGAAAATCTAGTTTAACATTCTGGTTATATCTATTACCAGACAAAGAGGTAAACGTTTATTTCGTAAAACGAAGTACTCTCCCCTTTCCGTCTTTAACGCCGACGTTTAACACTTAAACGCATGCCGTAACTGCCACCTACTGACCGAGAGGGCGCGTGTCAGTTGCGACTCTCAAACGGCTTGTCTCCAATGCCCAGGTAGTTTTCGCACCTCACGCTGACCATGGCCCACAAGGAGTGTCGTGTCAGGTGGAATTCCCAGACACCTGTTCTCGTACTGCGCCGTAGAGATGTCAGTTATCGCGCCTTTCCTGAGCGCTCAGCCAAAGAAAACGCGCCTGTCAGCTGAAAGTGCAGACATAGTCTGCTCGTATGTCTGAGATAAGCGAAAGTCACAGTTTCGTCCACTGTGATCTAATGCCATAGAATGCATTTTAACGCTCTCCCGTCTCTGTAGAGACTGACACGTTATGTCATCTACTGCGTTTCTACATGAGAAAACGAAACCGGCAAAGGGAGAATGGGAAAGAAATATTTCTCGCAAACGAACGAATGCGAAAAAACAGGAAAAAATAAAGAGTGATAATAAATTAGAGGATACGGGTGAAAGAAAAAGAAGAGGATATAGGCAATTCAATGATCATAAAACCTCTGTGACAGTCATCCCTGCTCATTTTTGAGAAAACTTCATAAGCTGTTCCCCTAAGACCTTGGGATAACTTCAGGCTCCATCTTTCTTTTTCTAGCCCATAAGTTATAGCTAATACCTCATATCTACTTAAATATGATTCAATATCATCATCTCTTTCAACAAAATAATCTAAGTGGAACCCCATAGCTGAGTTAGAGGCCCCCTGACTAGCAGTAGCATCAGAGGTAGAGGTAGAGGGGCTGTGGCCATTGTCAGGAGCATGGTCTTGCAACTCCAACTCCCTTAGTCGCAACTCATGCTCCCTTTGTAATCTTTTATCTTCTGCTTCTGCTTCCCTCTCGGCAGCCAATCTCTTTTCTTCTGCTTCCCTCTCGGCAGCCAATCTCTTTTCTTCTGCTTCCCTCTCGGCAGCCAATCTCTTTTCTTCTGCTTCCCTCTCGGCAGCTAATCTCTTTTCTTCTGCTTACCTTTGCAGTCGTTTTTCTTCTGCTTCCCTTTGCAGTCGTTTTTCTTCTGCTTCTAATTTTCTCTCCTCAAACTGGAGCCTCTTGATCTCAGCCTCTCTATCCATCTCTAATTTCTTAATCTCCCTAGTGCCCCAACTCTGGTTCATTCTTTGCATCTCAGCCTCCACAGTCCTCCGCCAAGTTGTTTTTGGTCGGCCTCTCTTTCGCTTTCCTTCAGGGGTCCAAAGCATAGCTGTTCTTGTGATGGCATCGGGGTCTCTTCTGAGGACATGACCAACCCAGCTCCAGCGTCTGCCAGCTATGATGGTATGCATGTCCTCTTGCTTGCTACGAGTAAGCAGATCTTGGTTGGTGATGGTATTCGGCCAAAAGATTCGGTGAATTTTTCTTAGGCATGTTGTGTGAAAAGATGACAATTTTGACATTTCCTTCTCTGTGACTCTCCAGCATTCCGCACCATAGAGAAGCACAGAAAGCACGCAACTCTGGTATAATCTTAATTTTGTGCTTGTGCTGTATTGGGAGGACTTCCAGATGTTATTTAGGCTAAAGAAGGCTGTTCTTGCCTTATTCATTCTGATGTTGATGTCTTTGCCTGCCCCACCGTCTGGTGTTACTATGCTTCCTAGGTATGTGAAGGTATCTGTCTGTACCAGTTGCTGATTCCTTACTGATATGGGCTCAGGGTTGCTCACATTGAGCGTCATGACCTCAGACTTCTTTAAATTGATGTTCAAGCCCACCTGCTGGCTAAATTTATTAAGTCTATCCGTTTTTTCCTGGATGTGTTGATGTGAATGTGCCAGCAGTGCAATGTCATCTGCATATTCCAGATCTTCCAATGTTGAAAATGTAGTCCATCTTATTCCTCTTGGACTGCCCTCTGTTGTCTGGCGCATCACCCAGTCTATGACTGTTAAAAATAGAGTGGTTGATAAGGGGCATCCCTGTCATACTCCTGTCTTCACCTCGAAGGTTAGGTTGCTCTGCCCAACACTACACGTAAAGTTGGCATAGAGGCTTTTTATGATTGACACTATGCAGCTTGGAATTCCATAAGCCCTCAGTATTTTCCATAGACTGTCCCTATGTATGCTGTCAAAAGCCTTTTCAAAATCAACAAAATTTATGTAAAGCTGTCTTTGCCATTCTGAGCACTGCTCTATAATGTTCCTGAGAGTGAATATATGGTCTACACATCTTCTGTTCTTTCTAAATCCTGCTTGTTCTTTCCTCAGTTTGTAGTCTACTGCCTTTGAAATTCTCTGTATAATTATCCTGCCTAGTATTTTGCTGGGAACTGAGAGAAGAGTGATTCCTCTCCAATTATTGCAGTCTGAAAGATCTCCCTTCTTGGGAAATTTGACAATTATTCCTTTGTTCCACTCTGATGGTGTTGTCCCCGTTTTCCACACTTGTGCAAATAGTGGTTCTAATAGTTCTGCTGCTAGCTCAGGGTCTGTCTTAAATAGCTCTGCATTTAAGTTATCATGGCCCGGAGCTTTACCGTTCTTTAACCCTTTGATTGCTGTGATGATTTCTTCTTTTCGTGGAATGTCTGTATTTACATCTAGATCGTTTTCAGCCTCAGGAACATTCAATTGTGTCTCTGGTATTTCCTTGTTCAGAGTTTCTCTGAAGTGCTCTGCCCATCTTGTTTCCTGTCCCTCTGCTGTCTTAATGAGATTTCCTTGCTTATCTCTTACTAATGTAATATTGTTTGCACCTTGTTTTCCGCTGATGAATTTAGTTATTTTGTATACTGTGCTTTGTTCATTTCTCAGTGCTGCCTCTTCTGCCTGTTTTGCAAGATCGTCTAGGAAATTCCTTTTGTTGGCTCGGGTTTGGCGTTTAACTTCCCTGTCCAGTTGACTGTACTGTTCGCTATATAGTTGCTGTAACCTGGGGGACTTCGCTTCTGTTTTCTTTCTTTTCATTTCCTTTCTCATCTTTATGGTGTTTAGTGTTTCTGGTGTTATCCAGTCTTGCTTCTTCCTTTCCTGGAATCCCAAGCATGATTTGCTGCTTTCCTTATATATTGTTGAAATGGTGTTAAAATTCTGGTCTATATCATCAGTCAATGTCTTTTCCTGGCTTTTGGCAAATTGATATCGTTTCTTAATGTCGGCCGCAAAAGCTTTTCTGGTAAGGGGGTCCTTCAATTTGCTGATGTCAAACCTTTTCTGTGTAGTTACAGTTGGTCCAGCCCTTCTTAGTTTCACTTTCAGTTTTGCAACTACTAAATGGTGATCGCTTCCCACATCTGCACCTCTTCTTACCTTCACATCTTGTAATGCATGTCTCCATCTACCGTTAACCATGATGTGGTCTATCTGGTTTCTGTCCCGACCATTTGGTGATTCCCATGTTAACTTGTGAATTTCCTTATGTGGGAAAAGTGTTCCTCCAATGACCAGGTTGTTAATGCTACAGAAACTTATTAGCTTATCCCCATTTTCGTTTGCTATTCCGCTGCCGCATTTCCCCATTGTTCTTTCATTATATGTATTGTGTGTACCAACTTTCGCATTGAGGTCTCCCATTACTATAACAAGATCATATCTAGGTGTGTCCTCCATTTCTTTCTGCAGTTGTTGATAGAATTCATCCTTGACCTCCTCATCGCTATCATTCGTTGGTGCGTAGCATTGTATTATTGTAGTGTTGGTGAATCTCCCTCTCAATCTCAATCGTATCAGTCTGTTGTTGATGGGTTTCCATTCCAGTAATGTCCTTTCTATCCCTTTCTGTAGAATAATGGCTACGCCTTCACTGTGCTGTCCATCCTCTCTGCCAGAGTAAAGTACTGTTTCTCCTGTTGCTGTTTTAACTTTTCCTGCCCCTGTCCATCTGCTCTCGCTTATCCCCAGGATGTGTAACCTATAGTTTCTCATTTCCGCCGTGACCTGTCTTAGTTTACCTGTCTCGTACATTGTCCTGACATTCCAAAATCCTATTCTTGTATCCTGTTTTGCGGTCAGATCATCCGTTTTCATGTCAGTGGCTTCCTTTCGGCTTTCAATACTGACAGTCATACGAGCCACAGACTCCGAATGTCCATCCCGCAGCAAAGTTTGTTCATTTGATGTTGTTTCCGTAACTTCATTATTTTTTTTACATAGACAGGGGTGTCAGCCCTATGCTAAAACCCCCAACCTGGAGGACCAGGGTACCAGCTTTTGTCTGACCCCTACCCACACAGACCAGTCCAGCTTGGTTGAACCTACCAGGAGTAAAACTCCCACTGGCATAGCTCTGGGGATTGTCAGGGTACGCAAGCTGCCATACCGCTACAAGGTATAGGTACCATTGATGGCAGAAAGTAACTATATAATATAGACAGGTACATGCCTTACTGCTCTATATAATATAGACAGGTACATGCCTGTAGTGAGAGGTTTGGATGTCATGACTTACAGATATCCTGGACAAATAGGTGTATCAGACGATACCAGGATAGTGCCAGACAAGAGACTGGACTTATAAGTAATACCCCCTTCTCTGAAATATATATATATGTGTGATAGAATTTAAATGTATTTGTAGTAATTTTACTTACACTACATTACACACTTTCATAACCCTAGACATTATACGTAGCTATCATACATACTAGTTCAGAATAAGTCTGACTGAGGTCATAAGGTGGTAGCAGAAAGGTACCCTGTTAACTCAATCCAAAATTTGTTATAATCAGGGACCTTCACAGCTGACCTCATTCAGTACACTAGAAATATTGAATGATAACGTCTATTAACATCAAATCCACCACATATATTGGTAGGCTTGTCCGAGATTTGAACTTTTCATTAGTTAAACTTCCCCTAATACAGGTATAGGAATCCCATATAATAAAATTACAAGTATTCTTTTGTGGAATTAAATAGTGGATGATTTGTTGGTGCCTGTAGTTGTTGTTTTTAGCACGCTGCGGGCGACACATGTCGCCGAAGGTAACCTATGTTCTGCCAGCTGGAGGCGACATGTGTCGCCTTGCGGATATCATCGGGAAACTGATTTATAATGTGTGTGCACGTGATCTTAGCCCCGGATGCAAAAATAGAATCTTCTGTGAAAGAGGTTTTACTTCCTTTTCTGACTTTCATTTGAAACGGGTGCGATAGCGTACATTTTCTGTGCAATTTTCAAATCGAAATCAATCGGCATGGATCCAGCTGCCATTTTATCTGAAATTTTCATGGATTCTGATTCCGATGATGAGGAGTTTCTTGGGTTTACTAGTGCTGGTCTGCCGGTATATACTTCGAATGTGGGTGATGATGAAGGGGAAGATAGTGATGTGTCAAGTGTTGATGATTTTGAAGAAGTCAATGTTGTTAGAGCAGCACCTTCTGGCTACAACCACGACTGGCTCCGCAACTTCGACCAAGTTGTGGGACCTGTGGGCGTTGACGATGACATCTCTGAGTTAGATGTATTCCGTTTGTTCATCAAAGATGATGTTGTGAACACATTAGTTACGGAAACTAATCGTTACGCCAGTCAGGTTGGTGAAAAGGACGGGCAAGATGTTCGTGCCGCATCCCGTGTGGCGTTGTGGACCAATGTCAGTGATGACGAGATGAGGGCATTTCTTGCTTTGCTTCTGTTGATGGGTGTAACGAAAAGATCGTCATTTGATTTGTATTGGTCAAATGACTGTTTCCTTGACATGCCAGGGTTCAAGAAAGTGATGAGTAGGGACAGGTTTCTGTCTATCTTATCTTTTCTACACCTCGTGGACAATACAACTGCAGCACCACGAGGGCACCCTGACCACAGCAAAGTCTTCAAAATCAAATCGTTTGTTGACACTCTTCTCCCTCTATGGCAAAGCCATTACATACCCTCAAAAGAGCTTAGTGTTGATGAAAGTATGATTGCTTTCAAAGGTAGGACCAGCCTTATGCAGTACATGCACAACAAACCCTCTAAGTGGGGTATGAAAGCCTGGGGCCTAGCTGACTCCAAGACAGGCTACCTCTGGAATTGGCAGCTCTACCTTGGGAAGGAAGACAATGTGGACCCTACTAGAGGGGTTGCTCACCGTGTTGTCACCTCCCTTGTTGCTCCCCTGTATGGGCATGGCCATGTTGTGTACATGGACAACTTTTTCTCTTCGCCTGCCCTGTTCAAGGAGCTTGGGGATAATCAGACAGGGGCTTGCGGCACACTGCGGACCAACCGCCGAGGGGTCCCCCCACAACTGAAGTTGGCGAAACCCAAAGCTGGTGACCCTCCCATGACTGTTAGAGAAGGCAATATCCTCTATATGTCATGGTTTGACAAGAGGCCAGTGAATCTAATGACAACTGCACACGATGCGCAGACCTTCAGGAAGGAGGTTAGATCCAAACATCATGCTGGCAATGTGCGGATTGTGGACAAACCATGCGCTGTCCAGGCCTATTCCTGTCATATGGGAGGTATTGATCGTGTGGACAAACAGTTGACATACTATATGGTTCTGCACAGGAGTAGCAAATGGTGGAAGAAAATTTTCTTCTGTCTATTGGAAGTTTGCTTTGTCAATTCGCTTGTCCTGTGGAGGGCCAAGCATCCGTCTCGTATCAAGGCGGAAACATTCCGTCTGCGGATTGCTCATGGGCTGCTTGAAGGGTACCAGTCTAGGGTCACACACCGCAGAGGAAGGGTATCTGACACTGCACCAGCAAGATTGGTTATGGGGGAACACTACATGACTACAAACCCTAAACGTCTGGCTAGCGACAGACCTTCCAGGCTAGACTGCGTTGTGTGTTCCAGCAGGGACACGGGCAAGAAGCGCCACCAGTCCCCATTAGTGTGCCGTAGGTGTGTAGTACCTCTCTGTCCATATCCCTGCTTTGAGCGTTATCACACCCTGCTCAATTTTAAGGCAGATTGTACTCCAGAGCTGCACCAGGAGTGAGGTAAGGCTCTTTTTTGTTGACTTTTTTTTTTTTTTTTTTTTTCACCAGTCTTCTTCTCCTATCACATCAACAAAATGACGTCATCAGATTCGTCATCCATTTATCTCTATACAGTCCAAAAATTACAGCAATTGGCCAAAAAACAAAAAAAATATAGATTTTACAAGTCATCCACTATAAAAAAGGGGGTTTTCTGAAAAAGAATGCAGCTGCAGGGCAAAATTTCGGGAAAAGAATGCAGCGTGCTAAAGGTTAATTAGAGTAAATAAAGGTAACTTATTTACTCTATTTAAACAACAACTACATATACCTGTCTATTATATAGAGCAGTAAGGCATACACCTGTCTATATTATATAGAGCAGTAAGGCATATAGCAGTCTATATTATATAGAGCAGTAAGGCACATACCTGTCTATATTATATAGAGCAGTAAGGCATATACCTGTCTATATTATATAGAGCAGTAAGGCATATACCTGTCTATATTATATAGAGCAGTAAGGCATATACCTGTCTATATTATATAGAGCAGTAAGGCATATACCTGTCTATATTATATAGAGCAGTAAGGCATATACCTGTCTATATTATATAGAGCAGTAAGGCATATACCTGTCTATATTATATAGAGCAGTAAGGCATATACCTGTCTATATTATATAGAGAAGTAAGGCATATACCTGTCTATATTATATAAAGCAGTAAGGCATATACCTGTCTATATTATATAGAGCAGTAAGGCATATAATAATAATAATAAATTCTTTAAGCGCCAAACACGGCGCATAAGGCAGAAACCAGTGCTCTCCAGGTTGTTCGTTGTGACGCCACTCCTCTTAGCTCTTGCACATTATTTAGGCCCAACGTTCTTCCTTCTCTTATTATTGTTCTTCTGAGTGTTTCTTTTGGTCTTCCTTTTTTCCGCTTACCCTCAGGAACCCAAGTGAGCGCCTGTAGTGGTATTCTGTTGTTTTGCATTCGTAGGACATGACCGATATATGACCATCGTCTTTTCCTTATATAGTCGGAGACATATTTCTGCCTAGAGTCTTCTCTTATTTGTCGATTAGTCTTGAATTCTTTCCAACTGATGTTCATGAGTTTTCTAAGACATTTGTTCTCGAATGTATTCAGCTTGTTCTCCAATGATTTTGTTATTTTCCAACTCTCACAGCCGTATGTTAACACTGAGATAACATTTGAATTAAACAGACGAAGCTTGGTATGTATATTCAATGATCGTAATTTCCAAATGTTAGATAATCTATTGAAGGCGCTAGCTGCCAAAGCAATTCTAGTATGGATTTCTCTTGTTGTGTCACCATCCTGAGTCATTTTACTGCCTAAATAATTGAAACTTTCAACTTTCTGTAGTTTTTTTCCCCGTTCAAGATGATATCAAAGGTCTCGTTAGAAAAGTTCATAGCTTTAGTTTTAGAGGCATTTATTTGGAGACCAATTTTAACCGAGAGATGACACAAATTTATTTATTGCTTCTTGGGATTGTCTTGGTGTTGAACTTAAGAATGCTACATCATCTGCGAAATCCAGGTCCCCCAGGAATTTTCCATTTGTCCATTTTATACCCAATTGTTCATTGTGGGTATAGTTTCTCATAACCCAATCAATAGCTATTCCAAAAAGTAGTGGTGACATAATACAGCCTTGTTTCACCCCTGTTTCTACTGTAAACCATTCTGTATTCCCTTTATTTGTTCTAACACAACATCTTGCATTGTCATATAGCGCTTTTGATTATATTCACATATTTTGTTGGAAAACCATAGATTGTAAGTATCTTCCACAATGATGGGCGGTGTAGACTATCAAAGGCTTTTTGAAAATCGACGAAGGTGATAATAAGTGGCGATTGCCTTTCCACTGATTCTTCTATAATTGTTCTTAGTGTGAATATTTGATCAATACATGATCGTTTCGGCCTGAAACCCGCTTGTTCTTCTCTGATCTTTTCGTCAGCATGCAATTTAAGTCTTTCTAACATCATGCAACATAATAATTTTCCAGGTACTGATAATAGAGATATACCACGCCAGTTATTACAGTCTGATAGATCACCTTTCTTCGGTAACTTTACAATAATACTGTCTTTCCATTGTTGTGGTGGTTGTTCTTCTCTCCATACTTCATTTATAATATCTAAAATTCTCAAGAGGTTGTTGTCATTAACTGCTTTAATCATTTCCCCTGAAATTTCGTCAACTCCAGCAGCTTTAAAATTTTTTAATCTTTTAACGGCTTGTTTGATCTCGTCCAGCGTGAATTCATCGCAAGTTATTGGCAAGGTGGTTGTGGATGTTTCATTATTAAAATCAGGTGTTACTGTTGGTGGTGGTCTGTTTAGCACCTCCATGAAGTGCTCAGCCCATCTCTTCATTTGTTCTTTTTCTGTTGGTATTGAATTCCCTAATTTACCTTTAACAGGTGTTTCCATAACAGTAGGCTGGTGACATAGTTGTTTTGTAATTTGATAAAGGCACCTACTATTACCAGTTCTTGCAGCATTTTCAGCTTCTACGGCCAGTTCATTGATGAAATGTCTTTTATCTCTTCGAGTTTTTGTCTTCACTTCTTTATTTAACAAGTTATAAGTTAGTTTGCAAGATTCAACTGCATTATGTGTACTTGCCGCTAGTAGTTTAAGTTTTGCTGTTTTCCTTTCTTGTATTTTATCCCAAGTATCTTCTCTCATCCATTTTTTCTTTTTATGTACTAGGTATCCGGTGGTCGCTACAGCTGCTTCTGTCATTGCTGTTCTCAGTTGTTCTCATTTAGTATCGATTGTCTTGGTGGTGATATCGTTGTCAATTTTGCCTAAAGCATCGAAATAGTTGTTCATTTTGACATTATATTCCTTCTTTATATCATTTGATTGCAGTCTGTGTACATCTATTCTTCTATTTTTATTCGGTTGGTATAACTTCTTCAGTTTAATTCTCATTTTAGCTATGCAGAGGTTATGATCGCTTCCGATCTCTGCACCTCTGTATGCTCTTACGTCTTGAACTGATGAGCGAAATTTAGCGCTTATGCAGAAGTGATCTATCTGGTTCTTAGTTCTGCCATCAGGTGAATTCCATGTTATCTTGTGGATATTCTTATGTGGAAAGATGGTGTCTGCCACAACGAGGTTTGATATTTCACAAAGTTCTAGAAGTCTTTCGCCATTTTGATTCATACAGCCTACGCCATGAGTACCGAGATATCTTTGTACTCCATCGTTGTTGTCACCTACTTTGGCGTTAAAATCACCCATGACTGCTATTATGTCATGCTTGGGTATTGTGTTGATGGTACTTAGAAGTGCTTCATAGAAGTCATCTTTTGTGGTATCAAGAGCGTCGTTAGTTGGTGCATAACATTGTACAATTGAGAGCTTGAAAAATCGTGTCTGAAATCTAGCTAATATTAGCCTCTCATTGATAGGTACCCAGCTGATAAGCGATGCTGCTGCTTTCTGTGTCATTAGGATGGCTACTCCCTCTGTGTGACGATTATCATTACTACCAGAGTATATAATTTGCTTTTTTTCTTCTGAAATATATTTTATGCCCTTCCCCGTCCATCTACACTCGCTGACACCCAATAAGTCCAACTTATAATTATCCATTTCTTTAATTACTTCTTCCAATTTTCCGTCTTGATACATAGTTCTTACATTCCAGTATCCAATTTTAGAAATCTCCTTAGCCCCCAACATATTAGAGTGAGTCATGTTTACTGTCGAGCCTGGTTCTGTTTCGGTAACAATAGCTTGTTTTACGATAGTGAATTGTTAACTCACTGATCAACCCTCCGATCCAACCGACCGATTCGAGGGTTTCGAGGTCAGTTATAGGAAAATATCTACACCACTAGATACTCTGGTGTATCTTTTATTCTATAATTTAACATAACATGGTGATATCCATCGAAATATACACATTCCTGATGTTTTTCTTTCGGCGTCTAAGGTGAGAAACGAATTTCACCTCCATCTTGGAAGGGTAGATAATATACCTGTCTATATTATATAGAGCAGTAAGGCATTTACCTATCTATATTATATAGAGCAGTAAGGCATATACCTGTTTATATTACATAGAGCAGTAAGGCATATACCTGTCTATATTATATAGAGCAGTTTCCCAAATTTACAATAAGTGCTTACCTCTTATGAGACTTTGGTCCGGGGCTGTGGAGTCGGTGTTGCGGACGTTTTTAAGTGTAAGCAGAGTCGAGTCGGTTTAAAATGTCCGGACTCCAACTCTGAATTTTATCCAATGTAACAGGTGAAAAACTAATTATTTATAGAATGTGTATGAGAGCCGCGCTGGTGTAATGGTTACCACATTGCGCTGGCGATCAGGTGTTCAAGGTTCAAGCCCGGGAGTGTCATCGACCGGGATTCTGCCAGAATAACCTGAACGGCTATCCTGAGATAAACCCTCTGTGGATGGGAAGGAGCTAAGCTCCTAACCGGGTTGGAAGGAAAGGCCACATGCTCCCCAGCCTCGCAATGGCATGTCATTGGGCCGAAGTACTTAAAGCCCAAGTGCCGCTGGTTAAGGAATAAAAAATATATAATGCCTAATTCCTGTATACATACAGTAGGATTCTCGCCGGTTGTCATAAGAGGTTTTGATGTTACTAAAGTATGGGATATCCTGGACAAATAGGTGTATCAGATGATACCAGGATAGTGCCAGATAAGAGACTGGTCTTATAAGAAATACTCCCTTCTCTGAAAAGAGCAAGGTTGTATAGACTTCAAAGTGGGGTCAAGCTATGTAAGTTCTCAGAGAAGATGTTGATGATGTACTCTGAGTCCCTAACTGCTACCTCTTGAGATCCCACAAAGATTAAAGAGTTATCTGTGTTGTGTTATTTGGCAAGTTGTATAGGGTAATTTATTTAATTTAACAGGTATTGATTTCAAACAGAACTTTAACTTTAATAATATTATTAAGCAAGACTGTGTGAAAGTTTTATATACAATTTAATTGTCCTGAACCTCAATCTTTTCAGGTCAGGAATACTCAAAAGCAATATAAGGATATTTACACATGAAAAAAATATATTAGAAAAACTGTTCCATGTTTGTAGAGTGTTCACTGGAATAACTACACATACAATTTCTGTTCATATGAGTGATAACGTCTGCTATTACTATGCTGTATTTTCTCTTTATTATTTTGCTGGTCTTATCGATTCATCATAAAAGGGGTTGTAATTCTAGTTTGATTACTCTTGGGCGAATGACTTGGATAAACTGACACTGGCCTTTTTAAAAGACTTATCTTCGATTGTTTTGCTGATATTCATATATGTACAAGTCAGGACCACAAACGTAGTAGCTCCTGACTGAGAAGATGGGGTCTGGTTCCAGTTGTATGAGGACCTCTCAACTCCCACACTTCCTCTCAATTGAATACTGCCACGAGGTAATTTCGTGATATAACCTGGAATAAAAGGACAACCACATTCCATGTAGAATCTGCCTTAATTCACTCACCCTCAAACAACATCAAGTCTTACCCTTTGTCAGATATTGTGCTAACAAGTTGCACAAGACCTAAAATCTCATTGCCTACAGTCCGTTCAAGTTGATCATTCCTTCTCTGTATTAATTCCCTGTTAGTGTCCATAGTCCATGCTTGGCTTCCGTACGATAATCAGGTTAAGTACAAAACAGCATGTGACCTATTGATTACTTCATTCTAACATCTCCTGTACGTTTATCACATGATCTTTGAAGAGTGTGTCACTCCAGAATAAATACTAATTTAAATCGCTACTAACACTTACTGTCGTAATTTGTTACCATATTTGCAAACACTATACACATTTTTTTTTTCATTTCGAACAAGCCTGCAATACTACACACATTCCTACTTAGGTCAGTGTGACACAACACATCCCACCTGCAGTTTCACTTTCGAATTAATATGGAACACATAGGTTGGGTACTCACAAGTTAATTATTAATAAAATAAGCAAATCAATATATCTTTCTTACCCTCAGGTAAATATATTCATGCACACTCAAGCTGAACGGGCCTTCTAAGGGATCTAAGAACTGCTTTCAGAACAGAAGGCGAAGACTTGATCTTTCTATCTTTCCAATGCGGTCAACTCGGTGTAGATTTTTGAATCTAATGGCTCCGGTAGTACCAACTTGTTACTATTTATAGAACTACATCCACCCAATCGGAGAAAAAGTCAAAAAGTTAATTTTTGAGACTTGTGCCTTATGCGGTTCTGAGCGTGTTTGTATAATCTGACTAATTTTAAATATTTTATATTATAGTTATTAGCGGACCGATTTTAATTATCAAAAGTGATAATTAAACGGCCCATTGTTCTCTATCGTTCTATATGGTTTTCCTTTTGTTATTTCTTTGCACTTCAATCTGGGTAATTTTTAAGTAATTAAATTTGGCCTTACCCTGATTTGAAAATATCACTAAAATAAATTCTCTACTACAATAAAATTTTATCATGCGTGAATATTTATGCTTATGTGTTAAGCAATATCAGCGCTATAATTTGAGACATTTCCTTATGTTTAATTATCTTTAGTTGGAAATAAAATATATTTGTTCGGTCAAAAACACAAAATATGCATTGTTACCACGTTAAAAGGTTTCTTTATCCTTACCCAAAAAGAAGAAGCATTATGATTGGTTGTTAAATTTGTACTATGCTGTTGCGTGCATATTTTGACGCACATATTACAAAAATCGATATGGCTATTTAATATGGGAAAAATATAGACATTCATTCATTTGTGTATGAAAATGCTGTCTATGGTAAAAGCGAGAGAATCCATGTTTGATTCACACTTTTGATTATAGGAGTAATCGTTCTGGATATTGATCCGGCGCAAGGATATTGCGCTTACGTTTGTACTTATTTTTTAGGGCCAGAAAATATATTAATTTGCTTATTGTGTTTATGGCCTGAATTCATATGTATTACATATTATTAGTACAAGTAGAATCAGTCCTATATTGTATATTTTGGATGGGTAGGAGGGACTAGATTCTTGTTATTCCGGTCTAGCGGAAGTATGAGTTGTCTTGACAAGTCGTGATGAGTTCCGATGTACCGTGATAATGGCGGGTACGCACTTTTCAAAGGGCTGGTAGATTCTTAAGGAAATATGATTCATGAAGTGGTTTTCTTCTAAAGGAGATGGTATCTCTACTATAGTTTATGTTAGAGACTCTCCTAAGGTACGGTACAATGTATAATTCGGACTCCATGTATTGCCAGACCCTATTTTGATGATCTCATGTCGATTCGACCTAGATGGAACATTGTGCTTCGTATCGCTAGGGTCGTGTTTTGTATCGACACAGATGACAGACTTTCCTACAGCGGTTATGGCTACGTGAATTAACCTGATCACCGTAGAGCTGTATGGGAACATTTATGAAATCATTTATATACCCATTATAAATTAACTCTGGCTTATATTCTCCTTCCTATGAATGAGTGAACGACAACTCAGGGAGGCGGCCATGTTAGATTTCGGTCATCATATGTTTTGATCACTGCCAAGAGAACAGATTATTTATCCTATTATCGGACAGTGACAGGGAGATCTCAATCTTGCTAGAAACCCCCTCTTTCGTGGTTTCATAATATATGCTACAAACTATGGACGTCAAGTAACTTTAGTTATTTACCGATCTGCCTTCACGCGTTTAGTCAGATAGGGGGATGCGGCCATAATGTATCATGACATTGAACTTTTGATGTACTGCCCATTATTTCTGAATGTGTCATGACTTCAGATCTGCTATGTATACCTACAAATTGATATGTCAACATACCATGATGTACTCGTATGTCCCAGTGTGTACGTCTGAATAAATTGAGTAAACAAAGATTCCAGCAGTCTGCATTGGTGCCTTGTAGACACAAGTGTATGAGTGGTTATATTGGTCAGCACACGAACGGTACACCATTCGCGTCAATCACACTCTACATTTCTACTCCAT
Organism: Oreohelix idahoensis; assembly: GCA_024509875.1. Classification (NCBI taxonomy): domain Eukaryota; kingdom Metazoa; phylum Mollusca; class Gastropoda; order Stylommatophora; family Oreohelicidae; genus Oreohelix; species Oreohelix idahoensis. The sequence goes on from JAMPIV010005338.1 coordinate 193,803, forward strand.
ACATACACCATCCTGCGTCGGTTGAAGTGACCAAGTTTAGGGCCTGCTTCCCCTGGAGCCTTTGCCTTCCCTAACTCAGGACTAGGGTGAGTTACCCATTTACAGCTGGGTAGACTGGGGCATGCCTGATCTCAACAACACACCACTCTTCCTTACAGAGCATACAGACTGACACTTTACAGAGTGGAAAGAGAAAAACTTTACAGTGGCGAGCCAGATTCCTGGGTCCAGCTTACGCAGTTTTGTGTTGAGAATCACAGTTTACAGCTGAAAGAACATTTGTTTGAACACATCAACACCAGTAGGACAGCTATACAGTCGATGTCAGCTTGACCTGTATTACCGATAGGATGCTGTATCTAGGTCAGCGCTTGTTGACAGTTTTTCGCTGTACAGACAGTATTACACAGGACAGTGGTATCAAGTGTAGAAAATATCTGGAGCAGTATTGTTGACATTTCTCAACGTACAGAAGAATCACAGTGTTGTTGAACATAAAGTGCATAGTTCATCGTTGGATCTTCATATGCTCAACAGAGAAAAATTGACAGTGTAATAGTTTAAAATTAAATCTATTACTGAATAAAGTGGCAAGTTATTAGTATTAAAATAAACTGTGCCTGCTTTACAACACTATACCTGCAACACATTCCATTCATGACATAAATTATATTGTATGCTATATGCTATTTATGCTTACATGTTATTTGTTATGTATTAAATTAGTTTAGGTTCTGTGTGACTAGTACAAGGTATGCCGAGTGACATTGGTCTGGTACTAGTATTCTATAGGTACACATTTTCTTAATTGGAAATTTGTTAGCAACAATTTGCTGCTATTTCTGTTAGTTGTGATGAGGTGTTCTTTTCTTCGTTGTTTTTGTTAATAATTTTGTGTTCCTTAGTTTTGTTTGATTTGTTTGTATAATTGTAGGTCTCATCTTTCCTTTCATTTTAGTTTTTTACACCCTTATGTTTATACACTGTGGCGTTATTTGTCTTGTTATATTATGGCAGTTATCATCACGGTTTCGGTGATCATTTTTTTTTTTTCATTTCTCCTATTTAATTTAATTTGATCTCTGCAAATGTGTTCATATTGTCTTTTCTTGTTTGTCCTTTGTAATGTCTTTAGTTGACATATGACGTATAGTGGTATACACTGATAGTATAGTACAGATCAGTACTTTATGATTGTTATTGTTATAAAACAAAATGTACAAGACCTTTGTAAGGCTTGTCTCCCAAAGTGATTGGTAAAGGGAAATATTTTTTTCCACAGGTACTCAAGTGATCTTTGATTACATTGAGATATACAAGACCTTTGTAAGGCTTGTCCCCACAGTATTTGAGATACAGTTATTGTTGTCCACAGGTACTCAAGTTATCATTGGTTATTATAAACCATACAAGTTTGGACTAAGACTAAGTCTATGGTATAGACTTGTCTCCCATTAAAGTGAAATAGGGTAATTTATTTACTTTTTCAGGTTTCTGATTTAAGAAGACAATATTTCTACATTAGATTATTTCATTGCACAAGGAAAATCTCTTGATAAGACTGGAAAAGACTTAGAACAATGGGCTGTTGCTCAATATGACAAAGCATTAGCTGCAGAAGAGAAAAAAACTGCTGCTGCTGTTGAAGAAAGAAAAGCTGCTGCTGAGGAAAAAAAAGCTGCGGCTGAGGAGAGAGAAAACTTCAAATAGAAGAAAAAAAAGCTGCTGCAGAAGAAAGGAAAGCTCTAGCTGAAGAAAAAAGATTAGAAAAAGAAGCTGATACTGCTGCTGAACTTAAGAAATTGCAGATGCAAGTGGAGGAAAGGAGATTTGAGGCAGAACAGAAGAAATTAGAAGCTGATGCAGAACAGAAAAAATTAGAAGTTGCTGCTGCTGCAGAACAGAAAAAATTGGAAGCTGCTGCAGAACAGAAAAAATTAGAAGTTGCTGCTGCTGCAGAACAGAAAAAATTGGAAGCTGCTGCAGAACAGAAAAAATTAGAAGTTGCTGCTGCTGCAGAACAGAAAAAATTAGAAGCTGCTGCAGAACAGAAAAAATTAGAAGTTGCTGCTGCTGCAGAACAGAAAAAATTAGAAGCTGCTGCAGAACAGAGAGATTAGATAGAGAAGCTGAAGAGAGAAAAGCAATAAGAGAACATGAGTTTGAATTAGAGAAATTAAAATTGACATGTATGAGTAATGTTAATCAGGCATCTGGTGGTAATGGTAAACCCTTTGTGTACAAGGTCAAGGTACCAGCGTTTAACCCTACCAGTGATGACATAACATTTTGGCTTTCTAGATTTGAACGGGCTTGTCGATCTCATAATGTTGACAAATCACAGTATGTGAATCAGTTGTCTGAAAATCTAAAAGGGGAGTCCCTAAGTAAGTTATATTTTGTTGAAGAGGCCGACAAAGATAATTATGATGCTGTTAGGGCAGCTTTGATAAAGAGATATCAGCTGTCTGAGGAAGGTTACCGTCTTTTGTTTAAAACAATGAGACCTGAGGTAGGTGTAGAATTCTCAGATTTCATCTCAAAAGCACGAATTACACTTTCACGATGGATTGAATTATCCAAAACAGAGAAAACATTTGATGGTCTTACGGATTTATTGCTAAGAGACAAGGTCATGTCTTCTGTAAATAAATCATTCCTAGAGTTCTTACATGAGCGTAAACCTGGTACAATAAAGCAAATGGAAGAATATTGTGACCAGTATGCCACGGCACACCCTGACATGATTCTTAGTAACTCTAACATTAAAGAGAGTATGCCAGTTGCTTCGGCAACAGAATATAATCAGAATTACTCACACAAATTCCAAGGAGCTAAAAATAAATTTGATAAAAAGGTTAATTGGAATAAGTATCAAAACCAAGATAACCACTCAAATCAGGGTTCTTCTTCGAAGAACTGGAATCGGGCTGATAGTCCTCGACACGCGAGAGGTACCCATAATGTTAGAAATTCTCGAAAAGGGAGTAGCTATAGGAACTACCCAAGTGCTTCATGGAGACAACAGAAACAATATTACAGGGATACTCAATATAATGAGCGTGATGATTATGATCATGAATATTATGATTCAAACCCAAATAGGGGTTATAACAGAGGCAATAATAATTATAGAGACAATTATAACCGAGGTAGATCACAACACAAAAGACATGGTAAATCTTATTACCAGGCTAACTCTGCACAACAGGAGTTCCACGACACCGATAATCAGAATAATGATAAAAAAAGACTCCAACAGTGTAGCAAATTCCGCTTTCGATTTTGCTAGAGCATCTGAGTGTTTGCAATGCAAAACATTATTCGATCCAACCACAGTTTCTACTTTAAGCTGCGGTCACCCGCTTCCCGCTCTCCATGCGTCAATTGCGCATAATGGAAGGGGTGCTCTTGTCTTTAATAGGGGCCTAATAGATGGTACTCCGGTGTCAATTCTTTTCGATTCGGGGTGCACTACCATTGGAGTGAGGCAATCACTCGTAAATCCTTCTCGAGCTACAGGCAATATAGTCAAATGTGTAACATTTGGTGGCACATTGGAGAAGTACTCCACTGCCATTATCAATATTGCTACGCCTTTCTTTACAGGAGAGGTGCAAGCATGTCTCTTGCCGAATCCGATCGCTGATCTTATCATCGGTCGCATTCATGGAGTGAAAGAATGCACTCCACAGCAAATTTCTAATTGGGAAAATGTTAATATGCAATCTGCTAATGCAGTAATCACTAGGGCTCAAGCTCTTAATATGCCACAATCTTCACATTCTGAAGATAATGATGCGCAGATCCAAGATGATCCCTTGGAGATTTCCCACGATTCCTTTATCAAACAGCAGGAAGATGATCCTACTCTAAAGAAATTCTTTACTCTGGCAAAAAAAGGTGATCCGAATAAGGATACAAATCGTAAATCTTGGATTACGATGAAGAATGGCGTACTTGTACGTATGGTACAAGACTCCGCTAAGTCCATTCATTCTCAAATCCTTGTGCCTAAAAATATGAGAGTTAAAATCTTACAGCACGCTCATGATTCGCAGTGTGCTGGACATATGGGTTTTTCCCGTACTAAAGCTAGAGTTCTTCAATCTTTCTTTTGGCCTGCTGTGAATAAGGACATACGAATCTATTGTCGATCTTGTAAAGTATGTCAAGAGATTAAATCCAGAGGTCCACGCCATGATGCACCTATTCAGGCTGCAGACATTCCCATTCGGCCATTTAAAAAAATGGCGATAGACATCATTGGTCCATTTAAGATAAAGTCTGCTAGAGGACACCAATTTGTTTTGACGTGTGTTGATATGTGCACACGTTGGCCGGAGGCTGTTCCTCTAAAGAGCATAACTACTGCTGATGTCGCAGATGCTCTTTGGTTAATATTTTCTCGTCTGGGGTTTCCAGCAGAAATATTATCCGACCATGGTACCCAACTCATATCGGATACCATGTCTCAAGTAATGTCGACTCTGAAGATAGAGAGATCGCTGAGTAGTATTTATCATCCTATGTCCAATGGGATGGTGGAACGTTTGAATAGAACTCTGAAAAACCTACTAGGTAAGATAACAGAAGATCATCCTCAGGATTGGGATAGGGTTTTACCCGCGGCTCTCTTTGCATATAGAGAGGTCGCCAACGAACATACAGGATTTTCTCCCTTTGAACTTGTCTTTGGCGCGAAACCGCGAGGTCCTATGTCCTTACTTCATGATCTTATAACTGCTGATAATATTGTCGATGACACAAAATCCTCTTATGAATATGTCATCGCACTTAGACACAAGATTATTGAAGCATGCAAATTGGCAACTGCTTCTTCTGAATTTGCGAAACAGAAGGCAAGGGAATTTGCCAATAAAAAGAGATGTTTGCGACAACTTTGTCCAGGTGACAAAGCATTTGTCTTGCTACCTTGTAGGGAAAATAGACTTCTTATTTCTTGGAAAGGTCCGTACGATATAATATCAAAAGTTTCCGATGTTGACTATATCGTCGATATTGACGGGAAGCGTAAAACCTTCCACATCAACATGCTCACGGAATTCCATGAACGTCCTGATTATTTACAACCTGTTTTCCAGGCAACGGACGATTTTCCAGTCCAACATGGACAGTACTCATCTCTGTCAGTAATACAGGATGAGGAAACGAGTTTCTCGGATGTAAATTTACCTTTTCCAATGATTCCTCTTCACTCTAATGAATCATGGAAAGATGTTGCAATTTCTCCAGAATTATCTCCAGGAGAGCAGAAACAAGTTTCTACTATGTTAGAACAATTTCAGGATGTCCTTACTGACATTCCTGGTCAAACTGATGTCATTCAACATGACATTATTCTTACTGACCATAGTCCTATAAGAGTCAGACCGTATCCTATCCCGATACATTTTCAAGCACAGGTAGAGAAAGAGTTAGATGAGATGATAGAGTTAAAAATTATTGAACCATCCACATCAGCATATTCTTCGCCGATGGTTATAGTACGGAAAAAAGACAATAACATACGTCTTTGCGTGGATTATCGCAAATTGAATCAAGTGACTAAATTCGATGCTGAACCTATGCCTTTACTAGAAGAGCTACTTACGAGACTATCGAATTCTCACTTCTTTACTAAACTCGATTTGTCTAAGGGATATTGGCAAGTTCCACTATCCGAACACGCCAAACCGTTTACTGCTTTTTCGACGCCTAGGGGTCTATTCCAATGGAATTTCATGCCTTTCGGTCTTATGAACGCCCCTGCAACATTTGTACGCATGATGCGTCGAATCCTATCTCATCGCTCAGATGTCATTGCGTATCTTGATGACATCTGTCTTTTCAGTGATACTTGGAACGATCACTATAATGGTATAAATGAACTATTGTCTATCTTACGCGAGCATAACCTGACAGCGAAACCATCGAAAGCATGTATTGGTTTTAGCGAAATATCTTTCTTAGGACACCGTGTTGGTCATGGGTTCCTAAAAACAGAAGACCATAATACAAGTAAGATACTTAACATTTCTATTCCTAAGACTAAAAAGCAAGTACGAAGTCTCTTAGGTCTAATACAATTTTATGGACGATTCATCCCGAATCTGTCCTCCATTATGTCACCTCTTTCTTCCTTGCTAAAGAAAGGGTCTCCTAATGTAGTCCATTGGACTCAAGAATGTCAATCCTCTTTGGATAAGGTTAAAACTATGTTTTCTACTTCACCTATCCTAGTATTGCCTTCTAAGGATAAGACATTTATTCTTCGTAGTGACGCTTCATCCACCGGGATTGGAGCTGCACTAATGCAAGAGTACTCTGGAACTCTGCATCCTGTGATGTATATTTCTCGGAAATTAAATGCCGCAGAGAAGAATTACTCGGTCCTAGACCGTGAATTATTGGCTATGGTTTGGTCAATCCTTAAACTGCAAAGATTTCTTCTGGGCGCGCATTTCATTGTGGAAACTGACCAGAAAGCTCTTACGGCTATTCAGAGTAAAAATCTGAAGAGCGCGAGATCAACGCGATACGCGATTGCTCTACAGCCATTTCATTTTTCGGTGCGAGCTATCCGTGGGTCAGAAAATGTGATGGCAGATATTTTGTCTAGATGCCCACATGATTCATAACTGTTATAAAACTTTGATACAGTTGTTTCTATGTTGAAATGTGTACACATATGTAATATATCATATATTGATTGTAACACTACTTAGCGGTTCATTGATATTTATTCACCGCTGATCTTTCAATGTTTTTCGTCTTTGATGATCATGATGTTAAGATATCTTAGATGAAATTTATGTATAAACTAATGTGGAAATTGTGTCATTGCTAATATTGTAGTATGCGTTGGTGACACCTCTCTGGAAATATTTATACTTAGAGAAGTACTTTCTCTAAGGTCATAAAACTTATGCTTATCATCTGCGCATTGTTATTGGTGCGTTGTGAGCCTATTGTATGTTGCTCCTAGATGTATTTCAAAAAAAAAATGTACCATTTTTTTTTCCCGAGGGGTGTGGTAATCTGTTGCGTGCATATTTTGACGCACATATTACAAAAATCGATATGGCTATTTAATATGGGAAAAATATAGACATTCATTCATTTGTGTATGAAAATGCTGTCTATGGTAAAAGCGAGAGAATCCATGTTTGATTCACACTTTTGATTATAGGAGTAATCGTTCTGGATATTGATCCGGCGCAAGGATATTGCGCTTACGTTGTACTGTACTTATTTTTTAGGGCCAGAAAATATATTAATTTGCTTATTGTGTTTATGGCCTGAATTCATATGTATTACATATTATTAGTACAAGTAGAATCAGTCCTATATTGTATATTTTGGATGGGTAGGAGGGACTAGATTCTTGTTATTCCGGTCTAGCGGAAGTATGAGTTGTCTTGACAAGTCGTGATGAGTTCCGATGTACCGTGATAATGGCGGGTACGCACTTTTCAAAGGGCTGGTAGATTCTTAAGGAAATATGATTCATGAAGTGGTTTTCTTCTAAAGGAGATGGTATCTCTACTATAGTTTATGTTAGAGACTCTCCTAAGGTACGGTACAATGTATAATTCGGACTCCATGTATTGCCAGACCCTATTTTGATGATCTCATGTCGATTCGACCTAGATGGAACATTGTGCTTCGTATCGCTAGGGTCGTGTTTTGTATCGACAAAGATGACAGACTTTCCTACAGCGGTTATGGCTACGTGAATTAACCTGATCACCGTAGAGCTGTATGGGAACATTTATGAAATCATTTATATACCCATTATAAATTAACTCTGGCTTATATTCTCCTTCCTATGAATGAGTGAACGACAACTCAGGGAGGCGGCCATGTTAGATTTCGGTCATCATATGTTTTGATCACTGCCAAGAGAACAGATTATTTATCCTATTATCGGACAGTGACAGGGAGATCTCAATCTTGCTAGAAACCCCCTCTTTCGTGGTTTCATAATATATGCTACAAACTATGGACGTCAAGTAACTTTAGTTATTTACCGATCTGCCTTCACTGACGCGTTTAGTCAGATAGGGGGATGCGGCCATAATGTATCATGACATTGAACTTTTGATGTACTGCCCATTATTTCTGAATGTGTCATGACTTCAGATCTGCTATGTATACCTACAAATTGATATGTCAACATACCATGATGTACTCGTATGTCCCAGTGTGTACGTCTGAATAAATTGAGTAAACAAAGATTCCAGCAGTCTGCATTGGTGCCTTGTAGACACAAGTGTATGAGTGGTTATATTGGTCAGCACACGAACGGTACACCATTCGCGTCAATCACACTCTACATTTCTACTCCATACATACACCATCCTGCGTCGGTTGAAGTGACCAAGTTTAGGGCCTGCTTCCCCTGGAGCCTTTGCCTTCCCTAACTCAGGACAAGGGTGAGTTACCCATTTACAGCTGGGTAGACTGGGGGCATGCCTGATCTCAACAACACACCACTCTTCCTTACAGAGCATACAGACTGACACTTTACAGAGTGGAAAGAAGAAAAGAAACTTTACAATTCTCCTTATGTGATCTAAGGGAGGAAATCGGAGCACTTTTAGAGTGGTCCCTGTGCTATGAAGATGGTCCTTAAAACCAAACTAAAATAAACTATACTGAAGCACATTAAAAACGCACCACCTGTATAATCCAGGAACAGAGTGTGAAATGTAAATATAAGTGTGTAAAAGTTTACATATTTGGAATCTTTATTCATTTTCCTATGAATCCATGCTGGTCATTAATTTGTACATTTGATTGTTATGAAATTCATTGCATTCTGTGCAGGCAAGGGAGAAAACCAAAAATACAAAAAAATGCACGTGCGTTATCCTGCTGGAGAAGCTGCAAGTCTGGATAAATTGTGAACGCAGGAGCAACCAGTGCATCCAGAACCTCATCTCGATATGTCACAGCATTAACATTTCCACGGAAGACGTGAAGAGGCAAGCGATGGTGAAAACTGAATCCTCCCCAAATGTGAATACTGCCACCTCGAAATCGGTTGACACAGCAATCTGCAAAGCGCTCTTCACACCGTCGCTAAATCCGCATACGTCCATCTGCAAAGGATATGTTGAATCTGTTCTCGTCTGTGAATAGGACAGCATTCAACTGCAGTCTAGTCCATCTGATATGTTGCTCTGCCCATTGCAGGCGCTGCTAACGATGTCTGTGAGTCAAGTTTGGCCCAACATAAGGTCGTCTTGCAGTAAGGCCTGTATCTCTGAGTCGTCGTATGACTGTCATTCGAGAGACTTGCCCATGTCTACCCACTATTGCTCTTGCTGTTTGACTTGCCGGGAGAGTCAATTCCTTAGGTGACTCAGCACAATGTGACGATCTTGCGCAGGGGTAGTAACTCGTGGTTGGCCACTCCGAAGTCTATCCCGGGCACTGTCAGTGGTTCCGTAACGTTCATTGAGACGTACAATAGTGCTGTGGTGGCAATTCATCCTTCTGGCAATGGCCCGCGAGCTCATTCCGGTCTCCAACATACCAATGGCTCGTTGGCGGTCGTTTTCAGATAGTCGTGGCATTTCAAGCACATGTACTGGGTATTTTGTCTCAACGGCCTTTTTATACCGAGTCGATTTTCAAAAAGCCTTTGATAGTCTACACCGCCCATCATTGTGGAAGATACTTACAATCTATGGTTTTCCAACAAAATATGTGAATATAATCAAAGCGCTATATGACAATGCAAGATGTTGTGTTAGAACAAATAAAGGGAATACAGAATGGTTTACAGTAGAAACAGGGGTGAAACAAGTGTCGTAGATTTCCGATAGGAGGATTAAGACTAGGTTTGGTCCCTTCTGAATAGGTTTGAATAGGTGATAGACTCAGTGAGAGTTAGTGAAAGGTAATAGAATTTCCACACACGTGAGATGATAGATTTGATATAGTGGCTGTCTCTGAAAGCGAAAAGAATTCTTCTCTCTCTCACCTATCTTCTACAACAGTCGTTACAGCGTCAGACAGACTACACCAATATACATATTACGTATATTTCTATCACTCACAGGCACGCACATACACGTGACGACAGGTAAACACACAGACGTGGGAAAACTATAACAATGATATATATATTATCTAGAACGAGCTGACCAAACACGATTGTTTAGTTCAAGAGCGATTTTAATATCAGGAAAAATCGGCTCACAACATCAAAGAAAGTACATCGAGGAAAATACATATACACATAGTCATAAAAAATCAAGGAATGTTGCAAGGATGATAGCCCCGTTATAGTGTTAACTCTAGGTTTAGCCCGGCCCCGTTAAGAGAACAGATTTTGGCGCCAGAGTCACAGATACATAGGGTTTGAGTCTAAGAGTTGTCTTTGTTTTTTATCTCGTAATTATATGCACAGAGTTTGAAAAAAAAAATCTGATTTAACCTAAGACAAAACACAAGAACTCTAGCCTTAGCAACAAATTATGCAGATTGAAAAAAAAAAATAAATAGGACAGCAACAGGGTGTCAAAGATATAATAGTGAAAAATATCACTCAAACCAGCGTACACTCATTCATTCCGCCATGGCTTCTCACACTAGTACTCACGACTTTGCTTGCTGCCTCTTGGAACACATTGATTTTAGATTTTCACACAGACTCAAAAAATGCAGTCTACTGCCAAGAAGTCCCCAGTTCCAAAAGACCTGTTTAACTTGGAGTCTCCGGGAACGACTACTTGGGTATGCAAATTTGTTCAAATGTCTGATTAAGTCACCTAACAATTATTCCAGGCGCGGGAGTTAGCAGAGCACAGTGTCAATAGCGTAGGTTTAAAAAAAAATGATGAATGTCAGGTCGGTGCCTTCCCTCAGTATAGGATTCACTTTAGTCACACCACAGATTTGTCCACAAGATATAATCTAGTCGGGAAATGATTGTAAATATTCACGCCACCAGGCAGCAAATTATATAGAGTTTCTAGAAGAAATTAAGTGCTGGCTCCAAGGTCCAGTATTTATCATTACAGTCTTTGAAAACCCGTTATAGGGATATTAGTATTTCTGTCTAACTTGCACCGTCAGATCAGTGTTACTTGAGAAAACCCACGTGGTTCAAAATAAGGACTGTCTATTTCTTCACAAGTATGGAAACTACTACTAGGTGCTGGTAAAGTTAGGGTCACCCCAAAACTTTCACTGTGTGGAGGAAAAATAACACATATAATATAATACACAGAATCTGAACTGGTTAAAACTTACATTTAAACTTGCAAGCAGAGAGCTTTGCTTATCATTTAAACTTCCCGTGACGTAAGTTATATTTAAAAATCAGCACTCCTCATAAATTAGGAACACGTGCGTATCCCGTCATCATTCATGAGGCTGGATTCTAGAGTTTATACGTTAGTTTAGAAAAATACACTCGACTGAGTATTAGCAGTTAAATTAAATTTATAAATAGCTACAATTGCCGTTATAAGCTAGAAATTTTAATTAGTCTGCTTTCCACTGAATGCTTCCCTAGAAAATATAATAGCCTACCACTTTATTTCTCTTCTGCGCTAAAGAAATAGATTAAAATGAATTAAGCGATTTAACACTTTAACACTCACAAAATCTATATATCTATCATATTAATTACCTCAACCACAGAATTACAGGTAGTCGCACAACTTAAGAATAAAAATGCTGAAAATATTTCTGGAAGTCTAGAAGTTCGACAAATTGCCGAAACAAACTGAGATCTTCGCTAACAGCTATTCTGTTTTTTTCGAGCGACCTATCTACTGTGGAGTCTATGAGCGAGAATGAAATTTAAGTTTCAAACTTGGCCAATATCTTAAAATCAGACAAAGGGCCGAAACTTATTTCGCCAAGCGAAATTATCTCCCCTACTCCCAACATTTACGTCCGCTTAACGCGTGTCGTAGCTGTCACCTACTGACCACGATGTACGCGTGTCAGTTTCAAATCCCAGACAGCCTGACTCCATTGCCCAAGTGAGCGCCGTGTCAGTTTGGGATTTTCCAGCCAAATGTCTGGATACTGCCCGGTGCAGATGTAAAGTATCACACCTCACCGGGACTAATGCCGAGAAGAAGCTCGCGCGCTCGGTGAGAATGTAGACGATTTGCTACGTCCTGTGTTCAGCGAACCGACTTATCACGCCTTATGACGCCCTGCAGCCCTGACATCTACGTAATATCGTCCTAGCGCGATTCTCAGTTTTGAGAAAGAAACAGGTAAAGTTTGCGAATTATATGAAAATAATATTCGCAAAACGAATGGATGAAAAATATACAGGAAAAATGAAATACAGAGATAATAAAAGAGAGAATTTGGGTGAACGAATAGGAAGAAAATGTAGGAAATTAAATGAATATAAACCCTACGTGACAACAAGGCTGTATTATGTCACCACTACTTTTTGGAATAGCTATTGATTGGGTTATGAGAAACTATACCCACAATGAACAATTGGGTATAAAATGGACAAATGGAAAATTCCTGGGGGACCTGGATTTCGCAGATGATGTAGCATTCTTAAGTTCAACACCAAGACAATCCCAAGAAGCAATAAATAATTTGTGTCATCTCTCGGTTAAAATTGGTCTCCAAATAAATGCCTCTAAAACTAAAGCTATGAACTTTTCTAACGAGACCTTTGATATCATCTTGAACGGGGAAAAACTACAGAAAGTTGAAAGTTTCAATTATTTAGGCAGTAAAATGACTCAGGATGGTGACACAACAAGAGAAATCCATACTAGAATTGCTTTGGCAGCTAGCGCCTTCAATAGATTATCTAACATTTGGAAATTACGATCATTGAATATACATACCAAGCTTCGTCTGTTTAATTCAAATGTTATCTCAGTGTTAACATACGGCTGTGAGAGTTGGAAAATAACAAAATCATTGGAGAACAAGCTGAATACATTCGAGAACAAATGTCTTAGAAAACTCATGAACATCAGTTGGAAAGAATTCAAGACTAATCGACAAATAAGAGAAGACTCTAGGCAGAAATATGTCTCCGACTATATAAGGAAAAGACGATGGTCATATATCGGTCATGTCCTACGAATGCAAAACAACAGAATACCACTACAGGCGCTCACTTGGGTTCCTGAGGGTAAGCGGAAAAAAGGAAGACCAAAAGAAACACTCAGAAGAACAATAATAAGAGAAGGAAGAACGTTGGGCCTAAATAATGTGCAAGAGCTAAGAGGAGTGGCGTCACAACGAACAACCTGGAGAGCACTGGTTTCTGCCTTATGCGCCGTGTTTGGCGCTTAAAGAATTTATTATTATTATACTGCCACAACGCGTACACATTTTCAGGGTCATAGCTGTTGAGAATCGTGTTGCACGTGTAACTTTCATCGTTTTCATGTAGTCTGTACACACACCCATGAGTTGAATCTTGCACTTTCCATTCCAGCAGCCATTCGCTCTCTACCGCATGGCAAACACGGGGAAAATCCATTCCCACACTTTTTTTTGCCAGCTTCTCGGCATCAGTATATATAATAGTGGTGCGTTTTTAATGTGCTTCAGTATATTAAAAAACTGTAGCAGGATCGGAGTCAGACTTCAAACATTTCAGTAGCCGGAGTCAGGAGTTGAAAAAATGTTTTGGCCGACTTCACAAACCGGCTTTAGTCTTACCAGCACACTTCTTCACATGTTTTAATTTTTAATGAATTTTTGTCTGCAGCTTAAAAAATGTGTAAAATTCAAATACAAATTTCTGCCGTGTACTCCTTGACTACTTTGGCTTACCTTCGGGGATTCACGTATGACTGCGGTGAACACTGGCGTGTAGCTTATGTGACTTTTTTTTAAACCCAGTAGAAAGAAATGTTTTGTGTATTTTCTATTCGTATACTTTTACTGCATCTGAACACTCTTATATCTTAAAACGCTTGAGGTGGCTGTCTGAAACTCCATCAACCAGAGCAGTTATTGTGTCAAACTCTCAGTCCACGCTTCCAACGGTCCAGAATTGATAGCTACGGCAGAAGTGGAAAACATCTGTAGAAGCCTCGAGTCTTCAGGAACTGGTGTGGATCAACTGTACTGGTAATGCAGAGGTACTCGGAAATGAGAGAGCTGACAGACTAGCCTTGAGGTGACCGATAGTGGGGACACTGAATTTGGATAAGGGAGAGATACTGAGGACAGTTGATGATCGCCTGTTAAAGAATGACATTTCAATAGATGAATCAACAAAACTAAGACTGTTGGAATTTGACATCAAACGTAAGACTAGCATGGATGGACATATGAGAAGATGCATCATTCGTATGTATAACCAGTACGCTACATGAACCGTTGGGAGCCGCGGTAGCATAGTGGTTAGTGCACTGGCTTCCTAGCTCAGTGGTCTATGGTTCGATCCCCAGATGAGGTGGGATTTTTTTTAGGCCGCAAACGGCTCCTGGGTCGACCCAGCCCCAACTGGGTACCAGAGCAACTTCTGGGAAGGTTAAGGCGGCCGGCGTGATGCTGACCACATCACCCCTAGTGTGCCGATGGTCAAGAAAATATGGGCCTAACACCATATTCCCAATATGCCTCAATGGGCGTGTAACGGGATCCTTTACCTCCTTTACCTTACATGAACCGTTCGCATTCATACACTTCTACATTTGCTGAGGGAGACAATGTCCTATGGGTTTGCCCGGTGTGCAGTGGTGTCGATTCTGGTCAACAACAACAATAACAGGCTTGATAAAGTTAACTTGTAAATAGACATTTGATGGACAGACAAACGGGAAGACAGATGAGCGGTTATTTAATCAGACAGACATCTAGACAGATACCCGGACAAATATCACTTAAGAGATATATAAGATTGAGATGATACAGAGATATGCGGATAGATTGATGTAGACACGTGATTTAGTGGATAGATGCGCTGATTAATTATAGATTGATTGATGAACTGATGAACTTTACGGGGTACACGTACCAAAAAACTTTGGGAAACACTGTAACAGAGTATATTTGACCTGTTTACCCAATGGAAAGGAATAATTCATTTTGTTTATTTTCTGTTCTTATATTTCTACTGCAGCTGAACACTCTTATAACTTAACAAACTTGATAAGGTTTTCTTGTATAGAAACATTTGATAAACAGATAAACGAGGATAAGCGGTATTTTAATAAGACAGACAACTAGAAAGATGCCCGGACAGGTAGGCGCTTATCTCTTATTAAACGTGGCGACTTTCCCATGTTTGGTGCAAATAATTTATTTTCCGTCACTTTGAGTTTTCATGTAGTATTAAAGTTTAAGGATCAGTTTGTTCCGAGTTTTATTTTTTAAAAGTACGGTAATATTTTATACAGTTGGAAAGAAAGTCAAATGAGGATCAATAAAACATAAAACTGGGAAAAAATGGAATAAAAATTTATTTCAAATATACTAGCTGCATAACCTAGTCTCCCATCATGAGTACCTGGAACAACCGTCTCGTATAATGGGGTCACGTCCTTTAGGAGTTAAAAAAGGTTGGTAAGATAGACGTGACACAAAGATATGCAAAAAAAATAGACAGCACAGATATATAGACATCAGGATTAGTGGAGAGATGAAGTGATTAATTATTGATGGATTTATGAAAGGAAGGAAGGACGGAAAGTATTATGTACATAGAATGATGAGGATTGAAGATAGAAAAGATAGGTAGATTAGACTCACCTTCAGTAAACATAAACAAGAAAGATAGGTAGATTAGACTCACCTTCAGTAAACATAAACAAGAAAGATACGTAGATTATATTCACCTTCAGTAAACATAAACAAGAAAGATAGGTAGATTAGACTCACCTTCAGTAAACATAAACAAGAAAGATACGTAGATTATATTCACCTTCAGTAAACATAAACAAGAAAGATAGGTAGATTAGACTCACCTTCAGTAAACATAAACAAGAAAGATACGTAGATTAGATTCACCTTCAGTAAACATAAACAAGAAAGATAGGTAGATTAGACTCACCTTCAGTAAACATAAACAAGAAAGATACGTAGATTAGATTCACCTTCAGTAAACATAAACAAGAAAGATACGTAGATTAGATTCACCTTCAGTAAACATAAACAAGAAAGATAGGTAGATTAGACTCACCTTCAGTAAACATAAACAAGAAAGATACGTAGATTAGATTCACCTTCAGTAAACATAAACAAGAAAGATAGGTAGATTAGACTCACCTTCAGTAAACATAAACAAGAAAGATACGTAGATTAGATTCACCTTCAGTAAACATAAACAAGAAAGATACGTAGATTAGATTCACCTTCAGTAAACATAAACAAGAAAGATAGGTAGATTAGACTCACCTTCAGTAAACATAAACAAAAAAGATACGTAGATTAGATTCACCTTCAGTAAACATAAACAAGAAAGATACGTAGATTAGATTCACCTTCAGTAAACATAAACAAGAAAGATAGGTAGATTAGATTCACCTTCAGTAAACAGAAACAAGAAAGATTGGTAGATTAGATTCACCTTCAGTAAACAGAAACAAGAAAGATTGGTAGATTAGATTCACTTTCAGTAAACAGAAACAAGAAAGATAGGTAGATTAGATTCACCTTCAGTAAACAGAAACAAGAAAGATTGGTAGATTAGATTCACTTTCAGTAAACAGAAACAAGAAAGATTGGTAGATTAGATTCACCTTCAGTAAACAGAAACAAGAAAGATTGGTAGATTAGATTCACCTTCAGTAAACAGAAGCAAAAACCATCACACACAACAGGGAGTTAGAGCACTATTTAAGTTTACAGATAGTTGAAAAGTTCTGTGTAGTACCAGGAGGTCTGTGAAAAGACGCAGAAGGAATAAAGCTACTGCACCCTGCTGCATGTCGTACAAGACGACTTATATGAGGTTGGGCATGGGACTGGCAACCTCATCAAAACGCCACAGATCCCACCGCTACAAGAGCATGTACATGCTTCGTTCAGTCTTACTCTGCAAGAGGGCTAGCTGCAGTGGTGACATCATGCTCCGTAAGGAGTGTCACGAAAGGTTTGAGATGTTATAAAATTTAAGATATCCTGGACAAAAAGATGTATCAGATGATACCAGGATAGTGCCAGGTAAGAGACTGGTCTTACAAGAAATACCCCCTTTTCTGGAAAAGAATAAGGGTGTATTGACATCAAAGGTTAGAATCCAGCTGTATAAACCTCCAGGCGTTGAAAGGATATGTCCTGAAAATCTATTTGCCCCTTTCGAAGATTCTCCTTTGGTATTATGTGTTATTATTTATTATGTATATTTGTTTATGTTGGCTAGTTATGCTAGGGGTATTTAATATAGTCAAATCTCTCAATCTAAAATATGTATCAAACAAACTTGAAAACTTTAATGCTAATAATTTCAACAAGTCTGATGGTACATATTTACAATTTATTTAACCTAAACCGGTTCTCTTTTCGGTTAGGTAACTTAGGAAAACTCAAAGGTATTTACAGCATAAAATAAATAAACATAGAAACTTTTTTTTTTTTTTCGTACGCCCGTTAATACTCGAGGCGAAATCTCAGGTTATTATTATTGTCTAACCTGACATTGATTTTACGTGAGTATCCCTTTTTTCTTGTACAGAGACAGGTGTCCCTCGCCATTCAGGCAAATACTCGCGGATTTCGGAGGTACCCATTACAGCTGGGTCGGCTCAGGAGCCGCCAGTCCCTGGTCGACGACACTTCTTCAAATGTACTCGCCAGGTCTCGAGTTAATCCAGTCCAATTCCCGGTCGACGAAAAATCCTCAAATGCCGTCACCCGGGTTTGATCCTGGATCACCCGGTCGCCAGAGCGGTGTGGTAACCACTACGCTAGCGCGGCTCCCCCTTAGAAACTTTAATTATCAAACATAATCTAGTACTGTAGTTTGTCGTGAGAAATTCTAATCCACATATATAAATTATCACGTAAATGTAAAGCCTAACAAATAACTTCAATAAAAGGAAAGAAGAATGGTAAAGAACAGTGCTGTCACAATGACTGTACTCGAAATCCCCCTTGTTTTCTAATTCGTCTGCAAATTGTAACGTTTCACGTTGATAGTAAAAGCCTACTGCTTCAATTCCCGCTTTCTACGATAAAACATGTGCGGCATTTCTAAGAAAAACCTTGAGATACACAGCTGACCTAGATTTAAAATTCCATTCATGTCTTTTTATACACTACGTTACCTAAAACGAAAGACAGATGGACTAAAGATAGAAAGAAGGGAGGGCTGAAAGCAGGGACGCAGGCAATACTACCACAGTCGCGCGATACACAATTACTACCATCACGCGTGTAAGGCCACAAGCACTAGCTTTTTTCAAATCGACAGTGATAAAAAACACTACACAAACGAGAGTTAGGTTTTAAAAAACTTACAAAACGCTTATTAGGAAATATGACATTATACTGGTTTACGTTTGAAAACATTACAGTACCCAGACACCACCTCGTATTCGAAGTAAACAGGAGGTAGAAGAAAGTGCATATTTTGAACGCAGCCACTTAGCTCCTTTAAATTTGTATATTTGGGTTCCTTAGGACTTGCTGACAAAGAATATGTTAAACGTTACGCAAATAGTCTAGGAATTACCAAATTATAGCCAAAAGAAATAGTGAGGGATGTCAGACAACACCCAAATCAGAATCACTCAGTGGCAGATTTTCACCCCACCATTGTACGGGAAATGGGTCTCCATGTTAAATCCGATTTGATTGGAGCGCAATAAATGTAAGGCTAAACACGATTAGTCGGGCTATAAATACTATCTTTCGTTGTCAGGGGAAACGGGAGTAGGAGTACTTTTTTTCAAACGATTGGGTAGACATGGCACGATTGGTTAGACCTGTCAATATAGTCAATTAGAGGCGTCAGGTCACCACCACATTTGCAAATAAACTTACTACAGAACCAGTGCGTTGAGCACCAGTGCATATTTTTCTAAATAAAAGCCTGGGACATCGGCAGATCGAAATTGTGTTATATTCAGTGCCAGTCAACGTAATTCTGTATTATTTCCATGAATTGTGGTAAGCTTGAAATATTTGATATCTTTTAATGAAAATTGAATGTACATTGATAATTTATGTCTGTATATATGTGTGGTTCAGTAGCGAACATGAGGTAAAGCCTCTATAGTGCTCCAGCCTGAACAGAAGGTGTCGGAGGAAAGTAAAACTACATGGAATTGCCAAACAGTACACTGACACCTAGCTTATTGACTAGAAAGAAATAATGCTGGAATTGCAGAGGCGTAGTAATCATTAGGGAGGAATATACTGGTGTAAATTGTTTCAGATGAAGATAGCAGTTGGCCTACCGCTCTGAACTCAGTGTTTGTTATGTATTGTGCTCAGTGTAGAAATAGAGTATAAATTAGTTCTGAAGTAGGAGGTACAACCTTCTTGTTTCAGGGACTGTGGTCCTAAAGTTATTGAGCAGCACCTGGTCAGAGCTTTGCTGAATCCAGAGAGGACAGCATACTCCTTGGTCCATATAGCAAACAGTGAGGTGTCTCCAGAACACAGGGGAGCAATCGAGCAGAGGAGTCTTTTCCTGCCGCCATCACGAAAGATAAGCCTATGTGGCCAGCGGAGCTCAACATTATGTAACCCCATCTTAAACTGACATTGTTAAAAATAAGAGGGGAAATTAATTGTTTTAATGAACGGAACTGAGAACATCTCCAATACTAGTTCCAACAGAAACAAACAATTGAAGTCATGATGACAAATAACAACATAGCTTGAAAAAACAAAACCAGTATTACCTCATATTACTACTACACAACTGACACACATAGGATAATATTAATAAAATATGTCACTACAAGATTCATATTGATAAATTCTGTACATATAACTTGTAATTAAAATTGATTGTGATTCCTGGTTCACTTTGTATTTGAATCAGGGCACATATATATTAGTGACAGTAATTAATACATATTTATATTTGAAAATTTACCAGTGCCTCATTTAAGAATAGTCTTATAGAGTGTTAAATGTGTGTGAGTGTCACAGTGTTGTCACGTGTGGTGGAATAAATTAAATTGTTTATCTGTCTGTTGTTGTTGTGACTTACACTTCATCATATACATACCCTAGACATTCAACATAGTCATCACAATATTCCAGAATAATTCTGACTGAGGTATAAATATGTGGTAGCAAGTAAGGTCATCTGTAATACACTACCCTTATTAGATACAGATACCTTCACAGCTGATCTCAGTCAGTACACTAAGTCCCCTATAAATATTTATAATATCCCACTTTACCACATATATTGGGGTCTCGCTCTCGGGATTTTGAATCTTTCCCTATTAAAAATATTGGGGGTAATTCACTTCAGGGAATAAATAGAAAAAAAAAGTATCCTTGGGTGAAAATAAATAAGGTTGAGCTCTCAGTGCCTGTAGTGTCCTTAGATAATTATTGAAAGATTGAATTGTTTACATTTATATGTTAGACAATGGCCGACTTGGCAAAATTTCGATCTGCTGCTGTACAGACTGCGAAAGAGTTAGGAATGGACGGGCAAATTATGATTGCTTATGTCACGGCTGAATGTGACAAATATATTGAACGGGAAGAAAGAAGATTAGAAAAAGAGGCCGAAAGAAAGTTAGAGGCTGAGACTAAGAGGTTGCAGATTGAGGCTGAGGCTAAGAGGTTGCAGATTGAGGCTGAGGCTAAGAGGTTGCAGATTGAGGCTGACAAAGAGGCTAAAGCATTGGAAGCCGAGGAAAGAAGACGAGCTGCAGAAAGGGAAGCAGAAGAAAGAAGATTGACTGCAGAGAGGGAAGCAGAAAAGGAGGAGAAGAGATTACAAAGGGAACATGAGTTACGATTAAGGGAGTTTGAGTTTCAAGGCCATGCTCCTGAAAATGGTGCCAGTCCCTTTACCTCTGATGCCACTGCTAGCCAGGGAGCCTCAACCTCAGCTATGAACTTTCATTTAGATCATTTTGTTGAGAAAGACGATGATATTGAGAGCTATCTAAATAGATATGAACTATTGGCTACCACATATGGGTTAGAGAGAGAAAGGTGGAGCTTAAAGTTATCTCAAGGTCTTCGTGGGGCAGCTTATGAAGTTTTTGCCAAAATGAGCAGAGGTGATCAGGAAAATTATGACATGTTAAAGCAGGCTCTTTTGTTAAGATATGAAAAGAACGCAGAATTTTATAGTAAAAAATTTAGGAATGCTAAACTACTGTCAGGTGAAACCTATCACCAGTTCTCTGCACGGTTAGAGACATATTTGGAGAAATGGACTTCTCTGGGGAAAACCCAAGATCTTAAGGAAATGATCCTTATAGAACAATTAAGAGAGTCCATGGCTCCAGACATGAGAAAGTTTCTCATGGAACAAGGTGCAGAGAGGCTGGGTGAGTTGCTAAATGTTGCTGAAAGGTATCAAGCGGCTCAAGCAGAGGTAACAGGTAATAAAAAGAAACAGGTGGATAATTTTAGGGCACCACAGAACTTTAATAAATTTGATCCTAGAGATCAAAACAAAGGTAAGCACCAATTTGATAGGCCACGGTATGACAATAAAAATAAAACCCCACAATTCGATGAAAGGAAATATGATGAAAGAAAATCTTTCAACCAAGGAAAAAGGTGGTGTAAAAATTGTAAGATGAACAATCATGACACTGACCATTGTAGAAGGAAACCTCCTCATTGTGCTGCTATGACATCTGGGAAAAAGGAAAAAAAGGTCAAACCTGCAGAACTACAGGAACCATACCACCCCCCAGTGTGTGAAGATGTCATTTGTAATGGTGTCACTATAAGGTGTTTATATGATACCGGTTTAGATTACGATTCCGTTGTGAGTTCTCACCTGGTGCAGGCCGATCAATACACCACAGAAACAGTGGAGATTCAAACTGCAACCAAGGATGTAGCTACCATGACACTTCCCGTCGCCCGGATAAAGGTGAAAACGCGATATGTGGAAGGAATCATTAAAGCAGCAGTGATAAATGAGCCAATCTACCCTCTGATATTGGGGTGTAGATATGTCTTCTTGGGGAATCCCAAGAGACCTGTGATATTGGCAACAGTGCAGACCAGATCACAGTCTAAAAAGGAGGAGGATAATCCAATAAATACTCATCCAGATGAGATGAGGAAGGCACAGGCTGAGGACAAAACACTCAAGCCGTGTTTCAAGAAGTTGCCCAAATCTCATACACCTCCAGGCAAGGGAGAGTTTTATATGAAGAACAAGCTGATATATAGGAAGGCTGGATCTGAATCCAATGGTCACGGACAGCTGGTCCTTCCCACTTCATATAGAACTAAAGTGTTGGAACTAGGGCATGCGATTCCCTTCAGTGGTCATATGGGGATCAGCGCAACAGGACAGCGTATAGCTTGTCACTATTTCTGGCCAGGAATAACTGAAGATATCAAACGATATGTAAAATCCTGTCCAGAGTGCCAACGAGTAGCACCTAAACATTAGACTGCACCAGCAACTCTGGGGAAAATGCCCATAGTGGGAACACCCTTTGAGAGAGTTGCCGTGGATCTTGTGGGACCTCTCACCCGAACCAAGAGAAGGAACAGCTACATTCTGACTCTGGTGGACACTTGTTCTATGTGGGGAGAGGCGGTAGCCCTGTCATCGATTGATTCTAAACATGTGGCAGAGGCATTGCTCACAATTTTCACAAGGTTAGGTTTTCCCAATCAAATCTTGACTGATAATGGCTCTCAGTTCAAGGGGAAACTAACAGAAGAAGTTTTCAGGATCTTCCAGGCCAAACACTTCCATTGTAGTGTGTACCACCCCCAAGGGAACGGCCAAGTGGAAAGATTTAATGGCACGTTGATGTCGATCCTGAGAAAGTTGGCACACGAAAAACCAGATACGTGGGACCAGTACCTTCACGCCGCCCTCTTTGCTTATCGGGAGGTACCCCATAGTTCAACCGGTATGGCCCCGGCAACATTATTGTTTGGAAGGCCAATAAAAGGTTCCACTGGAAGCTCTGTTAAGAACGTGGACTGATGAAAAAGCAGAGGAAAATATTACATCCTCATATCAATATGTGAATGAGCTGACCACTCGTTTAAAAACTGGCTGGAAACTTGCCAATGAAAATTTGAAACAAGCCAGGAAGAAACATGCTGCCTATTATAACAGGAAAGCGAAAGACAGAGATTTGGCTGTGGGAGAGACGGTACTGCTTCTTCTCCCCGGTAGTCAGAATAAGTTACAGATTGGATGGCAAGGTCCATATACAGTTCTAGAGAAGGTGTCTAGAACAAATTATAAGATAGATAAGAAGGGGAAAGAAAAAATCTATCATGTGAATCTCCTGAAGAAATATTTGGAAAGAGAACATCAGGAAGAGACACACTTGTTGACCTTGTCCATTGCCATGGAGATGAAAAAGGAACCACTTTCATCATTTGAATATCCATTACACCCCTGTGAGACAGCGGCACAGGTGAAAATCAGTACACATTTAACGAAAACGCAGAAAGAGAGAGTACAACAGGTTCTAGATACTCACACAGAGGTGTTAACAGACCGACCTGGGCATACAAACTTATTGGAATATGATATGAAACTGATAGACCCCACACCTGTCTGTATGAAACCATATTCGATTCCTTTTGCTAAGGAGAAAGCTTTGAAGGAAGAGATAGACTATTTGTTGAAGGAAGGAATTATTTCACACAGTGAATCTTCGTATAGTTCCGGTGTTGTACTCTTAAGGAAGCCCTCTGGAGAACATAGACTCTGTATAGATTACAGGAGACTGAATGCTATTACAGAAGGACAGGTGGATCCATTGCCGGATACAAATCAGTTGTTTGCCAGACTAAATAAAGCTAAATATTTCTCAAAAGTGGATCTGAGTAAAGGATACTATCAGATTCCAGTAAAGCCTGAGGTTAGACCATACCTAGCTTTTAGTACGTCAGAAGGACACTATGAGTTTAATAGATTGCCATGTGGATTGAAGAATGCGCCTAGTGTCTTCTCTAGAATGATGAGAAAATTATTGGACCCTCTGAATAATCCATGTATCACAAATTTCATGGATGATATCCTTATAGCAACAGAAACATTTGAGGAACACATTGACTCTCTGAACATGCTGTTTAATCGACTTAGGGAAGCGAATTTAACAGCCCGACCAACCAAATGTTGCGTTGGATGTAAAGAATTGGAATTCTTGGGACACACAGTTTATCAGGGAAACATGACCCCTGACCCAAAGAATTTAGAGAAACTAAAGAAAGCCCCGAGACCACAAACCAAAAAAGACGTGAGATCCTTTGTCTCATTATGTGGTTTCTACCAAAAGTATATCAAAAACTTTAATTCCATATGTGCACCGTTAACTGATTTGACACGTAAGGGAAATCCAGATCGAATTACATGGACACCACAATGTGAAATGGCTTACCAGGAATTGAAGGAAAAGCTCACAAGCAAACCTATTTTGAAATTACCTGACTTAAGTCAAGAATTCATTGTAAGGACGGATGCCAGTAATATTGGGTTAGATGCAACTCTGCTACAGAGATCAGATGCATTGGATGGGGAATTAAGCCCAGTGGCATATGCTAGCAGAAAGTTGAATAAAGCTGAAACCAACTACTCAACTAGCGAAAAAGAATGTCTTGCAGTAATATGGGCGATAAAGAAATTCAATATTTATCTGTATGGGAAGGCATTTAAGTTGCAAACGGATCACAAACCTTTGTCGTTTCTAGCACAGGCTAGGCATGAGAACTCGAGATTACTCCGTTGGTCCTTATTGATGCAGCCATTTGAGTTTAGCATAGAGTATATAAGTGGAAAAACAAATCTGGGAGCGGATTTTTTAAGCCGCCATCAGTGTGATGAGAATCACCCTAAACTCCAGGAAAAATAATAAATTTCTCTATGTGTATATAGAATTATAGACTGACATATAACGTCTGTTTTAAGTGGGGAGGATTTGTCGTGAGAAATTCTAATCCACATATATAAATTATCACGTAAATGTAAAGCCTAACAAATAACTTCAATAAAAGGAAAGAAGAATGGTAAAGAACAGTGCTGTCACAATGACTGTACTCGAAATCCCCCTTGTTTTCTAATTCGTCTGCAAATTGTAACGTTTCACGTTGATAGTAAAAGCCTACTGCTTCAATTCCCGCTTTCTACGATAAAACATGTGCTGCATTTCTAAGAAAAACCTTGAGATACACAGCTGACCTAGATTTAAAATTCCATTCATGTCTTTTTATACACTACGTTATCTAAAACGAAAGACAGATGGACTAAAGATAGAAAGAAGGGAGGGCTGAAAGCAGGGACGCAGGCAATACTACCACAGTCGCGCGATACACAATTACTACCATCACGCGTGTAAGGCCACAAGCACTAGCTTTTTTCAAATCGACAGTGATAAAAAACACTACACAAACGAGAGTTAGGTTTTAAAAAACTTACAAAACGCTTATTAGGAAATATGACATTATACTGGTTTACGTTTGAAAACATTACAGTACCCAGACACCACCTCGTATTCGAAGTAAACAGGAGGTAGAAGAAAGTGCATATTTTGAACGCAGCCACTTAGCTCCTTTAAATTTGTATATTTGGGTTCCTTAGGACTTGCTGACAAAGAATATGTTAAACGTTACGCAAATAGTCTAGGAATTACCAAATTATAGCCAAAAGAAATAGTGAGGGATGTCAGACAACACCCAAATCAGAATCACTCAGTGGCAGATTTTCACCCCACCATTGTACGGGAAATGGGTCTCCATGTTAAATCCGATTTGATTGGAGCGCAATAAATGTAAGGCTAAACACGATTAGTCGGGCTATAAATACTATCTTTCGTTGTCAGGGGAAACGGGAGTAGGAGTACTTTTTTTCAAACGATTGGGTAGACATGGCACGATTGGTTAGACCTGTCAATATAGTCAATTAGAGGCGTCAGGTCACCACCACATTTGCAAATAAACTTACTACAGAACCAGTGCGTTGAGCACCAGTGCATATTTTTCTAAATAAAAGCCTGGGACATCGGCAGATCGAAATTGTGTTATATTCAGTGCCAGTCAACGTAATTCTGTATTATTTCCATGAATTGTGGTAAGCTTGAAATATTTGATATCTTTTAATGAAAATTGAATGTACATTGATAATTTATGTCTGTATATATGTGTGGTTCAGTAGCGAACATGAGGTAAAGCCTCTATAGTGCTCCAGCCTGAACAGAAGGTGTCGGAGGAAAGTAAAACTACATGGAATTGCCAAACAGTACACTGACACCTAGCTTATTGACTAGAAAGAAATAATGCTGGAATTGCAGAGGCGTAGTAATCATTAGGGAGGAATATACTGGTGTAAATTGTTTCAGGTACAACCTTCTTGTTTCAGGGACTGTGGTCCTAAAGTTATTGAGCAGCACCTGGTCAGAGCTTTGCTGAATCCAGAGAGGACAGCATACTCCTTGGTCCATATAGCAAACAGTGAGGTGTCTCCAGAACACAGGGGAGCAATCGAGCAGAGGAGTCTTTTCCTGCCGCCATCACGAAAGATAAGCCTATGTGGCCAGCGGAGCTCAACATTATGTAACCCCATCTTAAACTGACATTGTTAAAAATAAGAGGGGAAATTAATTGTTTTAATGAACGGAACTGAGAACATCTCCAATACTAGTTCCAATAGAAACAAACACTTGAAGTCATGATGACAAATAACAACATAGCTTGAAAAAACAAAACCAGTATTACCTCATATTACTACTACACAACTGACACACATAGGATAATATTAATAAAATATGTCACTACAAGATTCATATTGATAAATTCTGTACATATAACTTGTAATTAAAATTGATTGTGATTCCTGGTTCACTTTGTATTTGAATCAGGGCACATATATATTAGTGACAGTAATTAATACATATTTATATTTGAAAATTTACCAGTGCCTCATTTAAGAATAGTCTTATAGAGTGTTAAATGTGTGTGAGTGTCACAGTGTTGTCACGTGTGGTGGAATAAATTAAATTGTTTATCTGTCTGTTGTTGTTGTGACTTACACTTCATCATATACATACCCTAGACATTCAACGTAGTCATCACAATATTCCAGAATAATTCTGACTGAGGTATAAATATGTGGTAGCAAGTAAGGTCATCTGTAATACACTACCCTTATTAGATACAGATACCTTCACAGCTGATCTCAGTCAGTACACTAAGTCCCCTATAAATATTTATAATATCCCACTTTACCACATAGTTTCTATTGTCTTCTACACTGATGAATAATTTTAATTTACTAAAATGTCACTGATTTTGACTGTGAAGATAGGGTGGATTCATACTGTCCTTAAACTCATCATTCACTATAATTTTAGCAATATATTTATAGTTTGTGGTAGTGCTATCTTTTATTGAACACGCTGATCAGTGGCAATGTAAGGCCACTTAACTGTCAAATCAGAAAATCCCACACTCTCCTGCCGTGGACGAACACCTCTGTGACTTGCCAGGCAGTGGACAATGGTGTCTGGCTTCAACAACTTCACGAGCTCTTAAACCTCAGAGTCCAATCGAGTTATAGGAATCAGATACTTCGGGTAATGTGCAAGGTACAACGTTTGCAGGATAAAACCTGAAATGCAAATAATCACAACCCCTGTATGGTCCAGCACTACTATGTCTTTACACACAAAGGACATAACATACAGTGTCAGACATTGTGCTAACATGTGCACAGGACAATTTACCTCACCACCCATCACAGCCAGTTCACTGTGACTACAATTTCCTTATAATTCCTAAGTTTGATTCCCTTGTCCATGATTTGCTTCCATACAATGATTTGGAATAGTATAAATTTACTAAGTAATATCTTGATCGATTCATTACAACAAGTCCTGTCAATCCTTCCTTAGGTTCCATGATACATGTCATTCCTTTAACAAATACTCTTTCAAATGTATTATCAAACTTACAGTGGTATTTTTGGCATATTCTCAATTATCCTACACATTTTACAATGCTGGCTTTCGCCTCTAAGATCAACACATGCTTTCCAGCAAGCAACACATTCGTCCTGGAATATTCTTAACACAGGCTTTTTCACTTTCTAACACACAAGTGGATGAAATCACAGGAATAATACATAAATATGTACATATATAAATATATATAGAGTCATTTTTACCCTCAGGCAAAACATACAAGCTGTTAATGGCATCTATGGTCTGCGCAACAGATGCGGTGGCAAAGGTACACGACGATTACAGTTACCGCTTCTTTCTGTACAACTTGAAGTTTTGAATTTTTGTTAGTGGCGTCAAATAGCCAAGGGCAAGGTCTTTTATAGTCACGCCTCCGGCGTATCGGATGACATGGGTGGGAAAAGGAGTAAAGAATCCCAAAATGATGCATATTTTTGCCTTCTGTTCAATGTATAAAATCTAGTTTTTCACTTATCTTCCTTATTTATTAGCCGATTTTGGTCATTTAAAGGTGGACTTACACTGTGAATTATTTTGTATCGATTTATCTATAAATCAGTTAATTTGCACAATGCATTTAATTGTATGCATGCTTTAACTAGCTAAATTGGACTAAATCCTGATGTAACACAGCTCTTTTACTCGATATTTCTATTTTACTAGATTATTATTCGAGAAAATATTTACACTTACCTCTAAAGTAACATTCCCGTTGATGAATTATATAATCTTTTCCGGTGATACTTCTTTATTTCTTATGAAATTAAATAAATTCTTACTATCATTTACACAAAATGGGCCTCTATGTTAAGCCTAAAAGGTTTCATTATACACACTAGAGAATGGAGCGTTTTCATTGGCTCTTGTATCGGTCCGTTTTTCTATAGTATTGCGTGCGGTAAATATGACCGTGGTGTAAGACAGACCAAATCACGACAAGGAGAGTAAAGGTAAATGATGCTGATGATGATGATGATGATGAATGTTGAATTATTAAGGTAACATTATTTTTATATTTAATTTTGTTTTATTTCAGCAGTGCAGCCATGGACGCCTCCGCCCCTCTTAACTGACTCTGGATTCGCAAGACTCAATTGTGCCACTCACCTAGATGTGTTAGAGCCTAGCTGCCCTAAAAAGTATTAACCTCTACATATAAGGTTTTAACCTACGAACTTATCATATTGCAAACGCCTACGTTCAGTTGAAGTGCGTAATATTTTTGTACTGCTATCCCGGTGAGAACTATAAATCATACATTTGCGGTATACACCTGATTGATGCAACTCTGCTACTGCTTGCATTGTCACCAAAGGTCTAGGATTCCATGGCTCGAAAACTACTGACTATTGGAATCACGAAGTAAATCTTAAAACATTCAGGACTATAATTACTTCTGATTTCACGCTGCACTCACATAAATCTATTCGTTACAAGTGAATATCTGAAATCACGCAATCATTTTGGAAAAATTAACTCGTATTTCAAAGCTGATATTTTTCTTAATTATTACAAAACATTGTTACGTATTCAGTCCAAGCGTTTCTTTGTTTATACATTCAACTAAAGGCCTAATTTGGCAAGCGATGTATTTCACGAATAGGAAGCGTTTTAATTGCTGTCTCCTTAATATCGCCAATGGTCTAACTGCCAATGAACTCACTGTTCAGAAATATCAGAATGTCGGCATCATGACTAAAGAAAATTTTAACTTTGAAGTCAGAGGTTTAATGAAAGTGCAATGGAAAAACATGGAAAGGAAAAGTTAATTTTCGGCTTAATTTCTGTTTTTCTTTTTCTGTGATATGAAGGTAATACTCAGAAAATCGTAATGAGCCTGATACATTGGAGATAAAGGAACAGCACTCACAAGAAGAGCTCTGACTCTCAGTAATTATTGCTTGAAGAAAGGAACTAAATTTGCTTTAATCCTCTGAAGAGTCTAAATTTTGAAAAACCGCCAAGCGTCTCAGACGAACGATGAAAGAAAAGAACGCAAATAAATAGCCTCGGCCTCAGATTTTCTTGAAGAAAACTTCGTCAACATAGCCGTAAGCTATATACAAGCTTATTCGTCCACGCAGCGCCTGCTTTCATCTCTGCTATCTGCAAAACTAAAACATGTGAAATTCCATCATTACCTCAAAGTTATCAGTTGCATGGCCCATCACCGCACCAACGAATACTTGAAAGCTTTGTGGAGATTTTGATAGCTAAACTAAATTTATTTTCTGCAATTTTTATAGGAATAATTTTACTAAATTAGAACATACAGCAAAGTAGCCGTGGTAAATTAGACATATAGTAAAAAAAGCCGTTGACGGTTCCTGAAATTTCGGCTGTTACAGGAATCACTTTAGAGTTCAAATACTCCGTGGTTACAATATTTCTTATGGAGGAAATTAAACATTTGGTTTTTAGCATTAATGGATAGCCTTTCTTTGCAGCTTTAGACAGCTTAAAGTGTGTACTCAGTTCTTGATATCGTGTACAGAGTGTGTAATTCTTTCAAGTTTAAATTTAATGCGGTCCTGAATTCTTTTACAATAAGTGCATAAAGCACATAAATAGCTTACTCTCAGTGCGTACAGAAAATGAATACCTTACACTCCGTGAGTAAACACCATGAATAACTTACACTGAGTGAGTGCAGCATCTGAATACTTTGTACTCTCCGCGTGTAGCATATAGTAGCCTCCTCCTACATAGCCATAGTAGTAGCACGTGAGATCTGAATTCAGCAAGCGTAGTTCAAGAGATT
Source organism: Oreohelix idahoensis (assembly GCA_024509875.1). Classification (NCBI taxonomy): domain Eukaryota; kingdom Metazoa; phylum Mollusca; class Gastropoda; order Stylommatophora; family Oreohelicidae; genus Oreohelix; species Oreohelix idahoensis. The sequence continues at coordinate 224,628 of JAMPIV010005338.1, forward strand.
TACCCTTCATTACGTGTTTTTAGTAACTTCGTGTACTCAGCACGTACAGTTCATGAATTCTTACACTCAACGTGACTGTATAGTTCACTGAGTCTTACACTCATCGTGACCTGTGCTTCATGGAGTCTTGCACTCAACGTGACTGTATAGCACACGAATTATTACACTCAACATGACTGTATAGCACGTGGATTATTACACTCAACGTGACTGTATAGTTCATGGCGTCTTGCGCTCAACGTGACCTGTAGTTCACGGAGTCTTGCTCTCAACGTGACTGTATAACACATGGATTATTACACTCAACGTGACTATATAGTTCATGGAGTCTTATACTCAACGTGAATTGTGGTTCATGGAGTCTTGCGCTCAACGTGACCGTATAGCACATGGATTCTAGCACTCAACGTAACTGTATAGTTCATGGAATGTTACACTCAACGTGACTTTATAGTTCATGGAGTCTTGCATTCAAAGTGACTTATAGTTCATGAAGTCTTGCACTCACCACGCGTCTGCATAGTGCATAAAGTCTTGTACTCAACGTGTCTGATTTTAATGGGCTCTTATACTCAACGTGTGTGTTATAGGAGTCGTACACACGACGTGACTGTGTAGTTTATGGAGTTTTGAGCTAAACGTGTTGTATAACTCATGGAGTCTTACACTCAACGTGACCGTGTAGGTCATGGATTCTTACACTCAGTGAGCTTGTATAATTCATTGAGTATTTAACTCAGTACTATTCGTGGAACTTTAAACTCACTGCGACTGTAAAATTCATGGAGTCTTAAATGTATAGATCATGGCGTCAACCACTCAACGTGAATAAATAGTTCATAGAATCTTAAAATCAACATGACTGCATAGTTAATGGAGTTTTATACTACAACGCGACTTCTTACAACTTCAAGAAATCTTACAACCATTACTAATAAATAGTTCATAGACTCTTACAATCTACGTCACTGCATATGTTATGGAGTCTTACACTCCACTTGTGTGTATGGTACGTTGACTCTTACATTCAATGTATCTGGAAGAGTGTTGAGAATAAGTGTGGCAAATAGTAGCAACATTGCACTTCGAGATACACACATACATGCATGTATACTCTCTGTTCACGCCTTACGACACATGGAGTCTAACCTGCAGATGGGCCACATACAAGGACGCCTGCACTCGAGCTCTCGTGTACTTTTGAAGTCGCGGTGTGTTTACATGTTAAGGTTGCCAAGCCCAAGCACAACCTCATAATAGTTGCTTCGTACGACACGCTTGGTGGAGCAATAGTCATTTTCTTTCTATTTCTGATCCGAGCGCCCCCCCCCCCCCCCCCTGAACTTCGCAGGTAACTTACATATTCTTCACAATCTTAAACGTGGGGTGCAAAGAGCAAGCATACAGTGTGTGAACTTTTCTTTTGAGAGATGATTTATATTTTAGTTTGTGTAGTACAATGTGGTTATATAAGGGATTCCAATTATATACTTCATTATCAAATATCCGTGAGGATAAATGATGCATTTCGAGTTGAAATAAGTCAAAGAGAGACATGATGTCAAATGCGAAGAAAAAAAAAACATAAACGTACACAAACACATAAATAATAGTGAAGTTGTCCAAATGGCGTGACCAGGATTCGAACCTACATCGTTTCATTAGCTTACTGCCGTATATACAAGTTTTGTCCCATTTCATTTCCCGGCAAGCCACCTACCAGTCTCTCGTACATTTGTCTTACTTACTTACTTAGTCGTTCCCCTTCTACCGTGAGGTGTAGAGGTTTGGAAGAGAGAGCGCCAGACCATTCTATCAGCTGTCTTCTTCCTGGCCTGGTTCCATTCTAGTCCTCGGTCCTTCAAAGATTGTCTAATGTTGTCCTCCCAGCGGACTCTGGGTCGTCCTGGAGGTCTGGATCCCTGGCTCTTTGTTTCCCATGCTTGTCGTGGTAGCCGATCTTCTCCCATTCTGCAGACATGGCCAAACCATCTTAGTTGGGACTGTTCTATTTGGGTCTGCAGCGGATGGGATTTTAGGCCTTGACGGATCGTCTGGTTGCGGACCATGTCTCTTCTTGTTACTTCAACCACTTTCCTCAGATACCTCATTTCTGAGGTTTGGATCTGGCTTTTGTGGGTTGTAGTCATTGCCCACGACTCGCATCCATATGTCAAGACTGGGACATAGGTGGAGCGGTATACAGCCATCTTCGTTTTCTTACCAACCTCTTTCTTGCTGAGGAATCCACGATTTATGGCCTGAAAAAGTCTCCCAGCCACTGCTTTTCGAGTGGCCAACTCTTCTTTGATGCCTCCCTTTCGGTCTATAATAGCTCCGAGATATTTAAAGTGGTCAACCTGCTCCAGGACCTGTTCTCCCAACTTAATCTGATGTTTTCTTTCTTCTCGTGATATCACCATGGATTTTGTTTTAGAGCTGCTTATGACCATCCCTCTCTTTTCCAGCTCTTCCTTCCAGACTTGCAGGTTGGATTGGAGATGTGCCTCTGATTTAGCAATCAGGGCAACATCATCAGCAAATGCCAGCTCCGAAATATAGACCTGTCTCATCTTCCAGTACCCCACTGAATACTTTCTTGTTCTCTCCTTACATGCCTTGATGACATCGTCCATAAGGAGTATGAAGAGGTAAGGTGATAGGATATCACCTTGTCTTACACCAGTGGTGGTCCTGAACTCTTCTGACTTATGGTTTGCTGTCCTCACATAATTTCTGCAAGACTTGTAGAAGCTCTGTATAGCATGAATCAGAGGTGCTGGAATATTCTTCCTTGCCAAACAGTCCCAAAGTTTGCTCCAGGGGACCCTGTCAAACGCCTTTTCCAGATCTATGAAACAAAGATGGATCTCACTCTTATACTCAAGGGCCTTTTCACTCAGCTGTCTGAGTGTGAAGATTAGGTCTTGAGTACTTCGGTTTGCTCGGAATCCGCACTGGACCTCATCCAATTGTGGCTCAGCTAGGCGTCGGAGTCTCTGCTCTAGGATTCTAGAGTAGATTTTACCAGGGACACTGAGAAGGGATATGCCTCTATGGTTTCCACATTGTCGATTGTCACCCTTTTTGAAAATTGGTGTTATGATGGCGATCTCCCAATCCTTTGGTATGGTCTTGTTGCACCATGCTGCCTGTAGGACCTTTAAGAGTAATAGGTCGCCTGATGCTCCCATGTACTTAACCATTTCTGGTGTTATACCATCATGCCCTGCTGCTTTGCCCATCTTGATTTTCTCTAGTGCTGCCCTCAGTTCTTCCATCTTTATGTCATCTTCACCATCATTGGTTTCCTCTTCTGTGTCAGTGGTTATCATTTCTGATGCTTCATCATGCTCACCATCCAGGAGTTCTGAGAAATATTCTTTCCATCTTTCCATTACTTCCTTCGGGGCAGTAAGCAATTTGCCTTGCTTGTCCTTTATAAATTTGAGAGGGCATTGTTTTTCTTTCCTCATGTTCTTTAGGGTCTTATAGAACAATTTCTGGTTTTCTTGTGCATCTTTTTCTAGCTTTTCTCCAAATTCTTCCCAGGACTTCTGTTTTGCTGCTAGCACTTTGTTCTTTGTTTCTGTTCTGAGTGTCACATATTCTCTATATTTTTCCATTTGTCCTGTTGTGTTTATAGCTCCTAAGTATTGTTTCCATGCCATTTTCTTCTCTCTTATTTTCTCTTTGACTTCCTCTGTCCACCAAGGTGTCCTCTTTCTCTGGTTCCCAAGTCGGACTTCACCACATGCTTCTGCAGCAGCTGTCTTTATGATATCCTTGAATTTATTCCAGAGGGTTTCCAAGTCATCAGGTCGTTCTTCTGTGTTGCTCACTGCTGTAGCAATAAGCCCCTGATATCTGGTCTTAATTTCTGGCTCTCTCAGCTTGTAGGTCCTAATGCTCATTTCTCCTGCTTGTTTACTTGGTTTCTTGCGTGATGTTGGGCAGTTCCTAGGCTGAGCAACTCTTTCAGTTGTTCGTTTGATTGTTAGCAGGTAGTGATCACTTCCAATCTCTGGCCCCCTCCAGACTCTTGCATCTCGGACATATCTGAATGAGCTTCTCCGAACAATGGCATAGTCGATCACTGACTTCTCATTCTTGGTTGGTTCACATCTAGTGTATGCATGTATGCGCTTATGGGGGAACCTTGTGTTTGTAATGATCAGATTCTGCTCACTGCAGAATCTAAGGAGTCGCTTTCCATTGTCATTGAGAGTATCTTCTCCATATCTTCCGATAACTCCACCCCATCTAGCATGGTCATTTCCAACTCTGGCATTAAAATCTCCGAGCATAATAACTTCATCTAGGCAGTCATCCACTGTCCTTTGAAGCAGCTCGAAGAATTCCTCCTTGACCTCTGCTCTCTCATCCTCATTTGGCCCATACACTATGACCAGGTTGACTATGGTTTCTCCTTCTTTTAGTTTTACAACCATAATGCGCTCCGAGACAAAGTTCCATCCCTTGATACTATCTTTTTGATTTTGGGCCACAATGCAACCCACGCCCCCTTTAGCCCTTTCAGATATGGGTACACCACTGTAGAGCAACATGTTGCCATCGAGATCCATGACTCCTTGTCCTTTTTTCTTCGTTTCCGTTATAGCCAGGATTTCTAGTTTTGCTTTCTTCATCTCTTCCACCAGCTCCTCTTCCTTCCCATTTATACTTCTTGTGTTCCAAGTTCCATAAGTCGTAGTCCGTAGTCCGTTCCAGTTCGTCGCCTTTAGAATCAGTCCGGTTTTCTCTCTTGTAGTTCGCGTAATCATGATTTAAAGCAAACAGGTGATTGGCCTGTTGTGCCTTTGCATGGTGGAGGGGCTGCCTCCTTACGGCCTCCATGCATTCCGCCCTCCTCCTTTTTCATCCGGGCTTGGGACCGGCATTGGCGGAGTTTCGTACATTTGTCAAGTACAAGTATTTCTCGAACTCCACCGTATCTTGATGGTCACTAACTTTGATTCAATAGTTCACGAGAGTAGAACGTGAAGGAAAGTATGCTCTGATCATATTGAATAATATACTAGAACGAGTAAACCATCGCACCAGCCTAAGTCCATCCAAAAATGACATCAACAACAACCTAGGACGCATGGAGCAGAACAGAATCTTCCAGCTAAGAACCGAACACGCCAGACGCAACGAGAATTTAAACAAATTAAACTCCACACATGAGCCTAATTGCCGCAATTGTATCCACCCATATGAGATAGGATCAACACGTGCAGCTCACTTGCCCGGGACTCCACAGACAGAAGAAAGCTACTACTGGGATCCCCAGCAATCACAAACACACTGTACTGCAGCATTCAACAGCTACAGAACACATGTACTTCTTACTACTTGACATTGGCTAAAAAAGAGAGACATGCTCAGAAGTCCTAGTTAAACAACAACCAGACAAAGTAATGTAACACGAAAATAGACATAATGTATCAATAAGAGACAGCTAGAATGAAAGAGATTCAATCGTTTAGCTAAACTGAGAAGTATTGCGCTCACGACGAAGAACCATGTCATCGAAACGCTAATGACAAAGAATGAAGTTTACATTGTTCCTGCTGGTTGTATACATTCAATTTCCACATACAATGTCTTTTTATCATCCCTTATTCGTGGCTTCTTTTTTGTTGCATCAGCGCAAACATACATTTTCTTCTGCCGTCTGTCTTGCGAGGGGCTCCTAGTTCTTTTTTGCTTTTATTTACTTCCTCTTGGAAAGTACCGTTTGATAAATCTCGTGCCACACGCTGCGGGTTTTTCATTGCAGATTTCTTACTTCTGTATTAGCCACGCGGCCAATTATTTGAGTATATGTTCTTCACAGTAAAATTGACAATCATGTCCACATGTTGATTGGAACTTTTAAAGCTGATCGACATGTCGTGGATTTTAAAAAAAAGGATGTTAAAGAATCGTATCAAAACATATTGTATGACGAATACAGCAAACAAATACAGAAAACAGACGATGATGTATATAATATGTTTGAAATAAAAAATAAAACAATTATTAACACTTCGTCAAAAATAATTCCGTAGTCTAGCGAGAAGTGAGCGTGTAGAATTTGAGAGCAAACCATCGGTTAAGGGCATAGAAGCCTTCTTTGTATGTGTCGAACAGATAGGTTGTGAGTTATTTTTGTCCCGTCTGAGTAGAGTGGATGGTGATAGATACGCGAGAAAAAGGTGTGAGAAATAGATTTCACGGGTGATAGCTTAAGGAACAAAATATGTCTATGGAATGAGTAAGTTTCTCTATTCCAGCCTTTCTATACGACTATAATTTAGTACAAGACAACCTTGCCCTCCTCATACATATAAATATAAGTTTAACTACACACACACACAGCTATGTGACAATAAGACACACAAATGTGAAAAACTACGCTTAATTGGGTATGGGTCTGACCAACACACAAAGTTAAGTTTCCTTTGTTGTTTATTATCATTTAAACTTGACAACATCAAATATCTAAACAAAGATCAAATATTTAAAGATTTACATACATATAAAATAGCAGAATAAACGTGCCCTCCCCATATGGAGAACAGAACCCAAAAAGTTAATAACCCAAAGGTCGAAGGTTTGCACTATGTTACAGAGTAGACAGTACAGTAAACAAGTTCCTACTATAGGCTACCAAGTAAAGTTAACAAAATAAGCAAATCCAATTTTGGTAAAGTCCCGGTAACAAAGAAAAAATATTCACTCTCTCTTTCATACAGTGGCTACTCAATCACTCTTACCTACTCTTGATGATATCCCTTAAAATTACAATTTTTCCTGACTATATAAAATGTCAGGTTCAATTCCCAAATTGGCCCCAGTCCTTCCTCTAACAAATAAAAACTAGTGAGGTGAACGCCGAATCTGGTGTGGGTTTTTCCTGGATGAACAAAATGTCACCGCCAATAGTTGATGTAGAAACGTTATCTTGGGGTTCACAGTTAAAAGAGGAAAATACTTCCAGTATTGGGAAACATCTGGTTGCTAAAAATGTTACAATTGATAAATGATGAAAATCCTATCGGCTGGCTCTACGATAGAGTGCCGATTCTGAAACAGCGTAAATTCTGGATGCTACGCTTGAATACGACTGTCAGAAGTGGGGAATAAATGTTATTTTTTTTTCACACCCCAGTGGGCTGATAACATTGAAAACTATTGCTGGGTTTGGTAAGTCCAGTTACATTTACAAGTTAAAAAGTTTCTCATGTATCGTTGGCAAATACTTGCTCACCAATGAAATTGGTGACGCACAAGCCAAAAAAAGACAACATTAACCAATCAGTAAAAGAAAAAAAGAAAAGACCGCTGAACGCCCTTGATCAGGTCTGCTAGGAATATATAAGAAACATTTATGGAAAAATACTACTATTCTATATAGCTACATATATGCACACAGACGGGGACAAAACGATCTCTTATCCACTCCATCAGTCCTGATTAAATTTAAAAGGCACACGGTGTCTTTAGCCTACCCTATCGCCCGTCGCTTAGCGAGTGTAGGTTGGATGAGTTATGCGACTCTCCCCCTCTTGCTCGCGCTTAACGATCAGCGGACAATGTCAGTTATCACAAACTATCGCCGGTCGTTAAGTAGCTATTAATTTTGTCGGCGTCTGATAGTTCAGTCGTATGATATTAAATAATAGGCACTTGTAATAAATGCGCACTATGAAATAAAACGTGAATTAGAATCAAAACAGAGTTCCCAGATAAAGCTTACGCCCCCGTCTTTCGTCGAGCGCTTTCGATCGTCATCAAAAGACTTATACGTGTAACGGGGTTCTCTAAGATTTTCTCTGTACGAATGCCCGCTTCTGAAGATCAAAGAGCCCATGGGTTTTCTGACTTACCCTGAGTACGAACTTCAAAAAATTCTGTGTTATTTACGTGCGGTCTGTCAGGTATCGTATAATTGACAGATAAGCTCGCGTGAGGAACCGAGGTATACAAACCTTATTCGCTACCTGTTATGACGGGCAGGTCACGAAAGTGTGTAAACACTTCGTTTGCTTATGTTCAAAGAAAAGAGGCGTGACGAAAAAAGTGAGTAGACACAGGCTGTAAATGCATGGTTTTGCTAGCAAATCCCCAGAACGCTGCGAGGTCACAACAGATAGTCAGATTACTGTAGGCTCTTTTTCCGTTATACGTCACAGTATGCGGCATGGGCGGCCAGGAGTGTAAAGGTAACATGAAACGACCAATGTCACAGAGGAAGTCTAGAACGATATGGTGCTTCAATTGTGAAGACTTCTCTGACCACATGGCAGCCAAGTGTCCATATGGCCCACTTCCGTAAAAGTGCTGTCATTGCAAACCCCCAGAGAATGTGATAGCCGACGGCCCCTCAAGCAGCTCCCTCTTTACACGTACAGCCACATCCACGTTGCCTTTAGGGTGCAGGCCAAGAAAGGGCCGTCGCAACTGCTACCTTACGGACACCAAGAAGAGTTTTCGACATTCAGAGGAAGCGTAACGTAAACAGACTGGGTGAATGCAAGCCGATATCCACAAGAAACAAATTTAAAACACGCTGGAATAGAATGGCGCGGTCATATATATATATATATATATATATATATATATATATATATATATATATATATATATATATAGTTATATATATATATATATATATATATATATATATATATATATATATATATAGAGAGAGAGAGAGAGAGAGAGAGAGAGAGAGAGAGAGAGAGATCTGACCTTTCTTTTGCTGGTTACCGCTGGTTTAAACGCAAATCTTTCGAAAGTTGTTTGTATTAAATCCGTTCTTCTTATTTGGTGTTGGTCTTTCCTCTTTCAGTTGAAGACCCGTCCCATATTATTATGCGTTTTTTTGTTGTTGTTGTTGTTGAGAAAGCATTACAAATTGTTGTAAAATAAATTATGCGAACTTAAGAAATCTCTGGTCTACATTTTAGGCTTTAATTCACTCACAGCTAGCAGATAAATTGTTTATCTTAAGAGTAAATGTAGCTTCTGTTAGCGATTGTAAACAATTTCTAGATTACTGCTTCTTCAATTTGTGTTTTAAATGTCTATTAACCTGAACGCTGAAGTTTTTATTCTTTATCAATTAATGTAACTTCACATTGCAATTTGGAATAGATAAGATGGCATTTTACTCTGTTAACGTAAACTAGGACATCTTAATAATTTCTCGGAATTTCATGAAAATGTTTGAATGTTGTGTAATTAACGCACAGCAAAATAACCCCCAAAAAGGGTGGGGTGGGGGGGTAGGGGTGGGGGGGGGGGGGAACAAAGTTTTCACGTGATCTGTTTTATATATCATATGTAGCCCCCTTCACTCATAACTGACTGTGGGAATTCGCCGTTAATGTGAGGGTCCTCAGGTGCGTTGTAATCTGGTGTTCCAGTGCCTTCATGTCTCTCTTGCATACATCTGTTAACCCCAGCTGCGGTCACATTACTCTTTCATTTGCCATCTGCCTGTTGTCCGTAGAAGATATCTTTAAGCATGTGACTCTCTTCCCTGCGGCGTACATGGCCAAGCTATCGTAGTCTGCGCTGTCTAAGCAGTTATATGCATACTTTGAAGGCCAGCACGTGACAGCACCTCGACATTTGTCACTTTGTCCTTTCAGGAAATACCAAGGATGTGGCTTAGACACCGTAGATGGAAGGTATTGAGCCTTCTTTCGTGCTTAACAAAGGTAGTCCGTGTCTCGCTGCCAAAATAAACACTTGCTGGTGACGCATGCATTGTATATCGATCTTATATTTGGCAGGTTAATTCTATCTTTCATCATTTTCTTTTTTGCTCCCTGTGTAGCACACAGCCACCACTGTATCTGATCATATTGCTAGACCCCTGCACCCAGCGTTCACAAGCATGTAAAATGGTGGTCTCTGTAGCAATTTATTTTACATAATGTAACCTCAGCTTAGTCGCCTTGTACGACATGCTTTAGGAAGCAGTAATCATTTTCCTTGTTTGTCACATCAGAGACGAAACCCCCCCCCCCCCCCGCCCCCCCCCCCCCCCCGCCCCCCCCCCCCCCCCCCCCCCCCCCCCCCCCCCCCCCCCCCCCCCCCCCCCCCCCCCCCCCCCCCCCCCCCCCCCCCCCCCCCCCCCCACCCCCCCCCCCCCCCCCCCCCCCCCCCCCCCCTCCCCCCCCCCCCCCCCCCCCCCCCCCCCCCCCCCCCCCCCCCCCCCCCCCCCCCCCCCCCCCCCCCCCCCCCCCCCCCCCCCCCCCCCCCCCCCCCCCCCCCCCCCAGGTTTATTTATATTGTAGGTAACACTTGATTTTGTGACTAAATCGGCCATCTGTTGTTGTTATAACATGAAACCAGGATTGTGAAGTCGGCCAAAAAAATTTCCGACTTCGACTCTTGAAATTTTAGAAGTCCAACTCTGACTCCCGACTCCGACTACAGTTATGTTTACTAGTCATATGACGTAAAGGTCGGAGTCGGGAGTTCGGACCATTTTTTACCAATTCCGACTCCACTAAAAAACGACGGACTCCACGACTTCGACTCCCGATTCCGACTCCACAGCCCTGCATGGTACTTTTGGTGAAATCAATATCTGATTGTATAGTTTCTGAGGGTCGCTGAGGATATAACGAAATAATAGGTTCACTGCTTCCTCTAACACATCGTTGGAGGCAACTGATATGATATTTGGTAGAGACTGGGATTTGGCAGAGACTGCGATTTGGCAGAGACTGAGATTTGGCAGAGACTGAGATTTGGTAGAGACTGATATTTGGTAGAGACTGAGATTTGGTTGAGACTGAGATTTGGCAGGGACTGAGATTTGGCAGAGACTGCGATTTGGCAGAGACTGAGATTTTGGAGAGACTGAGATTTGGCAGAGACTGGGATTTGGCAGAGACTGAGATTTGGTAGAGACTGAGATTTGGTAGAAACTGAGATTTGGTTGAGACTGAGATTTGGTAGAGACTGAGATTTGACAGAGACTGAGATTTGGTAGAGACTGAGATTTGGTAGAGACTGAGATTTGGCAGAGACTGAGATTTGATAGAGACTGAGATTTGTAGAGACTGAGATTTTGCAGAGACTGAGATTTGGTAGAGACTGAGATTTGGTGGAGACTGAGATTTGGTAGAGAATGAGATTTGGTAGAGACTGATATTTGGTAGAAACTGAGATTTGGCAGGTACTGAGATTTGGCAAGAGACTGAGATTTGGCAGAGACTGAGATTTGGTAGAGACTGAGATTTGGTAGAGACTGAGATTTGGTAGAGACTGAGATTTGGCAGAGACTGAGATTTGGTAGAGACTGAGATTTGGTAGAGACTAAGATTTGGCACAGACTGAGATTTGGTAGAGACTGAGATTTGGTAGAGACTGAGATTTGGTAGAGACTGAGATTTGGTAGAGACTAAGATTTGGCAGAGACTGAGATTTGGCAGAGACTGAGATTTGGTAGAGATTGAGATTTGGTAGAGACTGAGATTTGGTAGAGACTGAGATTTGGCAGAGACTGAGATTTGGTAGAGACTGAGATTTGGTAGAGACTAAGATTTGGCACAGACTGAGATTTGGCAGAGACTGAGATTTGGTAGAGACTGAGATTTGGTAGAGACTGAGATTTGGTAGAGACTGAGATTTGGTAGAGACTGAGATTTGGCACAGACTGAGATTTGGCAGAGACTGGGATTTGGCAGAGACTGGCAACTTCATTATGTAAAACACATTACCAAGGATACGACTGCTACAAGAGCACATGGGTATTTTGGTAGACGCTTCCTGTAACAGGTTCACCAACAGTGATGAACCCATGCTCCGTAGGGAGATAAAAAAGAAATACGGATTTTTTTATTTACCCTTTAGCTCTACCAGGAGCACCATTGGCTTCCATACTATCTTTTATCAAATTCTCCTGTCACGCCACATCAGCTCAAGATCTATCAATGTCTTCTTGACCATTTGCATTGGTTTTCATACTAACTCTTGCCAAATTCTCCTGTCATGCCACAACTTCTCAAGATCTATCACTGTCTTCTTGACTATTTACATTTCTGTCTGCACCTATCTTCTCCGTGTTTTGGTAGCTTCTCTTACCCTGGGTATTTCAGAACAAGGATCGACTTGTAATGCTATCACCATGTTTCCTTCGTCTTATTCTCATCTCTACATTTTCCTCTGGCACCTGTCTTGTCTTGTAATCAGTTCCACATGGAAGATCTTGTTGTGTCTTGTTTATTCTTCTATTCTACCCAAATCATACACATCTGTTGTAACTTCTTTGTTGTTGTTTATTGTTCTCCATGTTTTGTTTCAGAGCCAATTAATAGGACTGACTTGACATGTTAGTTGAAGATTCATATTTTTGTTGTTGTTGTTGAACGAATGACGATGATGGCTGTTGCATTACAAGTGTGGTGGGTTGATATGAATTTAATATATATTATGTGTAGCAGATGTGAAGTCAGCTATACAAGCCCCTGAGGAAGTATAACTTCTGAATATAATGTCAGGGAACCTGTCTTGCTTCCACCAATGACCCCAACCTGCTATGTATATTTTCCTTCTTATATGTACTGATGTATGGATGTTGTGTAGCTAGATGTCTAGGGTATATGCAAAGTATGTGAATAAAATAACAACAACCACACTTTAAAGTTACTTATCAAGTAATTTAACAACTCACTATTGAATTTCGGTCTGATAAAATTTTTTACAATGTGTTAAGTATAATTGAGTGAGTCAAATGAAGTTAAACGTCAAAATTTTATTAAATATATTTACACAAATACAAGTTTAACTAATAGAGTCTTTTATATCTTGATCATGAAGATTTTATGGCTGGAAAAGTTCTTTAGTGAAGTATTTCCTCTAAGAATAAGCACAGATTTGTGGGATTAATACTGTCATCATATTTAGGAATCTGTTTAATAGGATATTCGTGGAGGATCACGTTGTGAATTAACAAGGCCCCAAAACACAGGGCTTAGCTTTTCTATAGTTGTCGAAAATTCTGCGATGTCCTGCCTCTGAATCTGCCCTCTCACATCAAGGTACAGCTTTTGATGTTGGATACTTCAAGGCAATCAGACATATGGCCTCACACTGGTACTTTTCTCGAACATACAAGTGACTGGCACACTTCAGGTTATTACAGAAACCCTGGGAAGGAAAAGATTCATTTTCCTCAAAATACTAGTCTGACCTATCTCCACTCATAACAAGGTTTATACATATTAACAGATCCTAATCAGAAAATTATACACACATAGTGATTTTTTCCCATCTGTTAAAGTGCTTTATTCATCATCACGTATCCCAACCATATGTTGAACAACTTCCTAGTCATAAGACAATATTATAATTAAGTAAATACATTCAGGTGATAACCTGTAATTTATAAAGATGTCCAGTGATTTTCTGGCTATAACTCAACCATTATTCAGTAATTTCTTTTCCCTTATTAATTTCTTTTATCCCAACCTTTTAAGTAAAACTGTAAGGATTTTATTAAGTTCTTTCCCCACAATGTCAGAAATCCTGTCTGGCTTTTCTACAAAAGGATAATATCTTTCTTAGCAACTCGGTGAAACAACACAAAGTTTGATGTTGGCTTCCCTCTTTATATATTTTCTTTTATCTCCCAAAGTATAAATAAAGCTGTAGGGCTTTTACATGAAGCTATAAGATTATCTAACCCCATTTAATGATTTTACATAACATGTTGAAGTGGCACTTGTACGACTGGGACTCTACCCTTCAAATATTCATACATAATCAATATTGCAAACACATTTTCAAATACAATAATAATTATATAAATGTTGCTTCTTACAGTAATATTGAAATATCTCACTATATAAGTTAAATACAGGCTATAAATGGTCACACAGATCGCCCGCTGACATCAGAACTGCGAAGGCATATGAGCACAACTTGTCTGAATTCGTCAATAACTACACAAGTGAATATTTTATTTGCAAGTGGCAAGGAAAGTTTGGGCCTCAGTGTATTTATTCATACTCCTTAGTTATTCTAAGCAACCAATCAGGGGACTTCAGCTCCTACGCGTCTTTTTTTTAAAAGTTAACCTAATAATCTTCAAATCAGGAGACACCCCTTAATATGGCCAGCATCAGTAAAGAAGCCCTATACACGTCTATATATGTCTTCATTCTACCATATCGCCAGTATTCTCTAAGTCATTTCAATACAAAATGATAATATTTACTTCGTCTACCGTCTGTTATCAAATACATAAGGTTTCATACTTATGTCTATTATTTTTACCATTTTCGTTTTTCCTCCATATTTATGCCAATAGTATATCTTTCTTTCTACAGTAAGATAATATATTAGACTAAAGAATATTATATATTTAATAACTAATTAGTAGCATTTTAATCGTCTTTTAGTCTTTATTTTTCCTATCATTCGATTTGGACAGTTAGTTTCAGTTTCTAAAATGCAGGCGATAGTTTAAAAAAGACTCCGTACTATTTCCCCCTCTTTCTCACTTTTCCAAGAAAACCACAAAAATGAGGTAGTACACGTTCAAACTTTTGACCCAATATGCTCATATCTCTAACCTTCATCGTATGTTTTGGGTAAGGCGTGCAAGTCTGTGACGTCACATTGGCATTAATTCTTACTATCGTTTTTGGTACGTTAACCTTTGAAAGACCGAGTTATAAAATCTAATATTTCTGGCGGCGCGAACAACAATGACTCCACACAACTTCCTTATGTTATTCTTACTTACTTACTTAGTCGTTCCCCTTCTACCATGAGGTGTAGAGGTTTGGAAGAGAGAGCGCCAGACTATTCTATCAGCTGTCTTCCTCCTGGCCTGGTTCCATTCTAGTCCTCGGTCCTTCAAAGATTGTCTAATGTTGTCCTCCCAGCGGACTCTGGGTCGTCCTCGGGGTCTGGATCCTTGGCTCTTTGTTTCCCATGCTTGTCGTGGTAGCCGATCTTCTCCCATTCTGCAGACATGGCCAAACCATCTTAGTTGGGACTGTTCTACTTGGGTCTGTAGGGGGTGGCATTTTAGGCCTTGACGTATCGTCTGGTTGCGTACCATGTCTCTTCTTGTTACTTCAACCACCTTCCTCAGATACCTCATTTCTGAGGTTTGGATCTGGTTTTTATGGGTTGTAGTCATTGCCCATGACTCGCATCCATATGTCAAGACTGGGACATAGATGGAGCGGTATACAGCCATCTTCGTTTTCTTACCAACCTCTCTCTTGCTGAGGAATCCTCGATTTATGGCCTGAAAAAGTCTCCCAGCTGCTGCTTTTCGAGTGGCCAACTCTTCTTTGATGCCTCCCTTTCGGTCTATAATAGCTCCGAGGTATTTAAAGTGGTCAACCTGCTCCAGGACCTGTTCTCCCAGCTTAATCTGATGCCTTCTTTCTTCTCGTGATATCACCATGGATTTTGTTTTAGAGCTGCTTATGACCATCCCTCTCTTCTCCAGCTCTTCCTTCCAGACTTGCAGGTTGGATTGGAGATGTGCCTCTGATTTAGCAATCAGGGCAACATCATCAGCAAATGCCAGCTCTGAAATATAGACCTGTCTCATCTTCCAGTACCCCACTGAATACTTTCTTGTTCTCTCCTTACATGCCTTGATGACATCGTCCATAAGGAGTATGAAGAGGTAAGGTGATAGGATATCACCTTGTCTTACACCAGTGGTGGTCCTGAACTCTTCTGACTTATGGTTTGCTGTCCTCACATAATTTCTGCAAGACTTGTAGAAGCTCTGTATAGCATGAATCAGGGGGCTGGAATATTCTTCCTTGCCAAACAGTCCCAAAGTTTGCTCCAAGGGACCCTGTCAAACGCCTTTTCCAGATCTATGAAACACAGATGGATCTCACTCTTATACTCAAGGGCCTTTTCACTCAGCTGTCTGAGTGTGAAGATTAGGTCTTGAGTACTTCGGTTTGCTCGGAATCCGCACTGGACCTCATCCAATTGTGGCTCAGCTAGGCGTCGGAGTCTCTGCTCTAGGATTCTAGAGCAGATTTTTCCAGGGACACTGAGAAGGGATATGCCTCTATGGTTTCCACACTGTCGGTTGTCACCCTTTTTGAAAATTGGTGTTATGATGGCGATCTCCCAATCCTTTGGTATGGTCTTGTTGCACCATGCTGCCTGTAGGACCCTTAAGAGTAACAGGTCGCCTGATGCTCCCATGTACTTAACCATTTCTGGTGTTATACCATCATGCCCTGCTGTTTTGCCCATCTTGATTTTCTCCAGTGCTGCCTTCAGTTCTTCCATCTTTATGTCATCTTCATCACCATTGGTTTCCTCTTCTGTGCTAGTGGTTATCATTTCTGATGTTTGACCTTGCTCACCATCAAGGAGTTCTGAGAAATATTCTTTCCATCTTTCCATTACTTCCTTCGGGGCAGTAAGCAATTTGCCTTGCTTGTCCTTTATAAATTTGAGATAGCATTGTTTTTCCTTCCTCATGTTCTTTAGGGTCTTATAGAACAATTTCTGGTTTTCTTGTGCATCTTTTTCTAGCTTTTCTCCAAATTCTTCCCAGGACTTCTGTTTTGCTGCTAGCACTTTGTTCTTTACTTCTGTTCTGAGTGTCACATATTCTCTATATTTTTCCATTTGTCCTGTTGTGTTTTTAGCTCCTAAGTATTGTTTCCATGCCATTTTCTTCTCTCTTATTTTCTCTTTGACTTCCTCTGTCCACCAAGGTGTCCTCTTTCTCTGGTTCCCAAGTCGGACTTCACCACATGCTTCTGCAACAGCTGTCTTTATGATGTCCTTGAATTTAATCCAGAGGGTTTCCAAGTCATCAGGTTGTTCTTCTGTGTTGCTCACCGCTGCAGCAATAAGCCCCTGATATCTGGTCTTAATTTCTGGCTCTCTCAGCTTGTAGGTCCTAATGCTCATTTCTCCTGCTCGTTTACTTGGTTTCTTGCGTGATGTTGAGCAGTTCCTAGGCTGAGCAACTCTTTCAGTTGTTCGTTTGATTGTTAGCAGGTAGTGATCACTTCCAATCTCTGGCCCCCTCCAGACTCTTGCATCTCGGACATATTTGAATGAGCTTCTCCGAACAATGGCATAGTCGATCACTGACTTCTCATTCTTTGTTGGTTCACATGTAGTGTATGCATGTATGCGCTTATGGGGGAACTTTGTGTTTGTAATGATCAGATTCTGCTCACAGCAGAATCTAAGGAGTCGCTTTCCATTGTCATTGAGAGTATCTTCTCCATATCTTCCGATAACTCCACCCCATCTAGCATGGTCATTTTTAACTCTGGCATTAAAATCTCCGAGCATGATAACTTCATCTAGGCAGTCATCCACTGTCCTTTGAAGCAGCTCGAAGAATTCCTCCTTGACCTCTGCTCTCTCATCCTCATTTGGCCCATACACTATGACCAGGTTGACTATGGTTTCTCCTTCTTTTAGTTTCACAACCATAATGCGCTCTGAGACAAAGTTCCACCCCTTGATACTATCTTTTTGATTTTGGGCCACAATGCGACCCACACCCCCTTTTGCTCTTTCGGATATGGGTACACCACTGTAGAGCAGCGTGTTGCCATTGAGATCCATGACTCCTTGTCCTTTTTTCTTTGTTTCCGTTATAGCCAGGATTTCTAGTTTTGCTTTCCTCATCTCTTCCACCAGCTCCTCTTCCTTCCCATTTATACTTCTTGTGTTCCATGTTCCATAAGTCGTAGTCCGTAGTCCGGTTCCAAAGGTTGTTATTGCCGGGAGTTGTAGTGAGGATAAGCTCTCACTGCAGATAAAATACTTCTATGGCACGCGCCTCAAACAGCCTCTGACAACCAAGTCCAGCTCCCGGAATTCACGTGTGGCTCAATTTGAGCCCGGCGGAACTGTTTCCACTGACGGGAGAAGGGGCAAAGGCGAGCGACTGGCGCCTTAAAACCAGCAGCTTCGGGCAGATAGGGCTCGTGATCCTTGGTTGGTAGCTTATCTAAGAGAAGGAACTCTGAATTCAAACCACCGTTGCCTTGCGGGAATATCCATTTGTGGAATTGGCTTCGGGAGTAAACCCTGAGGATAAATCCGGAGTCGGAGTCCCTAAGGCAGTCTAATGTTGATTCGACATTATTCTGGCAACTCCTGCGACATGGCTGGTACCAAACTGTATCGGCTACTGCCGTTCCTTTGGATCTACCGGCTGTGTGGAGAGGGGGAACATGCTGCATGGGCAACAGCTTGATCTCCATATAACTGTGCCCAAGCTCGCGCCCTGGAGAGGACACTCCAGCTTCACCCTATAGGTGTCGGCAAAACACGGGAAGTAGCAGTTACCGGTTATAAGCCTTTTGCCCAATTGGCGTAGGGCATGGCGCCAGGGGCTACTTCCGACAGTGGGAGAGGTTCTAGGATCTCACTGGACAGCTACCGCCCGCTTCAAACTGGGCAGCCCCCAGTCAATAAGGTGTTGTCCTGCCACTGTCTGCTTTCCCCATTGGGTGCATGGGGATTAGGGTCAAACCCGAACTGCGGACAGAAAATTTTGCACCAAGCAATTATCGAAAAAATAGAAATAAGCAAACTCTCAGATTGGGATGCTGCAACGTCCGGACTATGTTGACTGGACTATCTGAAAACCTACATGATGTAAACGATGTAAGGAAGACAGCCATAATTAATGATGAGCTTAAACGACTTCAGGTGGATATAGCTGCACTTCAGGAAACGCGCCTGGCGGGCTCTGGAACGGTGAGCGAGAAGGACTACACATTTTATTGGCAAGGGAAAGATCTTAATAAAGCTAGAGAACACGGAGTAGGTTTTGCGGTCAAAAAATCGCTAACTAAAATGGTTGAACCAGGCGAGAATGGATCAGAACGCCTGTTAACGCTCCGCCTGCAAACTAGCACAGGTCCCATCACCCTTGTCAGTGTGTATGCTCCTACTCTGTACTCTGCCTCAGAAGCTAAAGATGAGTTCTACGAGAATCTAGCAGCAGTAATCAAAAGCATACCTAGGCAAGAACAGCTTGTTCTCCTTGGTGACTTTAACGCTAGAGTGGGTGCCGATAATGTTTCATGGCCTTCATGTCTGGGCAGGTTTGGTATTGGCAAGATGAATGAAAATGGACAACGGCTCTTAGAGTTGTGCGTCCACCATGATCTCTGCGTGACCAACACCTACTTTGAGACAAAACCCCAGCATAAGGTATCATGGAGACACCCACGATCCAAGCAATGGCACCAACTTGACCTGATTCTCGTCAGAAGGCCACTCCTCAGGTCTGTGCTCTCCACGCGCTCGTACCATAGTGCAGACTGTGACACAGATCACTCCTTGGTTTGCTGCAAAATCAGAGCACAACCAAGAAAACTCTATCGTGTCAGACATGAAGGGAAACCACGCATTGATACCAGCAAGATGTCAGACCCTTTCATGATCGCTCAATTCACTGCGACCTTCAAGAAAGTGCTCAGTAGCCCTCAGCATGGTGATACTATTACAGAGAACTGGGAGCATCTACGGAACACCATTCAAAGTACTGCACTTGCCACCTTTGGTAAGAAAACAGCAAAGTCAAATGACTGGTTTGACGCTTCATCAGATGTGATGGCACCTGTTATTGAAGCTAAGCGCAGTGCTATGAATGAATACAAACGTTCACCGAGTGCCAGAACCCTACAGATCCTGAGGGCTACGAGAAGCAAAGTTCAACAAACTGCTCGACGCTGTGCAAATGACTATTGGCTCCAGCTCAGTGAGAGCATCCAGATCGCAGCGCAAACAGGCAACATTAGACAAATGTATGACGGTATAAAGAAAGCACTTGGCCCCCATAAATGTAAGACGGCACCGCTAAAAACCATCAGCGGAGAGAAGCTAACCGATAAGGGTAAGCAGATGGAGAGGTGGGTCGAGCACTACTCTGAGCTTTACGCTAGAGACAATACCGTTACGCCTGCAGCCCTTGATGCTGTCAATAGTCTGCCAACTATGGAGGAGCTGGATGCCGAACCAACATTAGAGGAACTCAGTAAGGCCATTGATAGCTTGGCCTCTGGCAAAGCACCAGGCAGTGATGGGATTCCTCCTGATTTAATCAAATGCTGTAAGAGCACGCTATTACATTCCCTGCATAGGATGCTGTGCCAGTGCTGGGAAGAGACAACTATTCCTCAAGACATGCGAGATGCCAAGATTGTAACACTGTATAAAAATAAAGGAGACAGAAGTGATTGCAATAACTACAGAGGCATCTCTCTTCTTAGTATTGTTGGTAAGGTTTTTGCCAAAGTCATCTTAATGCGACTACACAAGTTAGCTGAGCGCATATATCCAGAGGCACAGTGTGGATTCCGAGCTGGCAGATCAACAACAGACATGATCTTCTCTCTCCGCCAGCTTCAGGAAAAATCAAGAGAGCAGAAAAGACCATTATATATCGCCTTTATAGACCTCACAAAAGCATTCGACCTGGTTAGTAGGGATGGACTCTTTAAAATCCTCCTGAAAATAGGCTGCCCTTCTAAAATGCTGGAAATGATAAAGTCATTCCATGACGACATGAAGGGAACAGTCCAATATGCTGGAAGCACGTCACAGCCCTTTGATATACGAAGTGGCGTTAAACAAGGCTGTGTTCTGGCTCCGACCCTCTTCCGAATCTTCTTTGCCTTACTCTTGAAACATGCATTCAGAGATGCAACTGAAGGAATATGCCTTCACACTAGGTCAGATGGCCGTCTGTTTAATCTTTCAAGGCTGAAGGCAAAAACAAAAATCAGAAGAGTCACTATAAGAGACTTGTTGTTCGCTGATGATGATGCAGTCGTCACTCAAAGCCAACAGGAGCTTCAGAGCTTGATGAATCGCTTCACTAAAGCATGCAAGGACTTTGGCCTCACAATAAGTCTAAAGAAAACGAATGTGCTGAGTCAGGATGTGGGTGCTGCACCAGTTATCACTATCGATAACTATGAATTGGCAGTGGTGCACCACTTCACACACCTAGGGTCTACCATCAATGACAAACTCTCACTGGATACAGAAATCGACAGCCGCATTGGCAAAGCTGCAGCTACCTTTGCCCGCCTCACATCGCGTGTTTGGGGAAACTCTAAACTCACAATGAAGACCAAAGCTGCGGTATATAATGCCTGCGTCACCAGCACACTCCTATATGGCAGCGAGACCTGGACGACCTATGCTAAGCAAGAAAGAAGGCTCAATACCTTCCATTTGCGGTGTCTACGCCGCATCCTCGGCATCTCGTGGAAAGATAAAGTGACAAATGTCGAGGTGTTGTCACGTGCTGGCCTTCAAAGTATGTATACGCTGCTTAGACAGCGCAGACTTCGCTGGCTTGGCCATGTTCGCCGCATGGAAGATGGTCGCATCCCAAAAGATATCTTCTACGGACAATTAGCAGATGGCAAGAGAACAGTTGGGCGACCACAGCTGAGGTTCAAAGATGTGTGCAAGAGAGATATGAGGGCACTGGACATGGATCCAGCAACATGGGAGGATGAAGCTGCCGATCGCACAAAGTGGCGATGCTATTTACGGCACCACCTCAGATTGGGCGAAGAGAGGCTCACACAAGAAGCAGAGGTGAGGAGAAAACGTCGAAAGGAGCACCAGGAAAATAAGCAGTTGAGGGCTGTCACCTCAGGGGCGCATTCCCATAGTCAGTTATGACTGAAGGGGCTATTATTATTATTATAGTCCGTAGTCCGTTCCAGTTCGTCGCCTTTAGAATCAGTCCGGTTTTCTCTCTTGTGTTACTCGTAATCGTGGTTTAAAGCAAACAGGTGATTGGCCTGTTGTGCCTTTGCATGGTGGAGGGGCTGCCTCCTTACGGCCTCCATGCAGGTCGCCCTCCTCCTTTTTCATCCGGGCTTGGGACCGGCATGGGCGGAGTTTATGTTATTCTTATGTTATTTTATACTTATAAAAGTGGTCACTAGTCTTACAACTGGGGAGAATTTTGCGAGACCATATGTGGGCGTGTTGTACATACAGATTGTATTTTACGACAACAAGAGTGATTGAAAATATTGTGGAAAGGGATTGTGTTTTGTTTACTGTAGTGAGCTTTTCATTCTCCTCTATTCACTGATGTGAAATGTTTGTGTGGTTTGTGCGTGATGTTTGTTAGAAAAGGAGCTGTTAGCTTTTCTCGTGTTCTAGGTGTGAGTAAGTTTGATGAAAGCCATTCAGGATGAAATTTTTTAAATTGTTTATGTAAAACATTTGCCTCGTTTTTTTTTGCGAGGCGCGTCCCGTTCAACCTAGTCGGTTATATTAGGGCGCATGTCCAAATATAAAAGACCCTTAGGTCTGAAAGATCTTGAGGTCGGGAGTTGATTTTGAGAAGGAGCAGTTATGTGTTGTCAACAAAGGCACTGTTTTAGGTGATTAGAGCCGTTAGAATGAAAGTGGATCTAGTATTAAACTGTCGGAGAAGCTGGGATAATTTAGGTATTGCCTATGAGCTCGGGAATACGCTGCGTTAAACCTGCAACATCAGTGTAACAATAATAATAATTCTTTTTTTTTAAATCTCATTATTAATCTAATGAACAGTAACAGTGATAGCGATATGTTATCTGGATTTCTGAAAGTCCGACTGGAATCAAAACATCATAAATCTAGATGACTTTTACCATGTGAATTAACGGATGTAGTCATTTCGATACAATATTTTTACACTGTAACCGAAAGTAAATCATTTAATATGACATTAAAAACAATTTAATCAGAGTTTTAAAAGCAATAATAGACTTAGGTTTTATTTTTTTAAAGCTGACAGTAAAAACTGAATTAAAGACGTCACAAACAGAGAGGGATTATCTTTATAAATTCGTTTCGAAGTAATAAGATTGAATTTAAATAAGAGATGAAGAAAATGAAGAAGATAAACGAAAGAAGAAAAGGAAAAACGAGAATAAGTAAATGTTTCAGTTAAACCGGTGGACACTTACGCTTTATAGTTATAATAAGGATTTTGTGTGGGAAACTATGAAGGGGACAAAAGTTCAGGGGTCGTTATATCTACTTAAATAACCGCGACGCGTCATATACTTATCACCAACTTGGTACAAACCAAAAATATTGGCTTTAAGGAATTACTATTGAAGATCAGGTTGTTTCGATAAAGAAAAAAGAGGCTATTTAAAAAAAAAAAATGTAAACGTGTTTGTCATTTACGCTGGTGAAAAAGTGAGAAATTTTTTTATTTTTTAAATAACGTTTTGCCTCGTTTTGGCGAGGCGCGTCCCGTTCAACTTAGTCGGTTATATTAGGGCGCATGACCAAATATAAAAGACCCTTAGGTCTGAGATAAAAAAAAAAAGGGAATGATAAGGGAATAAGCTTTCATAAAGGAAAATTGATGTTGGAGATGTGAGACAGACATCAGCCTGCTGCCCTGTAGAAGTGAGAACCACACGACAGTGTAGACAGACGATTAGCGGGTTTATTGTCTTGTAAATAGCACTATGTACACACAACTTGTCTGTATGGAACTAGTACAATGTACACACAGCTTGTCTATATGGAACTATAGCTGGGAATGATGGCAAAGATTGTGCACAGAGAATTTTAGTTGCAAGAATAGGCTATGATAAAAAAATATTTTAAAAATGTGGCTTCACAGATCTGAATATCGTAGAAATAGTCAAGAAATAAATGAAGTCCAACATAAAAATTCAGAATCTTCAACTCAGATGTGGCGTCAGTCCTATTGTAAGGCTCTGAAACATGGAGTTAATCAAGAAGTTAAAGATTTTTATAAATGGGTGCTTGCATAGAACAGAAGGGCTGAAATGGTAGGATAATATCGTCATTGCGGAACTGTTGACAAAAATAAGCAGACATGAGTGGAACACTGGATGAGAAGAAGACGCTGGCGATGAATTAAGGCACACATTGAGGAAACTTGTTGATAGCATTACAAGACAGTCCTTGTTCTGAGATCCACAAGGTAAGAGAGGTAAATAGAGGGAGAGCAAAAATATACACAGAGAAGAGGACTGGAGACAGACATGATTGGGATGAGGAAGACACAGAAAGGCCTTGAGCGAATGGCACGTGACAGGAGGACGTAGCATCAGTTTATTAAAGGCATTTGCTCTTTCTGGACCTGTGGAGCAATGATTATGAATATATGCATTTGTCTGATGTGTGTGTGTGGGGGAGGGGTGGAGTCAGAGTGGTATGGCGTCTTCCTCGAATTTTAGAGGTACATGGTTCGATTCACAGTAGAGGGAATATAATTTATGTGGTCCTAATGATGTCATACTTCCCTCTGGTCTCCTGGGTGGTGAGATCGGATGCTGTGGTGAAGTGGGATGTTATAAATACTTATAGGGAACTTAGTGTACTGACTGAGATCAGCTGTGAAGGTATCTATATCTATTAAGAGTAGTGTATTATAGATAACCTTACTTGCTACCACATATCTATATATCTCAGTCAGAATTATTCTGGAATAGTGTGATGCTACGTTATGTGTCTAGGGTATGTGTATGATGAAGTGTAAGTCACAACAACAGACAGATAAACAATTTAATTTAATCCACTACTCTTGACAACACTGTGACACTCACATACATATAACACTCTACAAAGATATCTTAAAAGAGTCACTGATAAACTTTCAAATAACAATATGTATTCATTACTGGCATGAATGAATATGTGTCCTGATTCAACTACAAGGGAACCAGGAATCACAATCAATTTAAATTACAAGTTATGTACAGAATGTATTTAATATGAATATTGTAGTGACATATATTATTACAAATGTTCTATGTGTGTCAGTTGTGTAGTAGTAAAATGAGGTAATACTGGTTTTGTTTTGTTCAAGCTCTGTTGGTATTTGTCATCATGACTTCAATAGTTTGTCTTTAGGGACTAGTATTGGAGATGTTCACAGTTCCTGATTTTAAGACAAGTAAATTCCCCTCTTAATGTTAATTTTACAAAGTCAGTTCAAGATGAGGGGACATAATGTTGAGCTCAGCTGGCCAATTCGCTTATCTGGCGTGATGGCGGTGTAGTGAAATTGACAGAGATACAACGGTAAAATACTCAAAAGATAACATTTAAGGATAAAAACATAATGCGTAGGCTGCTGATGTACATGATCGCCTAGACCGCGGGTCATCACCCTCCATAAAATTGCCTTGCTAGACAGGAGGGGAACGGAGGATCAAAAAGGAAAAAATATGACTGGAAAGATTGCGTAGCAAGGCTAAGGAGACGCAATTGGGGGGGATGGAGGAAAGTAAAAAATTCACGTCCCCCAAATTGACACGAGGTACGGAAATGGACGCTTTTGCGATACTAAGATTTTGATTTGAATTGAGCGGCAGAACGCGGATGGTAGGAAAATTACAAAAATTTAAAAAGTAAATTTTCTTAATATTAATGTTAGGAATATAAAAATTAGCTGGCCGGATGGCCTATTCTGAGCAGTGAACTAATATGATCTTAATTTTACAAACGGATAGATAATATTGAAGATAATGACAAAAGACAGTGTAGTTCACATCATCGCTAGACTATATTGAATCTAAAAGTGTCACAATTTGCACACAAAAACACGACCTTGGGAACAGGTGTTCAAAGTTACTTATTATGGAGGAGAGGGTTTTTGAGCGGTAGCTGTGTCTAAATATAACTTTTTACGACAAAATTTTAAGGGGAGAGAAAGGTTGCTTCAAAAATCAAGCACATTTTTTTTTAGAAACACAAGTAGAGACGGACAGACTAACAGATAACCATCCATACTTGACTGAAGCATGACTGAAATGACTTTAGTGTAGAAATTTGAAATTAAAAATAAACCTTGGCAGTGATTGGCCACAGACAATCATATCATTAGCGCTCAGAGCGCATTTGGGGTCATTCTTCAATAATTGTTCAGTGTTAGACACAGATTTTAAAGTGTGGTGTGTTCCCATATGAAAGACAGTGAATAAATTTAGGGACGCCATACTATAGCCAGCAGCTCAGCTGAGTTTTGCTAGCAATTCTGTGTTATGTATTCTTAATCTGGTAAGATTGAAATTATTTCTTTATATATTTTGAATATTGTTTCATGTTCGAGTGATTTGATACTGCCATATCATAATATAGCCTTACAAACCAGTAGGGATTTTGCTCTAGACCCCCCGCCCAAGTCAGGGTCTAGGGACCAACAAGGTACATAAACTACAGCAAGGATTATGCAAGATATATCAAGCGTTGAAACAGATTACCTATCTTCTTTTAGGGCCAACAACTAATAAATATTTTTCAGAATCTATAGTCTGGGAGGATCTATCTGAGGTAAACCCACCATGGTAACTGTGCTGTTTGGTCAGAGAGATCTGACCTGTCTGTATGATGTGGTTGTTGTGTCAGTGTGGTGTCCAGACGTGGGTATAGAATAGATTTTGACACATAGCCCATACTTTGATTGCAGAGCTGTGAGTTTTCTATCGACAACAAAGCAGAGTCTATTCGGTGGGTGACTTTACTCGAGTGTATCTGTGCAGTTCTTGTGACAGAGACCACCATTATTGTCCGCCAGCACGGAGAGGTGGGACCGCAAGTTTTCAGCACCAGAGCTACAAAAAGATGAGTGAGCCTCTGGTCTGCTGGACATTCACCAACTATTGGTAGTGACTAATATCCCCATAAAAATTCCCACCAGTTTCTGGACACGGTGTAGTCAATATAGACAGGTGTGATGAGACCACCCCAACAGCACAGACAATAAATATCCTCCCTAGTAGCTGACTACCAGAACATTTGAATAAAACTAACTATTCTAGTACTTAAATATGTACACTTTTGTATTTATTATGTAACATTCCATGCATAATTTTCATAAATTTTAAATCCTTCTTTTTAAAACAAGTTCTGGTCAAAATAAAACTTGATCCAGAACAAATAAATGTAATATAATTATATCAAAAACTTTATACACGTGAGTTAGTTCAGTGTATTTTAACACTTGTTAATCTTATTAGTCTTCTTAAATGCCTGTGGGTGTATTTATAACTAACACACCACATTACACATCATTACCCTAGACACTTTACGTAGCCACATTCATTAAGAAAAAAAAAAATTAAGTGTGAGGTCGTAGTGGTAGCAAGAAAGGCCTTCTGATAATTCTCAACCACATTTTATCTCAGGAGCCTTCACAGCTGGCCTCATACAAGTTACATGTAGTAATAACACCATCATACAATACCATCAACACCACTACATAAATTGGGGGCTCGTCCGGGATAATTAGCCCAACAGTAAAATTAGGATCTCCTGGTGGGAGAAATAAAAGTAGGGAAATAAATTGTAAAATTTCCTTTAAAATTAAAAGTGTCCCTGCAGATAAAAGTTGGTGAATCTTCACAGCCAGTAATAATTAATTAGTTAACTGGTTAGTTAGAATTAGTTAGACTATAGTCATATAGTAATTAGAAGTACTTAGTGTATTTACTGGTTAGAGATTTATCTTGTATATTATTATATTGTCCAAAAAGTATGGCAGAGCTAGCAAAGTTTAGATCAGCTGCTGTGCTCACTGCGAAGGAGATGGGGATGGATGGTCAAATTTTAATTCAATACGTAACGACTGAATGTGATAAATATATTGAACGGGAAGAAAGGAGATTAGAAAAAGAGGCTGAAAGAAAATTAGAGGCTGACAGGTTAGCTGAAGAAAAGAGATTACAAATTGAGGCTGATAGAGAAATTAAGAGGCTGCAGATTGAGGCAGAAGAAAAACGACAGCAAAGGGAGGCAGAAGATAAAAAGGCCGAAAGGGAGGCAGAAGATAAAAAGGCCGAAAGGGAGGCAGAAGAAAAAAGGTTGACTGCCGAAAGGGAGGCAGAAGATAGAAGGTTGCAGAGGGAGCACGAATTACGACTAAGGGAGCTGGAATTACAAGGCCCGGCCCCTGAAAATGGTGCCAGCCCTTTTGCCTCAGATGCTACGCCCAGTATGGGAGCCTCAAACTCAGCTATGGGGTTTCATTTAGACCATTTTGTTGAGAAAGACGATGACATAGAGGGGTACCTGGGACGTTTTGAGTTATTAGCTACTACATATGGGTTAGAGAGAGAGAGGTGGAGTTTAAAGCTATCACAGGGATTGAGGGGTGCTTCTTATGAAGTATTTGCCAAAATGAACAGAGAAGACCAAGACAATTATGACATGTTAAAGCAGGCTTTGTTATTAAGGTACGAGAAGAATGGTGAATTTTATCGTAAGAGATTTAGAAATGCCAAACTGTTGTCTGGGGAGACATACCACCAATTCTCTGCCAGACTAGAAACCTATTTGGAGAAATGGACGGCTCTGGGGAAGACCCAAGATCTTAAAGAAATGATCATGATTGAGCAATTGAGAGAGTCCATGGCTCCAGACATGAGAAAATTTCTCATGGAACAAGGTGCAGAGAAGTTGGGGGAAATTTTAAATGTTGCTGAGAGGTATCAGGCAGCTCAGGCAGAGGTAAGTGGTGCTAAGAAGAAGCACATAGACAATTTTAAAGCTCCACAGCAATTTAATAAATTTGATAATAGAGAGCAGGGAAATAAGGGTAGGACAAATTTTGAGCGGCCAAGAAATGACTATCGCGACAGAAACTCACAGTTCAATGACCAAAAGTTCAATGAAAGAAAACCGTTGAACCAAGGAAAAAGATGGTGCAAATGGTGCAAGAAGGATAACCATAACACCGAATTTTGTAGAAGGAAACCTTCAAACATTGCTGCAATGAAGTCGGGGACGCAAAGATTAAAGGTTAATCCTAAGGGACAACAGGAACCTTATCACCCCCCAGTTTGTGAAGATGTTATTTGTAATGGGGTCACCATAAGGTGCCTTTATGATACAGGTTTGGATTATGATTCAGTTGTGAAGTCTAGCCTAGTGGACCCAAGTCAGTATACCACAGAAACAGTGGAAATACAAGGGGCGACTAAGGACATACCCCTCATGACACTTCCCATCGCAAGGATAACGGTGAAAACTCGCTATGTGGAAGGAGAAATCAGAGCAGCAGTGATAGATGAACCAATCTACCCTCTGATATTGGGGTGTAGATACGTCTTCTTGGGGAATCCCGAGAAACCTGTGATCATGGCGACAGTGCAGACCAGGTCACAGAAGAAGGAGGAAGAAGGTGAACCTATAAATGCTCATCCAGAGGAGATGAGGAAGGCGCAGGCTGAGGATAGGACACTCAAGCCCTGTTTTAAAAAAATTGCCCAAATGCCACACACCTCCGAGCAAGGGGGAATATTTCATGAAGAATAGATTATTATACAGGAAGACAGGAACTAGATCCACTGGTCACGGACAGTTAGTTCTTCCCAAGAGATATAGGGCAAATTTGATAAGGAGCTTACATGTTGGAAAAGATGGTGACCATGAGAAAGTCGGTACCATCTGCCAAAAGATTGCTCTAAAATACTATTGGCCCGACGTAAATGTCGATGTTGAAAACTTTGTAGAAGCATGTGGCGTATTTCATGAGGGAACACCCACAAAGGGAAAATATGTGCAGGACCTAGAACCGCCACGGGGCAACTTTAGGCCTGAAAGGAAAACTAATTATACACGGGTAGACAAAGTGGAATGGGAGCCCCCTTTTCACACCCAGTCTTCACTTGAATGGATTAACATGGCCGCTATGCGAAGAGTACAAAGAAGAAATTTAACCCAGGATAGGATGACAATCCCTCGGTCAGACTTATATAAACTGGAGGAACAGACAAGAGAGCGAAGATCTCTCATAAACAATCTTAAGTGGGGAGACAAACCCCAGAGAAAAATTGGTAGTGGTCGATTTGTGAGTGATGATTCTAGGAAGAAAAGTCCTCATTATAGAGCTTCTAAGGGACGGGACCCGATGGGTTCCATGAAAAATAAGTATGGTAAATTAAAGATCCAGATGTAACTCTATTAAGGACCTGGACAGATGAGAAGGCGGAAGAGACTGTTACCTCATCGTATCAATACGTGAACGAACTGACCACTCGTTTGAAAGCTGGATGGAAACTGGCAAATGATAATTTGAAACAAGCCAGGAAGAAACATGCAGCATATTTTAATAGGAAGGCAAAGGACAGGGAACTGGCAGTCGGAGAGAAGGTGCTGCTTTTACTACCCGGAAGCCAGAATAAATTACAAATTGGTTGGCAAGGTCCATATACGGTTCTAGAGAAGGTGTCTAGAACAAACTATAAAATTGACAAAAAGGGGAAGGAAAAAGTTTATCATGTAAACCTGTTAAAGAAGTATCTGGACAGACCACTCCAGGAAAGCACCCCCTTATTGACCTTAGCTATTGCAACCCAGATGCAAAAGGAACCACTCACCTCACATGAATACCCATTACATCCTTGTGAAACCGCAGCACAGGTAAAAGTCAGTAAGCACCTGACTAAAAATCAGAGGGAGAGAGTTCAACAAGTTCTGGAGGAACATACAGATGTATTAACAGATAAACCAGGCCATACAAATTTGCTACAGTATGACATGAAACTGGTAGACTCAAACCCAATCTGTATGAGAGCCTATTCTATTCCGTTCGCGAAGGAGAAGGCATTAAAGGAAGAAATAGATTATTTATTGAAGGAGGGGATTATTTCGCACAGTGAATCATCTTTTAGTTCTAGTGTCGTTTTGTTGAGGAAACCGTCTGGGGAACACAGACTGTGCATAGATTACAGGAAACTGAATGCTGTCACAGAAGGACAAGTGGATCCATTACCAGACACAAAACAGTTATTTGCCAGACTGAACAAGGCAAAATACTTTTCAAAAGTGGATCTTAGTAAAGGCTATTACCAGATCCCAGTGAAGCCTGAAGTGAGACCTTATTTGGCTTTTAGCACTTCGGATGGACATTATGAATTCAATATGCTACCATTCGGACTGAAAAATGCTCCGAGTGTGTTTTCAAGGATGATGCGAAAATTGTTGGACCCCCTGAATAACCCATGTATCACGAATTTCATGGATGATATACTCGTCGCCACAGAGACATTTGAAGAACACATTGAAGCTCTGGAGATGTTGTTTGATAGACTTCGGGAGGCGAACTTAACTGCTAGGCCAACAAAATGTTGTATTGGATGCAAAGAGTTGGAATTCTTGGGGCACACTGTATATCAGGGTAATATGACCCCTGATCCTAAGAACTTGGAAAAACTGCAGAGAGCACCTAGGCCGCAAACCAAAAAGGACGTGCGATCATTCGTGTCGTTATGCGGATTTTATCAGAAATACATCAAAAATTTTAACGCCATTTGTGCTCCTCTGACTGATCTGACTCGCAAGGGACTTCCAGATAAAATTATTTGGACTGCACAATGTGAATTAGCGTTCCAAGAGTTAAAGGAAAAACTCACTAGCAAGCCTATTCTCAAACTGCCTGATTTGACACAGGACTTTGTCTTAAGAACCGATGCCAGTAATGTAGGACTTGGAGGGGCTTTGTTGCAAAGATCATCTTCACCTGATGGGGAACTGAAACCAGTCGCTTATGCAAGCCGCAAATTGAATGTCGGTGCAGATTTCCTCAGTCGGCACCCCTGTGATCAAAATTAGAGTAGTGGCAGACGTGAGGAGTAATTTTACCTATGTGTATCGCTGGTTTTGGAACTTGCCATAGGCATGTTTTCAAGTGGGGAGATGTGTAGTGAAATTGACAGAGATACAACGGTAAAATACTCAAAAGATAACATTTAAGGATAAAAACATAATGCGTAGGCTGCTGATGTACATGATCGCCTAGACCGCGGGTCATCACCCTCCATAAAATTGCCTTGCTAGACAGGAGGGGAACGGAGGATCAAAAAGGAAAAAATATGACTGGAAAGATTGCGTAGCAAGGCTAAGGAGACGCAATTGGGGGGGATGGAGGAAAGTAAAAAATTCACGTCCCCCAAATTGACACGAGGTACGGAAATGGACGCTTTTGCGATACTAAGATTTTGATTTGAATTGAGCGGCAGAACGCGGATGGTAGGAAAATTACAAAAATTTAAAAAGTAAATTTTCTTAATATTAATGTTAGGAATATAAAAATTAGCTGGCCGGATGGCCTATTCTGAGCAGTGAACTAATATGATCTTAATTTTACAAACGGATAGATAATATTGAAGATAATGACAAAAGACAGTGTAGTTCACATCATCGCTAGACTATATTGAATCTAAAAGTGTCACAATTTGCACACAAAAACACGACCTTGGGAACAGGTGTTCAAAGTTACTTATTATGGAGGAGAGGGTTTTTGAGCGGTAGCTGTGTCTAAATATAACTTTTTACGACAAAATTTTAAGGGGAGAGAAAGGTTGCTTCAAAAATCAAGCACATTTTTTTTAGAAACACAAGTAGAGACGGACAGACTAACAGATAACCATCCATACTTGACTGAAGCATGACTGAAATGACTTTAGTGTAGAAATTTGAAATTAAAAATAAACCTTGGCAGTGATTGGCCACAGACAATCATATCATTAGCGCTCAGAGCGCATTTGGGGTCATTCTTCAATAATTGTTCAGTGTTAGACACAGATTTTAAAGTGTGTGTGTGTTCCCATATGAAAGACAGTGAATAAATTTAGGGACGCCATACTATAGCCAGCAGCTCAGCTGAGTTTTGCTAGCAATTCTGTGTTATGTATTCTTAATCTGGTAAGATTGAAATTATTTCTTTATATATTTTGAATATTGTTTCATGTTCGAGTGATTTGATACTGCCATATCATAATATAGCCTTACAAACCAGTAGGGATTTTGCTCTAGACCCCCCGCCCAAGTCAGGGTCTAGGGACCAACAAGGTACATAAACTACAGCAAGGATTATGCAAGATATATCAAGCGTTGAAACAGATTACCTATCTTCTTTTAGGGCCAACAACTAATAAATATTTTTCAGAATCTATAGTCTGGGAGGATCTATCTGAGGTAAACCCACCATGGTAACTGTGCTGTTTGGTCAGAGAGATCTGACCTGTCTGTATGATGTGGTTGTTGTGTCAGTGTGGTGTCCAGACGTGGGTATAGAATAGATTTTGACACATAGCCCATACTTTGATTGCAGAGCTGTGAGTTTTCTATCGACAACAAAGCAGAGTCTATTCGGTGGGTGACTTTACTCGAGTGTATCTGTGCAGTTCTTGTGACAGAGACCACCATTATTGTCCGCCAGCACGGAGAGGTGGGACCGCAAGTTTTCAGCACCAGAGCTACAAAAAGATGAGTGAGCCTCTGGTCTGCTGGACATTCACCAACTATTGGTAGTGACTAATATCCCCATAAAAATTCCCACCAGTTTCTGGACACGGTGTAGTCAATATAGACAGGTGTGATGAGACCACCCCAACAGCACAGACAATAAATATCCTCCCTAGTAGCTGACTACCAGAACATTTGAATAAAACTAACTATTCTAGTACTTAAATATGTACACTTTTGTATTTATTATGTAACATTCCATGCATAATTTTCATAAATTTTAAATCCTTCTTTTAAAACAAGTTCTGGTCAAAATAAAACTTGATCCAGAACAAATAAATGTAATATAATTATATCAAAAACTTTATACACGTGAGTTAGTTCAGTGTATTTTAACACTTGTTAATCTTATTAGTCTTCTTAAATGCCTGTGGGTGTATTTATAACTAACACACCACATTACACATCATTACCCTAGACACTTTACGTAGCCACATTCATTAAGAAAAAAAAAATTAAGTGTGAGGTCGTAGTGGTAGCAAGAAAGGCCTTCTGATAATTCTCAACCACATTTTATCTCAGGAGCCTTCACAGCTGGCCTCATACAAGTTACATGTAGTAATAACACCATCATACAATACCATCAACACCACTACAGGCGGCAGGAAAGGACTCCTCTGCTCGAATTCTCCTCTGGGCTCAGGAGACACCTCACTGATAGCTAAAAAGACCAAGGAGTATGCTGTCCGACTCTGGATTCAGCAAAGCTCTGACCAGGTGCTGCTCAGTACCATCAAGACCACTGTCCCTGAAATCAAGAAGGATGTACCTTCTACTTCATAACTAACTTAAACTCTCTTGTTACATTGATCACAACACAGCACAAACATTGAGTTCAGAGCATTAGGCCAACTGTCAGCTTCATTTGAAATACTTTATTCCAGTATTACCCTTCTTAATGGTTACTACGCCTCTGCACTTCCAGCATTATTTCTTTCTAGTCAATCATCCAGGTGTCAGTGTACTGTTTGGCCATTCCATGCCGTTTTACTTCTCTCCGACACCCTCTGTTCAGGCTGGAGCATTACAGGCTTTACCTCACGTTGGCCACTGAACTACACATATATATACAGGCATAAATCAACAATTCACATTCAATTTTCATTAAAAGATATTGAATGGTTCAAGCTTACCACAATTCATACGAATAAACACAGATACGTTGATTAGCAATGAATTCTGGCACAAACTGGCACAAATTCCCATCTGCTTATCTTCCAGGCTTTTATTGAGCAAAATATAAGCTGGCTTCAACGCACTGATGCTTTATCAAGCTATTTTAAACAAGTGGTTTCGAACTAACGCTCCCAAGTGTGTATATCAGCGAGTCTGACCAATGAGCCCCGTTTCGACAAGTGTTTGAAAAAATGTTACCTTTCCCCGTTTCCCCTAACAACCAAGATAGTATTTATAGCCCGACCAATCGTGGTTAGGCTTTCATTTGTTGCGCTCCAATCAATTTGGAGTTTACATGGTAGGCTATTTCTGTAACGTAAATTTTTTTCAAACACGTTAAAAAAAAAATCTTATGAGCAGAAATGATTTTATGCTGTCAGGCACCCCCAATATTTTATTTTGGGTATAATTTATTAATTCCTGGACTATTTGCGTAACGTTTTACATATTATTTGTCAGCAAGCCCTAAGGAACCCAAAAATACAAATTTAAAGGAGCTACGTGGCTGCATTCAAAATATGCAATTTCTTCTACCTCCTGTTTCGAAGATGTGCTGTCTGGGTACTGTTATGTTCTCAACCGTAAACCCATCTAATGTTATCTTTTCTAATAAGAGTTTTTTATGATTTATAAACCTAACTCTGGGAAAGGGTAGTGTATTTTATCACTGTCCGTCTGAAAAAAAAATTAGTGCATGTAGACTTACACGCGTGATGCATGCGTTCCTGATTTTCAGCCCTCCCCTCTCTCTTTATCCTTTTGTCCATCTGTTCGTTCGTTTTGGTAACGCAGTATAATTAATGTTAGGATTAATTTAGGTCATTACGCAGTACGTCTCAATGTTTTTCTTAGAAATGCAGCACACGTTTCATTGAAGAAGGCGGGTAATAATACAGTAAGCTTTTATATCAACGTGAAAGCGTTACAATTTGCAGACGAAGCAGAAAACAAGGGGGATTTCGAGTACATTCTTTGTGACAGCACTGTTATTTTTCCATTGCTCTTTTCTTTATTAATTTTATTTGTTAGGCTTCATATTTACCTAATAATTTATATATGTGGATTAGAATATTTCATGACACCTCCCCTCTTAAAACAGACATTATATGTCAGTCCTTTATTCTATATACACATAGAGAAATTTATTATTATTGCTGGTGTTTACGGTGATTCTCATCACACGGATGGCGGCTTAAAAAATCCGCTCCCAAATTGGTTTTTCCAGATATATACTCAATGCTAAAATTATATGGAGCCAGAAGCAAAGACCATCGGAGTAACCTAGAGTTCTCATGCTTAGCCTGTGCTAAAAACGATAAAGGTTTGTGATCTGTTTGCAACTTAAATGCCTTCCCATATAGATAAATATTGAATTTCTTTATTGCCCATATTACTGCAAGACATTCTTTTTCGCTAGTTGAGTAGTTGATTTCAGCTTTATTCAACTTTCTGCTAGCATATGCCACTGGGCTTAATTCCCCATCCAATGCATCTGATTTCGGTAGTAGAGTTGCACCTAACCCAATATTACTTGCATCCGTCCTTACTATGAATTCTTGACTTAAGTCAGGTAATTTCAAAATGGGTTTACTTGTGAGCTTTTCCTTCAATTCTTGGTAAGTCATTTCACATTGTGGTGTCCATGTAATGCGATCTGGAAGTCCTTTACGTGTCAATTCCGTTAAAGGTGCACATATGGAATTAAAGTTCTTGATATACTTCTGGTAGAAACCACATAATGAGACAAAGGATCTCACGTCCTTCTTGGTTTGTGGTCTCGGGGCTTTCTGTAGTTTCTCTAAGTTCTTTGGGTCAGGGGTCATGTTTCCCTGATAAACTGTGTGTCCCAAAAATTCCAATTCTTTACATCCAACGCAACATTTGGTTGGTCGGGCTGTTAAATTTGCCTCCCTAAGTCGAGTAAACAGCATGTTCAGAGAGTCAATGTGTTCCTCAAATGTTTCTGTTGCTATAAGGATATCATCCATAAAATTTGTTATACAGGGATTATTCAGAGGATCCAATAATTTTCTCATCATTCTAGAGAAGACACTAGGCACATTCTTCAATCCAAATGGCAATCTATTAAACTCATAGTGTCCTTCTGAGGTACTAAAAGCTAGGTATGGTCTAACCTCAGGCTTTACTGGAATCTGATAGTATCCTTTACTCAGATCCACTTTTGAGAAATATTTAGCTTTATTTAGTCTGGCAAACAGCTGATTTGTATCCGGCAATGGATCCACCTGTCCTTCTGTAATAGCATTCAGTCTCCTGTAATCTATACAGAGTCTATGTTCTCCAGAGGGCTTCCTTAAGAGTACCACCCCGGAACTATACGAAGACTCACTGTGCGAAATAATTCCTTCCTTCAACAGATAGTCTATCTCTTCCTTCAAAGCTTTTTCCTTAGCAAACGGAATCGAATATGGTTTCATACAGACAGGTGTGGAGTCTATGAGTTTCATATCATATTCCAATAGGTTTGTATGCCCTGGTCGGTCTGTTAACACCTCTGCATGATTATTTAGAACCTGTTGCACTCTCTCTTTCTGAGTTTTCGTTAAATGTGTACTGATTTTCACCTGTGCTGCTGTCTCACAGGGGTGTAATGGATATTCAAATGATGAAAGTGGTTCCTTTTTCATCTCCATGGCGATGGACAAGGTCAACAAGTGTGTCTCTTCCTGATGTTCTCTTTCCAAATATTTCTTCAGGAGATTCACATGATAGATTTTTTCTTTCCCCTTCTTATCTATCTTATAATTTGTTCTAGACACCTTCTCTAGAACTGTATATGGACCCTGCCATCCAATTTGTAACTTATGCTGACTCCCGGGCAAAAGAAGCAGTACTTTCTCTCCCACAGCCAAATTTCTGTCTTTCGCCTTCCTGTTATAATAGGCAGCATGTTTCTTCCTGGCTTGTTTCAAATTTTCATTGGCAAGTTTCCAGCCAGTTTTTAATCGAGTGGTCAGCTCATTCACATACTGGTATGAAGATGTAATGTTTTCCTCTGCCTTTTCATCAGTCCACGTTCTTAACAAAGCTACATATGGACCTTTAATTGTGTGGACCTATTTGTCCATGCACCGGTATGGTCTCTTCCACTCGAAGCTTTATAGTGATGATTTTTCCTCCCAGAATTATCATTCACAAAACGACCGCTACCAATTTTTCTTGTCTTGGGGCTTTCTCCCCACTTAAAATTCTTGATGAGAGATTTCCTCTCTACATCTTCTTCCTCCAGTTTGTTTAAGTCCGATTGAGGGATTGTCGGCTTATCCTGGGGTAAGACATCTGTTTGCACTCTCCGCATAGTGGCCATTGTAAAACAGTTAAGTGAAGCTTGTCCGTGAAAAGGGGCTTCCCATTCCATTTGGTCCACTTTATCAAATTTATTTTTCCTTTTATTGTTAGGCCTGATTTTGCCCCATGGCGTGTCCAGGTCCTGATCCATGTTCCCACTTGTGGGTGTTCCCTCATGTGCTATGCTACACCTTTCTACAAAATTTTCAATGTCCCATCTTGCTTTGGGCCAATAATAATTGTGAGCCACCTTTTGAATGATGGTACCTATCTTCTCATGGTCCCCATCTGGTTTCACATGTAGGCTCCTTATTAATTCTGTCCTGTATCTTTTTGGAAGAACCAGCTGTCCGTGACCATGGGATCTAGTTCCGGCCTTCCTATACATCAACTTGTTTTTCATGTAAAAATCTCCCTTGCCTGGAGTTGTATGACAAGTTGACAATTTTCTGAAACAAGGCTTGAGTGTTTTATCCCCAGCCTGTGCCTTCCTCATCTCTTCTGGAGTGGTATCTAACATAATATCCTCCTCCTGTCTTGAGGTCGACCTGACCTGAAGGGTTGCCATATACACAGGTTTCCTTCTGCAACGGTCAGTGTCATGATTGTCCATCTGACAATTCTTACACCACCTTTTTCCTTGGTTGAAAGATTTTCTTTCATCATATTTCCTTTCATCGAATTGTGGGAATTTATTTTTATTGTCATACCGTGGCCTATCAAATTGGTGCTTACCTTTATTTTGATCCCTAGGATCAAATTTATTAAAGTTCTGTGGTGCCCTAAAGTTATCCACCTGTTTCTTTTTATTACCTGTTACCTCAGCTTGAGCTGCTTGATACCTTTCAGCAACATTTAGCAACTCACCCAGCCTCTCTGCACCTTGTTCCATGAGAAACTTTCTCAGGTCTGGAGCCATGGACTCTCTTAGTTGCTCTATAAGGACCATTTCCTTAAGATCTTGGGTTTTCCCCAGAGAAGTCCATTTCTCCAAGTATGTCTCGATTCGTGCAGAGAACTGGTGATAGGTTTCACCTGACAGTAGTTTAGCATTCCTAAATTTTTTCCTGTAAAACTCTGCATTCTTTTCATACCTTAACAAAA
This sequence comes from Oreohelix idahoensis, assembly GCA_024509875.1. Taxonomy (NCBI): domain Eukaryota; kingdom Metazoa; phylum Mollusca; class Gastropoda; order Stylommatophora; family Oreohelicidae; genus Oreohelix; species Oreohelix idahoensis. The sequence continues at coordinate 263,523 of JAMPIV010005338.1, forward strand.
GAGCCTGCTTTAGCATGTCATAATTTTCCTGATCACCTCTGCTCATTTTTGCAAAAACTTCATAAGCTGCCCCACGAAGTCCCTGAGATAACTTTAAGCTCCACCTTTCTCTCTCTAACCCATACGTGGTAGCTAATAGTTCGTACCTATTTATATAGCTCTCAATATCATCGTCTTTCTCAACAAAATGATCTAAATGAAAGTTCATAGCTGAGGTCGAGGCTCCCTGAGTAACCGTAGCATCAGAGGCAAAGGGACTGGCACCATTTTCAGGAGCATGGCCTTGAAACTCAAACTCCCTTAGTCGTAACTCATGTTCCCTTTGTAATCTCTTCTCCTCCTTTTCTGCTTCCCTCTCTGCAGCTAATCTCTTCTCTTCTCTTTCTGCAGCTAATCTTTTGTCTTCTCTTTCTGCTTCCAATTTCTTAGCCTCTTTGTCAGCCTCAATCTGCAACCTCTTAGTCTCAGCCTCAGCTTGCAACCTCTTAGTCTCAGCCTCTAACCTTCTTTCGGCTTCTTTTTCTAATCTTCTTTCTTCGCGTTCAATAAATTTGTCACATTCCGTTGTGACATAGGCAACCATAACTTGCCCATCTAATCCTAACTCTTTTGCAGTCTGAACCGCAGCAGATCGAAATTTGGCCAGGTCCGCCATTGTCTATCAGGTAAATTTTTATAATGTCTACCCAACAATTCAATTTCTAACTATATATCTAATGGACAACACAGGCACCGTGAGCTCAACCTTATTTAATTCCACCCAAGGATACCTTTTAATTCTTATATTCCCTGAAGTGAATTACCCCCAATATTTTTAATAGTTAAAGATTCAAAATCCCAAGAGCGAGACCCCAATATATGTGGTGAAGTGGGATGTTATAAATACTTATAGGGAACTTAGTGTACTGACTGAGATCAGCTGTGAAGGTATCTATATCTATTAAGAGTAGTGTATTATAGATAACCTTACTTGCTACCACATATCTATATATCTCAGTCAGAATTATTCTGGAATAGTGTGATGCTACGTTATGTGTCTAGGGTATGTGTATGATGAAGTGTAAGTCACAACAACAGACAGATAAACAATTTAATTTAATCCACTACTCTTGACAACACTGTGACACTCACATACATATAACACTCTACAAAGATATCTTAAAAGAGTCACTGATAAACTTTCAAATAACAATATGTATTCATTACTGGCATGAATGAATATGTGTCCTGATTCAACTACAAGGGAACCAGGAATCACAATCAATTTAAATTACAAGTTATGTACAGAATGTATTTAATATGAATATTGTAGTGACATATATTATTACAAATGTTCTATGTGTGTCAGTTGTGTAGTAGTAAAATGAGGTAATACTGGTTTTGTTTTGTTCAAGCTCTGTTGGTATTTGTCATCATGACTTCAATAGTTTGTCTTTAGGGACTAGTATTGGAGATGTTCACAGTTCCTGATTTTAAGACAAGTAAATTCCCCTCTTAATGTTAATTTTACAAAGTCAGTTCAAGATGAGGGGACATAATGTTGAGCTCAGCTGGCCAATTCGCTTATCTGGCGTGATGGCGGCAGGAAAGGACTCCTCTGCTCGAATTCTCCTCTGGGCTCAGGAGACACCTCACTGATAGCTAAAAAGACCAAGGAGTATGCTGTCCGACTCTGGATTCAGCAAAGCTCTGACCAGGTGCTGCTCAGTACCATCAAGACCACTGTCCCTGAAATTAAGAAGGATGTACCTTCTACTTCATAACTAACTTAAACTCTCTTGTTACATTGATCACAACACAGCACAAACATTGAGTTCAGAGCATTAGGCCAACTGTCAGCTTCATTTGAAATACTTTATTCCAGTATTACCCTTCTTAATGGTTACTACGCCTCTGCACTTCCAGCATTATTTCTTTCTAGTCAATCATCCAGGTGTCAGTGTACTGTTTGGCCATTCCATGCCGTTTTACTTCTCTCCGACACCCTCTGTTCAGGCTGGAGCATTACAGGCTTTACCTCACGTTGGCCACTGAACTACACATATATATACAGGCATAAATCAACAATTCACATTCAATTTTCATTAAAAGATATTGAATGGTTCAAGCTTACCACAATTCATACGAATAAACACAGATACGTTGATTAGCAATGAATTCTGGCACAAACTGGCACAAATTCCCATCTGCTTATCTTCCAGGCTTTTATTGAGCAAAATATAAGCTGGCTTCAACGCACTGATGCTTTATCAAGCTATTTTAAACAAGTGGTTTCGAACTAACGCTCCCAAGTGTGTATATCAGCGAGTCTGACCAATGAGCCCCGTTTCGACAAGTGTTTGAAAAAATGTTACCTTTCCCCGTTTCCCCTAACAACCAAGATAGTATTTATAGCCCGACCAATCGTGGTTAGGCTTTCATTTGTTGCGCTCCAATCAATTTGGAGTTTACATGGTAGGCTATTTCTGTAACGTAATTTTTTTTCAAACACGTTAAAAAAAATCTTATGAGCAGAAATGATTTTATGCTGTCAGGCACCCCCAATATTTTATTTTGGGTATAATTTATTAATTCCTGGACTATTTGCGTAACGTTTTACATATTATTTGTCAGCAAGCCCTAAGGAACCCAAAAATACAAATTTAAAGGAGCTACGTGGCTGCATTCAAAATATGCAATTTCTTCTACCTCCTGTTTCGAAGATGTGCTGTCTGGGTACTGTTATGTTCTCAACCGTAAACCCATCTAATGTTATCTTTTCTAATAAGAGTTTTTTATGATTTATAAACCTAACTCTGGGAAAGGGTAGTGTATTTTATCACTGTCCGTCTGAAAAAAAAAATTAGTGCATGTAGACTTACACGCGTGATGCATGCGTTCCTGATTTTCAGCCCTCCCCTCTCTCTTTATCCTTTTGTCCATCTGTTCGTTCGTTTTGGTAACGCAGTATAATTAATGTTAGGATTAATTTAGGTCATTACGCAGTACGTCTCAATGTTTTTCTTAGAAATGCAGCACACGTTTCATTGAAGAAGGCGGGTAATAATACAGTAAGCTTTTATATCAACGTGAAAGCGTTACAATTTGCAGACGAAGCAGAAAACAAGGGGGATTTCGAGTACATTCTTTGTGACAGCACTGTTATTTTTCCATTGCTCTTTTCTTTATTAATTTTATTTGTTAGGCTTCATATTTACCTAATAATTTATATATGTGGATTAGAATATTTCATGACAGATGCCTAGCCTTTTTAGATAAGGGCGAAAAAATAGGAGGTCCCGTGTGCAAGTTGTGCACGTTAAAAATCCCCACGGCAGTTGAAAATCGTAAAGAGTAGGCTGTAAGACCGCTGCCCTGACAAAATTTAAAAATTAGAAACCTACCCACCACAAAAATATTTATAGACTGTGTGATTCCAATATACACACATTGGAATTCTCGCCGGTGCTACGGAGTTCGTGCACTGTGCTGAGATCCTTCTTGTGTGATCTAAGGGCGGAGATCGGAGCACTGATGGAGTTTTCCGTGTGCAATGAAGATAGTCCATAATACCAAACCAAAAATTGTGTCTGCATACATTTGGAAACCTAGTTTGGTATTTTAATAAAATGAATTCGCATCATTCGTTCATTGAACGTTGGTGGAAAAAGAGGGGGGTGGGGAGGGCATCAGAGTTAAAGGACATGGGTTATAAAAACTAAGAAGAAAACCGTTCGAAGATTACTCACTCACTGGAATGATACTAAATCTGGGTGGATGTTTGGAAAGACAGGAGAAGAGCAGCAAAAGTCAATCACCTTTCTGTCGCCATCAGTATTGATCTTAGTACAGAGTGATTGGATGACCGAGACAACTTCTCCTGTCGTCGTGTCTGTTGTCTTAGCCTATTTCATCAATTTCAGATTCACATTTGTTGTTTCTGCTCCTTTGGCGCTCAACAAAGGGGCGCCTTTATTTCGCCCCTTACATCCTTGAGCTGTGATTGTGTTAAAGCCGTGCTTGTGGGATAGTTTGAGCAAATTAGAAAGCTGAACAAAGAGTGAATTTATGAAGATTGTTGCTTTAGTATAAATTGAATCCTGTTCGCTGTTCACGACTCCTGCATGTTTGCAAGATCTAGTCTTGTATTAGCTAGCATGTGCTAATAGATTGTTACAAATCAGAAATTATATTTAAACCGTGCACAAAGCAAGTGATGTAGGGATTTTATGTTTTAACTCTTTTTGTCTCGCGCGTAACAAGGACCCGGAGGGATAAAATAATAGTAACACTGTACTCTATCAAGTATGTCGTTAAAGCCGGTTAAAGAAGGTTGAGAATATTACCGGCTTCAATATACTGTAAAATTTAAAGCTAAAAAAAATTTTGTAAATATGGAAATGTCATCGAGGACACCTGTTGATAGTGTAAGAGGGGGATGACGGAGGCGGAAAAACGCACGGGAAAGAGATCTGGAGACAGTAATGAAAGTCATGGGAAGACCTTTAGCAGATGGTTAAGATCTGGAGGACTTGGCATAAATGTTTTGAAGGTGTCGTACGGTAGGTTAATTGGTTTATTGGGCCAAGTCTAGGTAAAGAGTAAATGTTGACTGATACACGAGAATGTATAGAAATAGATTTCACAGGTGCTAGGTTGAGGGAAAGATATGTCTCTGGAGTGAGTAGGTTTTTCTCATCCATGCTTTTCCGTACAACTGTGCTTTGTTATAAGAAAGTCTTTGCCTCCCTATCTAATGAAAGAACAGGTTACTCTACACACACACAATTATGTGACAACAAGACACACAGACGCGAAATAAGCTAATGATAAATGGGTATGGGTCTGACCAACATACAAAGTTAAGTTTTCTTGTTGTTTATTATCACTAAACACTTTACAACATCAAGTTACCCAAAGATATGAAAAACATAATTTACATATAGAGAAAATAAAGAAGAATTGTGAGCCTTCACCGTATAAAGGAAAATAACCTAAAGAAAATATTAACCCAAAGGTTGAAGGTTAGCATTAGTTAACAGAATAACAATATTGGTACAATATATGACCAAGTAAAGTAAATAAAATCAAACCACCAAAAATTAATAGGTAATTTCCAGCAACCATAAAATCAACACACACTCTCTCTCATTCATGTGGCCACCTCTCACACTCTTACCTATTTTTGTATTCTTCCCTTGGGTCTGTGGTATCCCTTGGTAAATTTATTTCATGAACATAATCCCTACTGTTTCTGTTGACTAATGTACCACCCCAGCTGACGAAGATACAAATTGGCCCCAGTTCATCCCAAAAACTAATGAGGTGAACGCCGAATAAGTTTACTTCCACGATGAATCCTGGTGACGATATAAGTCCTAAAGGGGTGTCTTCACTGTTCTAAAAAATCTAGCACTGTTCCTCCTATGGGTGCACAGGGGAATGTGATTCTAGATACAGGAACTACAACTGAATAATTTCGTTGCGACAACTCTTGCAGTGTTGAGGGCGGGCGGAGAAAACAGTTTGTTTCCCGCTCGTCTGGAACTTCTATCTGGATATAGGGTTACTACAAATATTGAATAGTGTGAGAATCCGTGGTGTTTACCGTTTTGAGAGAGAGGTAAACTTCTAGAAAATCTGGAAAATTCCGGTTGCTACAAATGTTACTGGTGATATCCACAAATATTTCAAATGATGATGATGGATTTTCTATCGGCCGACTCTTTGCCAGAGGGCCACTCCTGCACAGTGTGTAGATTTGTACTCCACTGGGATTACAACTGTCAGGTGTTGGGGAAAATAATAATAGTGTTTCCAGGTGTACACCACTTGTGGGCTGTTAAAATAATATTTCTGTATTTAGTAAGTCCAGTAGTTAAATTACAGTCACACCGTATAATCGGCTAGTATACACTCCTAGCATGAAATGGAATAAGGAAACGAAAAAAAACCGCTGGTCGTCTACTTGGGGATCAGGTCTGCTAAAAATACAAGAAACATTTGTGGGAAAATGCTACCACTCTATGTAAATATAAATATGTATAGACGAGGACACGACAGTCTCTCCTCTACTCTGTCAAATCCTGACGAATTTAAAAGATACACGGTGTTCGTTCTACGCCTACACACACAGACATCGCTGGCCGCGGATTTTGGGTCAGACTGAGTCGATGAAAACTCTCCCACCCCTTCTCGCTGCCGGCAAGTCTATCACAGTGTGTCATTTTTTTATTTATTCCTCATAATGTGCCACGTACAACTTATCATCTATTCTTTAGTGCTATTAAATTGTCGGTGTCTGTTAATTTGTCGTATGGCATTAAAAAATAATAATAGAAACTATAATAACAATAATTATAAAATGAAATATAAACAGTATTTTTTTTTCCTCCCACTCTTAGTCGTTTAGCCTCTAAGTTCGGTCTGGTTAACCGTCTTGTTTATCTCTATCTCTCCTGGAGAGTTTAAGTGTTTGCGTCCGTCTACACCGTAAACACAATTTACCGTCTCGTCTCAGCTAGGTAGCGTCGGTGATGTGATCTAACATTTTTGATCAAATATCTGGTTATGAAACTCGATACGCGTTATTTTATTTTATTCACCTTACTAGCAAAGAAAAAGATCTAAGGGAAGTATTTAACTGTATGCTTAAAGTATTTAAGTGTTTAACTTTAAATGCTATCACTGTAAAATACTTCTAACACTTAGCACTATTTACCAGAAAAATCCAGAATAAAAATCTCCACGAATCACTTTTTAACCAATAATCAAAAAGAAATGGTTATGTCTACGCGCTAGACGTTCTTCTCAAATTCTGACTGACACTGATGGTTGGGTTAAAGAAAACAGCTATATATATATATATATATATATATATATATATATATATATATATATATATATATATATATATATATATATATATATATATATATATATATATATATATATATATATATATATATATATATATATATATATATATATATATATATATATATATGTGTGTATATATGTATATACATATACACACATATACATACACACATATACATACACACACACACACATACATACATACATACATACATACATACATACATACATACATACATATATACATACATACATACATACATACATACATATATACAATATATATACATATATACATATATACATATATACATATATACATATATATATATATATATATATATATATATATATATATATATATATATATATATATATATATATATATATATATATATATATATATATATATATATATATATATATATATATATATATATATATATATATACTAAATAAATTTAGCCAGCAGGTGGGCTTGAACATCAATTTAAAGAAGTCTGAGGTCATGACGCTCAATGTGAGCAACCCTGAGCCCATATCAGTAAGGAATCAGCAATTGGTACAGACAGATACCTTCACATACCTAGGAAGCATAGTAACACCAGACGGTGGGGCAGGCAAAGACATCAACATCAGAATGAATAAGGCAAGAACAGCCTTCTTTAGCCTAAATAACATCTGGAAGTCCTCCCAATACAGCACAAGCACAAAATTAAGATTATACCAGAGCTGCGTGCTTTCTGTGCTTCTCTATGGTGCGGAATGCTGGAGAGTCACAGAGAAGGAAATGTTAAAATTGTCCTCTTTTCACACAACATGCCTAAGAAAAATTCACCGCATTTTTTGGCCGAATACCATCACCAACCAAGATCTGCTTACTCGTAGCAAGCAAGAGGACATGCACACCATCATAGCTGGCAGACGCTGGAGCTGGGTTAGTCATGTCCTCAGAAGAGACCCCGATGCCATCACAAGAACAGCTATGCTTTGGACCCCTGAAGGAAAGCGAAAGAGAGGCCGACCAAAAACAACTTGGCGGAGGACTGTGGAGGCTGAGATGCAAAGAATGAACCAGAGTTGGGGCACTGTACGAAGGATGGCCACCGACCGTGCAAAGTGGAATCAATTTGTTGTTGCCCTACAAGACGCCACTAGGCGTGATGGCCACTGACTGCTTTGACGGTCGGTGGTTAAGGATCGAAGAAAAAGATATATATATATATATATATATATATATATATATATATATATATATATATATATATATATATATATATATATATCTATATAATTGGATTTCTTTCATCTCTAATGGCGTTATTTCGCACTACTGTGTGGGACAAAAATTAAGATGCAGAGATACAAGATAAGGCTTACGTCTCGGTCTTTCCAGCGGTTCTCTTCTGGAGAGATGACCGATATCAAAGAATTTCGTTCTCCCAGCGGTTTTCTCTGTAGAATGCTCGTGTTCCAAGATCAAACGAAACAAGGGATTTCTAGACTTTCCCTGGACAAACTTCAAAGGGCCAGTTCCGCCTTTCTCACGTGCTGTCTGTCTGTCGAGTATTATATGATTGAATGAGTGGAAAGGAGTAAAACCAAAGCGTGATTTGTTTCCTGTTATGACTGGCAGGTCACGAAGATTGTAAACACTGCGTTAGCCCGTGTTTAAAGAAAAGAGGGCGGGGACGAAAGGTGAGCTAGCCGAATTAGAGACAGTTGGAATGATGCATGTTTTAGCTAGCAAATCAGTGAGCAGCTGTAAGGTTACAATAAGATGTCAGATTACTGTAGGCTTTTTTTCCACTCTTTTTCCATTACACGTCACAGAAGGCCTATGCTCCTTGAGGAGCTGAAGATCACTTATGATAATAATCTTTCTGTCCAACGCAGTTTTTAGGTTTTTCAGAGGCACCAAAATATGGCTGTCAAAAACGACGGAAAAGAACTGGAAAAACTGAAAAAGCTAATTGAATTATTTATTAAACAGCTTCTTTATTGCTGCTGCTTTTGTAATTGTTTTTAAATATTTTTTACTTGATATGTTATGTCTTAAGGGGGAGAATCTACAGTGAAATGCTAGTTTCGTTATTAATCGTAGGATTTCATTGAAAATGCACACACCTAGCCTACATCAATCAGAGATATGCATAATGAAGAGGGTGATGGTATTTCATCATTGCTTGCCATGGAAACTGCAGCCATATTATATTCTGTTGTTCTATTTCAATATGCTAAGGCTTTTTTAAAATAAATCTATCACCATATTTTTGATAACTTAAGTAGATCTTGAGATATAGAACTTTAAAGTTTTATCTAAAAATAGTAACTATTGTTATATTCAAAATTTTACATTGTTTACAATAAATAAACATTTTAAGATATCAAAAAACGGATTTGTTAAAAGTGTTATTATCCTATGGAAAGTATTTGTGCCAAATGTCATATTGATTGACTTAAAAAATGTACAAGTTATAAGAACATTAGTAACATAAAAAATAGGAAAAATACAATTTATGAAGAAAATGCTATTTACAGGATGAAAATATACCTTCTTAAAATGTGATCTGACAAATGATTTTTACAGATTTTGATTCAGGGGAATATAAATTATCCGAATATAGGGGATCCCGTTAGACGTCCATTGAGGCGTATTGAGAATATGGTGTTAAGCCCATATTTGCTTGACCATCGGCACACTAAGGGTGATGTAGTCAGCATCACGCCGGCCGCCTTAACCTTCCCAGAGGTGCCCTGGTACCCAAGTCATGAGGCTGGAGCCGTTTGTGGTCTACAGAAGCTCACTTCAACTGGGGATCGAACCATGGAATCCAATGCACTAACCATGCAGCTACCGCTGCTCAGACGAATATTGACTAATCTCAATTTTCATTTTTATACTGCTTTGACTTAAATTACGCTGTAGCTATTCCACTTAAAGATTGTCTGAGTCTCTTCCTCTTGTGAAAGATACATGAAGTTGACCATGAGCAAACACTGCTTCTGGTAGACAATCACCTATATGACAAAACGATTGTCCCTATGTTTTGTTGATTGTCATGGCAAATGCTACAATCTCTGAAAACTGGGAACGCTTGCATCTCGTAAAGTGATGTGTGGAAGGAAATCTCGTTTTATTACAGCCTGTGATGTTATCGATATCAATGAAGATGTTTTGATGGGTCTCTGCGACTAATATTGTATCTTTCAAGAGACCTTTTTTAAAACACTTTTGTTACATTTGAAATGCGCGTTATTTGGAAGTTTGAAATTTTTCAACCCTAGGCTGACTGTCAGATTACCTAGGGCGCTGAAATTGTGCACACTATACAATGTGAAAGTGATTTTTAAAAACATTAATGTTATCGGACCTAAAGGCCTTTTATATCTGGACATGCGCCCTAATATAACCTACTACGTTAAACGGGACACGAATCGCCAAAACGAGGCAAAATTTAATTCTTTTTTTAAAGTGATTTACAAAATCTGAAAAGACCTTGAACAGATGGCACATGCCAGGAAGGCTTGAAATTATTGAAGGCCTGTAATCCACAGGAATCTGAAGATGATAATGAATGATGAAATAGGTTATATAACATAGCTCACATTATGTCGTATGTGGGAGGGTGGTGGGAGCACGGCCGATCGGCCTGAAGCAACTGTTGCACATTTGTTTTTTGGTCATATTTTAGGGCCCTGCGACAGAGACAAGAACCCTAGAGTGTCAAATGTTTGCCGTCATACAGTGCGGAAGGGAATGGAACACTCAAGCAAATGCCCCCTGGGGCTGAAAATTTACGAGCTGTTTTAAGCGTGAGCTCTGAGGTTAAGCTGACCCCGCGATACGCGCACAAATATATTTTGAAAAATGCCGTTATCAGATTTTCAGTTTATGATAGCAGTGATAATTTTTTTTTTTTTTGAGGAGGAGGAGAAGGAGGAGGAAAAAGATGTGTGGATTACCGAGAGTAGTGGATTTCCGAGAGTAGTGGATTTCCGATAGTAGTGGATTTCCTAGACTAGTGGATTTACGAGAGTAGTGGATTTCTGAGAATAGTGGATTTCCTAGACTAGTGGATTTACGAGAGTAGTGGATTTCTGAGAATAGTGGATTTCTGAGAGTAGTGGATTTACGAGAGTAGTGGATTTCTAAAAGTGTTTTTTTCCTTGAGTAGCTTTATTAGTGGATTTCTGATAGTGCGTTCTTCTTAGTTAAATTAGTAGATTTCTGATAGTGGGTTCTTCTTAGTTAAATTAGTAGATTTCTGATAGTGGGTTCTTCTTAGTTAAATTAGTAGATTTCTGATAGTGGGTCCTTCTTAGTTAAACTAGTAGATTTCTGAAAGTGGGTTCTTCTTAGAGTTTGATTTCTAATGCTGTTAGTGGATTTCTAATAGTGGTTTATTCCTAGAGTATTTTTATTAGTCGATTTCTGATAGTGGTTTCTTCCTAGAGTAAATTTATGAGTGGATTTATGATAGAGGTTTTTGTTTAGTTAAATTAGTAGATTTCTAATAGTTGGCTCTTCTTTGAGTAGTTGGGTTAGTGTATTTCTTATAGTAGTCTGTTCCTAGAGTAGTTGGGTTCATGGGTTTCTAATATAGGTTCCTTCCAAAGTAGATAGGTTACTGAACGTTTAATAGGGGTTTCTTTCTAGAGTAGTTGGGTTAGTGGATTTCTAACAATGGCTTCTTTCTAGAGTAGTTGGGTTAATGGATTTCTAACAGTGGCTTCTTTCTAGAGTAGTTGGTTAGTGGACTTTACATAGTGTTTTCTCCTAGAGTATTTGGGTTTAATGGTCGTGTAATAGTTTCTTCCCAGCGTGACTGGGTATTTCTCCGCGTAAGGAAATCATTAAGCTAGCTACTTTATACTTGGTTCGTAGAGTCATTGTTCTTTTTTTCCTCTTTTGCGTTCGATTGAACAAATTTGGGATTGAACCCCTCATCGCCATATTTCTCCTAATTGCATTTCCCATTCGTTAAAATAACATTGTGTTCTAACCTTTCATCGCCCTATTTTTTCCTGATTGCATCTTTCCCATTCGTTCCACGTAATTTATGCATAATTCCCTTATCACCCATTTCTTCTCCTAATTGTATCTTGTCCTTTCATTCAAACAAATTTGTGCTTTACCCTTTCATCACCCTTTTTCTCCTAACTGTACCTTTCATTTTCTAATAGCTCATTTTGAATAGCTGGATACAGCATTTCCCCCCAGACGCTGGTTACGTCATTGCACATTCTAGTTAAAATATTTGCCATTCTTTAATTACAGTATCACTATCCTTTATTTACCCTTATTTTCTGGCTTCTACGTCTCTTTTGTTATAATGTCACTATGTCTCGTAATCATCCGTGTGTTACTGGGGCCCGAAAGGGGAGCAAAGTGCAGTAACACTGTACCCTACCAGGCATGTCATAAAAGCGGATAAGGAGGGTTGGACATGGGGCTGGTTGCCCCATTCTGTAAACTGATTTTAACAACAAACATTTCAAGTAATTTGGATAAGTCTGTGACGTATAATGGAAATAGAGCCTACAGTAATCTGACAGTCTTTGTAATCCCGTTAGCGCTCTATGATTTGCTAGCAAAACCATGCATTTACTGCCTGCCTTTACTTACACAAGCGTACTTTTTTCTACCACGCCTCTTCTCTTGGAAATCTATCAAACGAAGTGTTTACAAACTTTCGTGACCTGAGCGTCATAACAAGTAGCGAATCAGGTTTGTTTACCTCGTCTTATCACGCGAGCTTTTCTGTTAATCATACGATGCCTGACAGACCGTACGTGAATAACATAGAACCTTTTGAAGTTCGTACTCAGGGGAAGTCAGAAACCCCTGGGCTCTTTGATCTTCAGAAGCGGGCATTCGTACAGAGAAAACCGTTAGGGAACTATAAGTCTTTTGATGTCGGTTGAAACCTCGACGAAAGACTGGCCGTAAAGTTTTTATCTTGAATCTCTGTTTCTGATTCTCGTTACGCATGGTAACGTGAAAAGTAACATCGTCGATAGATCAGAGAAATATAATGATATATAAACTGTGTTTTCTTAAACCTGCTATCAGTTGTCACTCAGAATTTTTGGATAGTCTAAGCACGCAGTTCTAAAACCTTTTCGCTAAATGTGTTATTAGCATTCGTGGGGATCTTTCATTCTGATTTTTTGACCTGATCACAAGGGCGTTCAGCGGTTTTTCTTTTTTCTGATTGGTTAATGTTGTCTCTTTTTCTTGGCTTGTGCGTCACCAACTTCATTTGTGAGCTAGATTTGCCAAAGATACATGAGAAACATTTTAACTTATAAATTTAACTGGACCACCAAACCCAGCAATATTTTCAATTTTATCAGCCCACTAGGGATTGCAAAAATAACATTTATTCCCGACTTCTGACAGTCGTATTCAAGCGTAGCATCCAGAATTTACACTGTTTCAGAATCGGCAATCTATCATAGAGTCAGCCTATAGGATTATTTTCATTTATCAATTGTAACATGTTTAGCAACCAGATGTTTCCCAATACTGGAAGTATTTTCTTCTTTTAACTGTGAACCCCAAGATCACGTTTCTACATCAACTATTGGCGGTGACATTTTGTTCATCCAGGAAAAACCAACACCAGATTCGGCGTTCACCTCACTAGTCTTTATTTGTTAGAGGATGGACTGGGGCCAATTTGGGAATTGAACGTGACATTTTATATATTCAGGAAAAATTGTAATTCCAAAGGATATCATCAAGAGTAGGTAAGAGTTATTGAGTGGCCACTGTATGAAAGAGAGAGAGTGAATAATTGTCTTTGTCACAGGGACTTTACCAAAACTGGATTTGCTTAAACTTGTTCACTTTACTGGGTAGCATATAGTAGGAACTTGCTTACTTTACTGTCTACTCTGTAACATAGTGCTACCCTTTGACCTTTGGGTTATTAACATTTTTGGGTTCTTTTTCTCCATAGGCGGAGGGCACATTTATTCTGCTATTTCATATGTACGTAAATCTGATTTTATTTGATCTTTCTTTAGATATTTGATGTTGTCAAGTTTAAATGATGTAGTGGATTTGATGGTATTGTATGATGGTGATATTACTAAGTGTGATGCATGAGGTCAGCTGTGAAGGCTCCTGAGATAAAATGTAGCTGTGAATTGTCAGAAGGCCCTTCTTGCTACCACTACGACCTCACACTTATTTATTTTTTTTTACTAATGAATGTGGCTACGTTAAATGTCTAGGGTAATGATATGTAATGTGTTGTGGTAGTTTACAGACACACACACAGATATTTACTAAGTCTAATAATATTAATAAATGTTATAATATACTGAACTAACTCAAGTGTGTAAAATTTGGATAGTAATTTTCTTACATTTATTTGTTCTGGACCAAGGTTTTATTTTGGCCAGAACATATGCAAGGTTTAGTAATTATGAAAGAAATGCATGAATATTACATAATAAATGCAATGTGTGTACATATATATGTTACTAGACTAGTTAATATTATTACTGTTTATAGTAGTAATCTATTTTGGGAGAATATTTAATGGATGTGCTGTTGGGGTGGCCTCATCACTCCCTGTCTAAGGTGACTACACATTGTCCAGTTATTTGATGGAATTTTTATGGGTGTGTTAGCAAATAAGTTGAGTTGGTGAATTCTCAGCAGACCAGGCGCTCACGTAGCTTGAAGGTGTAGCTCTGGTGCTGAGATCTGGTGGCCCCACCTCTCCGTGCTTGGGGGCAATATCAGAAGTCTGGTGGCCCCACCTCTCCGTGCTTGGGGGCAATATCAGAAGTCTGGTGGCCCCACCTCTCCGTGCTTGGGGGCAATATCAGAAGGTTGGTGGCCCCACCTCTCCGTGCTTGGGGGCTATAATAGGCTGCTCTGACAAAATGTCACTGCACGGGTCCACTCTGGTAATAATCAACAACTCATTTGAGACCACAGTGGTGCCAACTGAAACTCACAGCTCTGCAATCAAAGTATTAGTCATGTGTCAGAATTCCATCCTCTAACCATTTCTGGACACAACACTACACAACAACAACAACACCTAGAGGGGTCAGATCTTTCTGACCAAACAACACATCTTACCAAGTTGGTTTCACATAGGATGAGTTCTCCCAGACTACGTATTCTGAAATATGTTCATTAGTTTCCTGCCATAGAATAGGATAGGTGATATGTTTCACTGATCTCAACACTTGATCTGTCCTTCCTAATCCTTGCTGGAGTTTATGTATTTTATTTGTCTCTAGACCCTGAACTGGGGCGGGGGGTCTAGATCGAACCCTTACTTGTTGTAAGGAACAGATTATGCTATTGCAGTATCAAATCACTCGAAACCTTAAACAGATATTAAAATGTACAAAGAAATAATTTCGGTCTTACCAGAATTATGAATATAGTACACAGTTAAATAAATGCTAGCAAAACTCAGCTGAGCTGCTGGCCTTATGATGGCGTCCCTCTAAATATTTCAATAGCTTCTGGGAATTACACCACTTGATAATTCACTGTGTCTACTAGGACAACTTATAATGACTGGCACAAAATGCGCGTCTGAGCGCCGATAATATATTCATCTATGGCCAATCACTGCCTTTTCCTTTTTCAAATTCAAATATCCTACCACTAAGTCATTTCAGTCGTACCTCAGTCAAGTATGCCTTATTGTCTGTTGGTCCGTCCGTCTCTACTTGCGTTTCACACAAAAACACACTTGTTTTTTGAACCAACCCTGCCTTCCCCTACACAATTTTGCCTTTTAAAGTTATTTTTAGCCACAATTCCCCATCCCACCCCGTCTCTTCATTCCAACTAGATTTTAGCACTTGCGTCTTCAAAGCCACAATTTTTTGAAAATTAGTGACATGTTTTATCTCAATGCAGACGTTCGCTAATATGAACAACACAGTCTTTTGTCAATATCTTTCTTATTATCTGTCCGTCTGTATAAATGAAAGCATATTATTTCACTGCTCAAGATGGGCCATCCGGCCAGCTAGGTTTTATATTCCTAACATTATTATTAAGAAAAGTTACTTTTCAAATATTTTCTAGAATATTCTGGAATGCGTTGATCACTGCATTCAAATAAACGGGCTAAGATATCGCAAAAGCATCCAAGAAATGACTGTGCCGTATAATATCCAAGGTCCCTTTTGTCGATTTCTTTACTTTATGTCAACTTGGGGAACGTGACTTTTTCCTCCTTTCCCCACCAATTTGCGTCCTTTTAGCCTCGCTAGTATCAAGCACGCGGTCAGTCAGATTTTTCCTTTTGATCTCCGTTCTCATCCCGTTCCGTTTTGCCGTCAAGTCTAACAATTTAATTTCCATGGCGGGTGATGACCCGCGGCGTGGGCGATCATGTATTCTAGCAGCTTACGCATTAGTTTTTATCCCTACGTTGTATCATTGGAGATATTTTAACGTTGTATCACGGTTAATTTTGTGACACATCTCCCCACTTGAAAACATGCCTACGGCAAGTTCCAAAACCAGTGATACACATAGATAAAATCTCTCCTTACGCCTGCCATTACTCTAATTTTGATCACAGGGGTGCCGACTGAGAAAATCTGCACCGACATTCAATTTGCCTGGGATATATTGGATACTAAACTGATAAGGTTGAAGCAATAAAGACCACCTCAGCAATCTTGCGTTTTCATGCTTAGCCTGAGATAAGAATACGAGAGGCTGATGGTCCGTCTCGACCACAAAAGTCCTACCATACAGATAGATTTGAAACTTCTTTATGGCCCAGATTAACGCTAAACATTCCTTTTCGCTTGTGGAGTATCCTTGTTCCGCCTTATTCAATTTGCGGCTTGCATAAGCGACTGGTTTCAGTTCCCCATCAGGTGAAGATGATCTTTGCAACAAAGCCGCTCCGAGTCCTACATTACTTGCATCGGTTCTTAAGACAAAGTCCTGTGTCAAATCAGGTAGTTTGAGAATAGGCTTGCTAGTGAGTTTTTCCTTTAAGTCCTGGAACGCTAATTCACTTTGCGCAGTCCAATTAATCTTATCTGGAAGTCCCTTGCGAGTCAGATCAGTCAGAGGAGCACAAATAGAGTTAAAATCTTTGATATATTTTTGATAAAATCCGCATAACGACACGAAAGATCGCACATCCTTTTTTGTTTGTGGTCTAGGTGCTCTCTGCAGTTTTTCCAAGTTCTTGGGATCAGGGGTCATGCTACCCTGATATACAGTGTGTCCCAAGAATTCCAACTCTTTGCATCCAATGCAACATTTTGTTGGCCTAGCACTCAAGTTCGCCTCCCTAAGCCTATTAAATAACATTTCTAGAGCTTCAATGTGTTCTTCAAATGTCTCTGTGGCGACGAGAATATCATCCATGAAATTCGTGATACATGGGTTATTCAGGGGATCCAACAATTTGCGCATCATCCTTGAAAATACACTCGGAGCATTTTTCAGTCCGAATGGTAGCATGTTGAATTTATAATGTCCATCCGAAGTGCTAAAAGCCAAATAAGGTCTCACTTCAGGCTTCACTGGGATCTGGTAATAGCCTTTACTAAGATCCACCTTTGAAAAGTATTTTGCCTTTTTCAGTCTGGCAAATAACTGTTTTGTGTCTGGTAATGGATCCACTTGTCCTTCTGTGACAGCATTCAGTTTCCTGTAATCTATGCACAGTCTGTGTTCCCCAGACGGTTTTCTCAACAATACGACACTAGAGCTAAAAGATGATTCACTGTGTGAAATAATCCCCTCCTTCAACAAATAATCTTTTTCTTCCTTCAATGCCTTCTCCTTCGCGAACGGAATAGAATAGGCTCTCATACAGATTGGGTTTGAGTCTACCAGTTTCATGTCATACTGTAGCAAATTTGTATGGCCTGGTTTATCTGTTAATACATCTGTATGTTCCTCCAGAACCTGTTGAACTCTCTCCCTCTGGTTTTTAGTCAGGTGCTTACTGACTTTTACCTGTGCTGCTGTTTCACAAGGATGTAATGGGTATTCATGTGAGGTGAGTGGTTCCTTTTGCATTTGAGTTGCGATAGCTTAGGTCAGTAAGGGGGTGCTTTCCTGGAGTGGTCTGTCCAGATACTTCTTTAACAGGTTTACATGATAAACTTTCTCCTTCCCCTTTTTATCAATTTTATAGTTTGTTCTAGACACCTTCTCTAGAACCGTATATGGACCTTGCCATCCAATTTGTAATTTATTCTGGCTACCGGGTAGTAGAAGCAGCACCTTCTCTCCCACTGCCAGTTCTCTGTCCTTTGCCTTCCTATTAAAATATGCTGCATGTTTCTTCCTGGCTTGTTTCAAATTATCATTTGCCAGTTTCCATTCAGCTTTCAAACGAGTGGTCAGTTCGTTCACGTATTGATAAGATGAGGTAACAGTCTCTTCCGCCTTCTCATCTGTCCAGGTCCTTAATAGAGCTTCTAATGGACCTTTTATTGGCCTCCCAAATAGCAGAGTTGCGGGAGCCATCCCGGTTGAACTATGTGGTACCTCCCGGTACGCAAACAATGCGGCGGGCAGGAATTGATCCCACAGATCCGGTTTTTCGTGTGCCAGCTTTCTCAGGATAGAAATGAGAGTCCCGTTGAACCTCTCTACCTGGCCGTTCCCTTGCGGATGGTACGGACTACAATGAAAGTGTCTGGCTTGAAATAGCTTAAAAACTTCTTCCGTTAGTTTCCCCTTGAACTGAGAACCATTATCCGTCAAGATTTGATGCGGGAATCCTAATCGGGTAAATATTGTAAGTAGTGCCTCTGCTACATGTTTTGAATCAATTGATGGCAGGGCTACCGCCTCTCCCCACATAGAACAAGTGTCCACCAGAGTAAGGATGTAACTGTTCCTCCTCTTGGTCCGAGTGAGAGGTCCTACAATATCCACTGCAACCCTCTCAAAAGGTGTTCCCACAATGGGCATTTCCCCTAGAGTTGCAGGAGCAGTCCAGTGCTTTGGAGCTACCCTTTGACATTCTGGGCAGGATTTGACATATCTTTTTATATCCTCCGTTATCCCTGGCCAGAAGTAATGACAAGCTATACGCTGTCCTGTGGCGCTGATCCCCATGTTACCACTGAAGGGAATCGCATGCCCGAGTTCCATCACTTTATCTCTATATGAGGTTGGAAGAACCACAGGGGAACCATTTGTTTCAGTTCCTGGCTTTGACATGATAAGACCATTTGATGGTCTGCCGTAAATATATTCCCCCTTGCTCGGAGCATTAGTGGGGCAAGAAGTTTTATAACGGGTCTGTCCTAGTGCGGTTCCGTGCGATCTATCGGCCATTGAAAAGCCTTTGAAAATAGCACCTTCCGAGTTCACAACGTGGCCCTGAAAATCCCGGGAACCCATGGGTCTCTGTCCCGCATTTAACATGGCTACTAGGAATCCCAAATTTCACAGACCGCAATACTCAGTTTAAAAAAGATTGGTTTGCCTCGTGCTCCTGATTTCATAAAATGATGTTTGATATCGATTTAATTTTGCGTGACCCTATGCACGACAGTCAGAGAGCCTCCATCACATTAGTTGTATAAGTTTCAGATATTCCTGAAGCATAAATTAAATGGCAATACTTCCTGGGGACTGTATACCAGTCCAGCAAGGCCAAATTCCAAATGCCCCCAATTAATAGGGTACCATAATACTTTCCACGGGGATCGGGGGCTATCGAATAAGTAGTATGAACCTGAGAATACTGCTGGTAGTTTTGGGATTTACAACCATTTCGGTTAGTGAGGGGTTGCCCAAACTGGAGTTGCTCAGCAAGGCGAGGTGAAGTAAAATTTGTCGGGTCAGGGATTGAGGGCCTGTAATTAGGTCAAAAACTGGGTTCCTTCAATTATATATGAATTATACATATCTCCAGTAGTTATGGGATGGAACCGCAGCACCCCCATCACTTGCAGTGGGTCCGAATGAGCACGCTTGTGAAATCTTAACAACATCTCATAGTGACCGTGTTCTCTACTTTATTTCAGCCAGTAACTACCTGTCCCATCTAGCTCTTGATCTCACACACGGGTAGAATTGATCCTTCTTGGGGCACTGCAATTTAACGGGAATCAGCGTCCCCAAAAAATAGGCTTGACCCTTCCTGATCGTTATCGACACTGTTCACGGCCTGGTTTCACCACCCTCCTCATGCAGATATGCATGGAGCTGGGAATTTGGCTTCGATTTGGGTTATGTCACAGCTTCACCTTCAAATGATCTTACTCTGTCTGCAACTTCTTTTGTGCAATTTACCTGGAAAACAATGGCTTTTGTCTTAGTTCACTGTGTTCGCTGTCGCCATGATATCACAGGTCCTCTCGGGCAATTTCCCCAATTGAAAGTGATATCCACCGACCTCCCAAAGTTCGTACTGTACCATGGGCTGACCTAGATCATTGTTTCGTCGTTGGTTTACAGTTCCCTCTTCAGTAGTGAGGTGCTCTACGCAATATTGATTATGCCAGTGGTGACTTCAATCTTCGTCTGCACTGCTTGTTTTATCCTATCATCATAGCAATTTTACCGTTTTCCAAATTGGTAGTTTAGGGGACCAAACTGATGGGTTGTCTTGGGAATGGTGTGACAGCTGGTTCACTGATGTAGTGGTGTCCAAGTCCTGTTTAGATTATATAAGTGATTAATCCCTTTTGTTTGACTCATCAAACATTTGGTGTGGGTGATGAGCACGATACTGTTAGGGGCGGACTTGGGTCGTCCAGTAAGGGAGGCCTGCTCAGATCTTAAACTTCAATAACTGAAATAGTCGATCCATACATGAAACAAATCAATGTAAGGGATGGGCGGAAATGATGACACTTCAGTTGACAATAAACGGGCCCAAATGGGGGTTAAACGGTGATTAATACCCCACTTATCAAGAAATAAATTACAAACTGGATGGGGAGTATATGGGTTCGGGGTGTGGATAACGACAGGGGCGGATTTGGACAAAATAACTTATGAGTTCCTGCTGTCCCTTCGGATTACCGACTCTCAGCCATCCCCTTTAATCCCCCGACTTCATTTTAGCAGCAATGTTTGAAGGTTTCCTTCTACAAAATTCGGTGTTATGGTTATCCTTCTTGCACCATTTACACCATCTTTTTCCTTGGTTAAACGGTTTTCTTTCATTGAACTTTTGGTCATTGAACTGTGAGTTTCTGTCGCGATAGTCATTTCTTGGCCGCTCAAAGTTTGTCCTACCTTTATTTCCCTGCTCTCTATTATCAAATTTATTAAATTGCTGTGGAGCTTTAAAATTGTCTATGTGCTTCTTTTTAGCACCACTTACCTCTGCCTGGGCTGCCTGATACCTTTCAGCGACATTTAAAACCTCCCCCAACTTCTCTGCACCATGTTCCATGAGAAATTTTCTCATTTCTGGAGCCATGGACTCTCTCAATTGCTCAATCATGATCATTTCTTTAAGATCTTGGGTCTTCCCCAGAGCAGTCCATTTCTCCAATAGGTTTCCAGTCTGGCAGAGAATTGGTGGTATGTCTCCCCAGACAACAGTTTGGCATTTCTAAATTTCTTACGATAAAATTCCCCATTTTTTTCGTACCTCAATAACAAAGCCTGCTTTAACATGTCATAATTTTCCTGGTCTTCTCTGTTCATTTTTGCGAAGACTTCGTAAGAAGTACCTCTCAGTCCCTGTGATAGCTTTAAACTCCACCTCTCTCTCTCTAACCCATATGTAGTAGCTAATAACTCAAAACGTCCTAGGTACCCCTCTATGTCATCGTCTTTTTCAACAAAATGGTCTAAATGAAACCCCATAGCTGATGTTGAGACTCCCAGACTGGGCGTAGCATCTGAGGCAAAAGGGCTGGCACCATTTTCAGGAGCCTGGCCTTGTAGCTCCAGCTCCCTTAGTCGTAATTCGTGCTCCCTCTGCAACCTTCTATCTTCTGCCTCCTTTCGGCCTTTTTATCTTCTGCCTCCCTTTCGGCCTTTTTATCTTCTGCCTCCCTTTGCTGTCGTTTGTCTTCTGCCTCAATCTGCAACCTCTTAATTTCTCTATCAGCCTCAGTTTGTAACCTCTTCTCTTCAGCTACCTTTCTATCTTCCCTTTCAATATATTTATCACATTCAGCCGTTACATATTGAATTAAAATCTGACCCTCCATTCCCATCTCCTTTGCCGTCAGCACAGCAGCTGATCTGTATTTTGCCAGCTCCGCCATACTTTTTAAACAAATCTAGCAATGTGCAAAATAAAATTTCCAACTACTAAAGTAATTCAAATTACTCTAGACTAAAATAATTCTAATTAATTAATTAACTACCACTGGCTGTGAAGATTCACCAACTTTTATCTTCAGGGACACTTTTAATTTTAAGGGACACTTTTAATTTTTATAATGTGTTCCCCTAATCTAATTCTCCCCCCAGGAGATCCTAATATACTTAATGGGCTAATTATCCCGGGACAAAGAGACCCCAATATATGTAGTGGATTTGATGGTATTGTATGATGGTGATATTACTAAGTGTGATGCATGAGGTCAGCTGTGAAGGCTCCTGAGATAAAATGTAGCTGTGAATTGTCAGAAGGCCCTTCCTGCTACCACTACGACCTCACACTTATTTTTTTTTTAACTAATGAATGTGGCTACGTTAAATGTCTAGGGTAATGATATGTAATGTGTTTTGGTAGTTTACAGACACACACACAGATATTTACTAAGTCTAATAATATTAATAAATGTTATAATATACTGAACTAACTCAAGTGTGTAAAATTTGGATAGTAATTTTCTTACATTTATTTGTTCTGGACCAAGGTTTTATTTTGGCCAGAACATATGCAAGGTTTAGTAATTATGAAAGAAATGCATGAATATTACATAATAAATGCAATGTGTGTGCATATATATGTTACTAGACTAGTTAATATTATTACTGTTTATAGTAGTAATCTATTTTGGGAGAATATTTAATGGATGTGCTGTTGGGGTGGCCTCATCACTCCCTGTCTAAGGTGACTACACATTGTCCAGTTATTTGATGGAATTTTTATGGGTGTGTTAGCAAATAAGTTGAGTTGGTGAATTCTCAGCAGACCAGGCGCTCACGTAGCTTGAAGGTGTAGCTCTGGTGCTGAGATCTGGTGGCCCCACCTCTCCGTGCTTGGGGGCAATATCAGAAGTCTGGTGGCCCCACCTCTCCGTGCTTGGGGGCAATATCAGAAGTCTGGTGGCCCCCACCTCTCCGTGCTTGGGGGCAATATCAGAAGGTTGGTGGCCCCACCTCTCCGTGCTTGGGGGCTATAATAGGCTGCTCTGACAAAATGTCACTGCACGGGTCCACTCTGGTAATAATCAACAACTCATTTGACACCACAGTGGTGCCAACTGAAACTCACAGTTCTGCAATCAAAGTATTAGTCATGTGTCAGAATTCCATCCTCTAACCATTTCTGGACACAACACTACACAACAACAACAACACCTAGACGGGTCAGATCTTTCTGACCAAACAACACATCTTACCAAGTTGGTTTCACATAGGATAAGTTCTCCCAGACTACGTATTCTGAAATACGTTCATTAGTTTCCTGCCATAGAATAGGATAGGTGATATGTTTCACTGATCTCAACACTTGATCTGTCCTTCCTAATCCTTGCTGGAGTTTATGTATTTTATTTGTCTCTAGACCCTGAACTGGGGCGGGGGGTCTAGAGCGAACCCTTACTTGTTGTAAGGAACAGATTATGCTATTGCAGTATCAAATCACTCGAAACCTTAAACAAATATTAAAATGCACAAAGAAATAATTTCGGTCTTACCAGAATTATGAATATAGTACACAGTTAAATAAATGCTAGCAAAACTCAGCTGAGCTGCTGGCCTTATGATGGCGTCCCTCTAAATATTTCAATAGCTTCTGGGAATTACACCACTTGATAATTCACTGTGTCTACTAGGACAACTTATAATCTTCTTCTTCTTCTTCCGTCCTTAGCCAACGACCGGCAAAGCAGTCAGTGGCCATTACGCCTAGTGGCGTCTTAAGGGCAACTGCGAATAACAACTTATAATGACTGGCACAAAATGCGCGTCTGAGCGCCGATAATATATTCATCTATGGCCAATCACTGCCTTTTCTTTTTTCAAATTCAAATATCCTACCACTAAGTCATTTCAGTCATACCTCAGTCAAGTATGCCTTATTGTCTGTTGGTCCGTCCGTCTCTACTTGCGTTTCACACAAAAACACACTTGTTTTTTTAACCAACCCTGCCTTCCCCTACACAATTTTTCCTTTTAAAGTTATTTTTAGCCACAATTCCCCATCCCACCCCGTCTCTTCATTCCAACTAGATTTTAGCACTTGCGTCTTCAAAGCCACAATTTTTTGAAAATTAGTGACATGTTTTATCTCAATGCAGACGTTCGCTGATATGAACAACACAGTCTTTTGTCAATATCTTTCTTATTATCTGTCCGTCTGTATAAATGAAAGCATATTATTTCACTGCTCAAGATGGGCCATCCGGCCAGCTAGGTTTTATATTCCTAACATTATTATTAAGAAAAGTTACTTTTCAAATATTTTCTAGAATATTCTGGAATGCGTTCATCACTGCATTCAAATAAACGGGCTAAGATATCGCAAAAGCGTCCAAGAAATGACTGTGCCGTATAATATCCAAGGTCCCTTTTGTCGATTTCTTTACTTTATGTCAACTTGGGGAACGTGACTTTTTCCTCCTTTCCCCACCAATTTGCGTCCTTTTAGCCTCGCTAGTATCAAGCACGCGGTCAGTCAGATTTTTCCTTTTGATCTCCGTTCTCATCCCGTTCCGTTTTGCCGTCAAGTCTAACAATTTAATTTCCATGGCGGGTGATGACCCGCGGCGTGGGCGATCATGTATTCTAGCAGCTTACGCATTAGTTTTTATCCCTACGTTGTATCATTGGAGATATTTTAACGTTGTATCACGGTTAATTTTGTGACAAATGATAATAAACAACGAAAGAAACTCAACTTTGTGTGTTGGTCAGACCCATACCCAATTAACCGTAGTTTTTCACGTGTGTGTGTCTTGTTGTCACATATCTGTGTGTGTGTAGTTAAACTTATATTTATATGTATGAGGAGGGCAAGGTTGTCTTGTACTAAATTATAGTCGTATAGATAGGCTGGAATAGAGAAACTTACTCATTCCATAGACATATTTTGTTCCTTAAGCTATCACCCGTGAAATCTATTTCTCACACCTTTCGCACGTACTTATCACCATCCACTCTACTCAGACGGGACAAAAATAACTCACAACCTATCTGTACGACAAAGTCAAATACAGAATATTAAGTCAGTTCAACCGTCCAAGGCAGAAGAAGGTCTTGTGGAAAGGATGCGCGTGAATCAACCTAGAAAAATCCGAAAGGAGTCTACGTTGCTCACTAACCTTTTTTTTTTTTTCATCTAGGAAAATCTCCAGGATTAGCACCTGGAACGTTCGCACTCTAATGAACAAGGAAAACTGAACAGGTACAAGGCAGTTCCTATTCTGGAATTCACAGGGAAAGAACGAACGAACAAACGCATTTAATTTTTAAAGGGTTAAGAATAGGGCACGCAGGCCCGTCTTACATTCTACCCTTCCTCTCTGTCATATTGCGCGCGGTATCCTTTCTACTTCTTCTTCTTCCTCGTTCGTCCTGAAAAGGACGTTGGTTGCGTTGTGCCCATTTAAAGCAAAGCTGCGATATTTGCGCCTTTCGGCCGACACATCCGACTTCCGCACGGCATTTTTGGGACCGGGTTAGCCTTTCCTCTTCGATCCGTACTCTCTCAGCCAGACTGCAGTGATGCAGCCTGTTTCCAGGACCACCATTTGGAGGCGGAGTAGGGTCTTGGTCAGCTCTGGTTTGCTGACCCTGACGCAAGCAGTCAAGCTATGGGTCGCTGACTGCATTCTCTATGCGTCTTTGGGTCCCGGTATCCTGTCAATCGCACATATATTTTGAGCATTATTTAATCATACAACATCATCAAGGTAAAATAATAACATACATTTGTAATATCCAGTCATAATGAAATTTAAGTATGTTAATAAAAAAATTAATGAAAAAAAAAATTAATAAAAAAAAACAGACACACAAACATAATCTAAACCATTCATACAGTAAATTAGAACTCATTTGAAACATAATCAGATGATGGTGGCATATAATAAGAGCTCATGAAATATTGGAAATCTACTGTTGAATGACCTGGGACATCGTGTGTTGTCAGCGTATGCGGAAAATGTTCCCACAGGTGAGCAGCTTTGAGTCCCAAGCAGACGCCTCCACTATACGAGATCCAGCTTTATGACCTATGCTCATTAGGGAGGTAAAGGGTATGGACTGATAGATGAGAATCGTGCATATAGGTCCGTCTTGCATTTTGCTTTTCCTCTTACTCGTCTTTTATTGCCAATTGAAACCAGTTGGTTGAGGTCAGTAAGTGACTAAAGAGATCAAGTGTAAAAATATGGTTTACAAAATGTGCGTGCAGAAATAACGCATTGTTGGATTTTATAATATGGGGAATAATAGTGTGAGCGGTTGTATTTTGAGACTAAGGGAGGCAACTTTTGGTTATGCCCTTTTAAGGTAGGTCGTGGATTTAGTGTCACAGGTTATTTAAACACAAGAAGTTCTTTCTTGTTTGAAGGCCGTTTATTCACAATGATCGTATAGATGGTAGTACAATTACAGGGGTGGTAAAGTCAGAGACGACCCAAAACAGATATACGTCCTCTCAGTTCGATGGCCGGCTTCATCTCTATAGTTCTACGTCATTCCAAATTAAAATCATTATTCCCATGTCATCCGTTTCCAACTCACTAGGTATAAGTCTCGAGAGTGCAATTCTTACTCAACTTCCCATACTCTCGATTTTGCGTCATCACCAAACATGTCACAATATGCTGTGACATTATTGTATAGAAAGTCGGAACGTTGAAAATTATGGTTTTAAAAATTTGCGTACTCTAGATAAGATTACTTAAATGGAGAAGAATAGATGAACCATTGGTTTATTTAGCAAAGGGTGGTAAATTATTATTCTGTCCCTTAGGTATTTTAGGCGAGTTGTTTTGATGAGTACAGTGTAGAATGCACGGGGTTTTGGATGAACGATTCGTGACAAAGTATGAGTTGGTGAGATTTTAAAATCGTAGTAGTAAATCGGGGAAAATAAGTTAGTTCAGATTCAGACGCGAAAGGCGTTAGATGGGAATTTGTTTTCTCTGCCATGTGTTAAAGTGTTATAAGCGAGTGATTATCAGGGAGTGGAACCAGACAACATGCCATTGTTTGGTTGCTTTAGCGTTCACAAAAGAAGTACTGTTGTCGTGCTCCCTGATCGCTCAGAACGCCATAATGATAGCTAGAGATGCTGGTTTTGCAAGCAAATACAGAACAGTTTTTCCTATGTTCAAGAAGAGTGCAAGATTTGTCTCAAGTTTCAAGAATAAACTGTAGTAGCTGCTAGACGTGTGAGGTATAGACTTTGGAAAAAATAGTCAACCCTGGCGGTGTAGACAAGTCTTAGTAAAGATACCCAAACGATCACACAGTCTGTTGAAGATAGAACTCTGACATAAAGTGAAATATATAACTTTACTTGATAAGGATTTTTTAGACCGCAAACGGCTCCGGGGTCGACCCAGCCTCATCAATTGGATACAAGAGCAATCTGGGAAGGTTAAGGCGGCCGGCGTGATGCTGACCACATCATCCCTAATGTGCCGATGGTCAAGAAAATATGGGCCAAACACCATATTCCCGATACGCCTCAATGAGCGTGTAACGGGATCCTTTACATTCCTTTTACCTTAACTAGTAGCTTTGGGTGGACCCCATCGAGATAAGGAGTCCAGCACTCTCCTACCTGGCTGGTCTCCTTGGATAGAACACCATATCGTTGAGTAATATTTGTATCTGTCATCTTAAGGCGATTTGCGTTGCACTATGTTGTGCGCCTTGTGCAGTCGACATAGCATGCATTTTTTTGGGACTGCTTCCCTACCTTTTGGTTTTTCATGACTACCCTGAAAGGCTGCAATATTGTTTCTACGAAAATGCACAAAACTACCGAGAAATATTATTTTATCCCTTTTCAGCATCTGTCTCCAGGTTTATTCCTGCTGAGCTGAGAATATTAGAAATTTGTTGGCTTGTAATGTTCCTACTCATCCTTCGATGTTCGCAATCAGCCCTGCTTTTGACCAAGTCTAAAAAAACAGAAGCCGCTGAAGAACCCGGAATCTACTGAACACTCTAACCTCAGCAATTAGAAAACTTGGTGAGATAATGGTGACTCATATGCTTAACTGGTGGCTGGAAAGAAATAAGGTCATCGATGATAGTCAGACAGGCTTCAGACAAGGTTGCAGAACAGACGAAAAACTCTTAAATTTTGTGCATACACCAAAAAAAAAAAAAAAAAAACTTAGATGCATTCCAAGAAGGTAAACACACCACAGTTGTATCATCGGTCTGCAGCAAGAATACAACACTGTGCGGAGACAGAGGCTCTACGCCAAAATGACAAAAAATAGTCATACACGGAGAAAATATACCTCTGGATTTAAGCATTCCAAAAAATAGAACAATATAAACAACAGTAGAAGACACTAAATCATTCACAAAATAACACAACAAAATAACTCTGGAGGGGGATTTACCCTAATGGTCAGCATTAAGTTGCTCCCTCTTTTTCATAACTGATCTCCCACATTGAAGGTATAAAAAGCACTGTATACAGAAGAATTGTTCATTTGGACAGCAGAAAAATACAACAAACTGGCACCAGCTACAATAATAAGAGTCTTAGCTACAATAGCTATGTCTTGCAAGCTCTGGAAGCTAAAAATAAACACGTAAAACAAGTATACAGCTTTTTCACTTGGAGCATCCAGAAAAGCAAGAAGTTGTACAAACTAAAACTTGACGGACATGTACTTTGGAGAAGAAAATCCAGCTTTTTAAGGAGTGGAGATTGACAGACAGCTACTCCTCAAAACCGTCATGCACAAAATGAAGATAAGGCCATTGGGCGCCTGAACATTGTGAAACATTTTGCAAGCACCAGCTGGGGAGCAGGGAAAGTAAATCTGAGACAGCTGTGCCTGGGATATGTCCGATCAGTCATGGATACTGACCTACTCAACTGCAGTCGAGAATGATCAAAACCACGAGGCAGAAAAAGTCCAAAACCAAGCTCTTGTTTTCATATGTGGGGGTATCAGAACCACGACAATAGCTGCCTGTGACACCGACACAAAAATGGAACTTATGGACAACGACGTAAACGTGCTGTCATGGAAACAGAACGCTTTGGAAGATTAAGAGAAGAGCACAAAACCAGACAGTTGGTTGGAAACTAGAAGCAGATTAAATCGAAAATCAATCCTGCCAGTAGCTACAACTATAGCAGAACAACACAGACCTCCACAGACACGAGAAATAATTGAAATAGTATACCCACGCCGATTCCATCCCGGTAAGGAATTAAAACTACCCATAATAAAAACAACACTCATGAGTAGCACAACAACGAGCGATACCAACAACAGCACTGAAGACAGCTACTATAGAGACTACAGAAACTATTCTAACAGTAGTTTGAGACATATGCATACACAGAAGACTATGCCTTCAATGTCACCATAAACGCTTGCCTTAAAGCTTACGTGAAGTACCCAAATGGCAAAACATTAGAATTTGTGAACTATGTGGAGAATTCAGTACTAATCACTAAGTAGAAATTAAAGCAATAAACACCACTTTCCAGCTATACTCAGCAAATTTAAATAAAAATTTTATAAGACCTCAGATATGATAGTCTTCAATGATTCAAAATGAACAATTCAGGCTTCAGAAGAATACTTCCAAACTGAAGAAATAATACAGCTGGCTGAAACAATTGACAGCCTGCTAACAACATACAACATCCGAGTCACTCTCCAGTGGATACCATGATAGAAAGACATACCAATCAAGGAAAAAACGGACCGGCTTGTAAAACTAGGAGAAGCTTGTGTGACCGTGTGACCAGAAAGGTGTAAGTTTAGACTGAGTAATAGTTGTCGATCTTGTCTACGGTGTATATTTGTGCTGATGTTGGCATTCTCACACGGGAATGGGCGATCTAAAATTACACCTTTCTGGCCATTTGTGACAGTGCGAAGACGATGTGTGAAGAAGAATACGCATTCATGTGTAATGGTGTCGTCACTCTCTCTGGCCTACTTTCACACGCGCTCCGCAGTCACAGAAAAACTCTCTTGATGAAAGGGGTCCCACTTTTATTAATGAAACCTTATCAGGTAGCATATGAATCATACAGAAAACAATGTTGTCCATGTTGCGTGCATATTTTGACGCACATATTACAAAAATCGATATGGCTATTTAATATGGGAAAAATATAGACATTCATTCATTTGTGTATGAAAATGCTGTCTATGGTAAAAGCGAGAGAATCCATGTTTGATTCACACTTTTGATTATAGGAGTAATCGTTCTGGATATTGATCCGGCGCAAGGATATTGCGCTTACGTTTGTACTTATTTTTTAGGGCCAGAAAATATATTAATTTGCTTATTGTGTTTATGGCCTGAATTCATATGTATTACATATTATTAGTACAAGTAGAATCAGTCCTATATTGTATATTTTGGATGGGTAGGAGGGACTAGATTCTTGTTATTCCGGTCTAGCGGAAGTATGAGTTGTCTTGACAAGTCGTGATGAGTTCCGATGTACCGTGATAATGGCGGGTACGCACTTTTCAAAGGGCTGGTAGATTCTTAAGGAAATATGATTCATGAAGTGGTTTCCTTCTAAAGGAGATGGTATCTCTACTATAGTTTATGTTAGAGACTCTCCTAAGGTACGGTACAATGTATAATTCGGACTCCATGTATTGCCAGACCCTATATTGATGATCTCATGTCGATTCGACCTAGATGGAACATTGTGCTTCGTATCGCTAGGGTCGTGTTTTGTATCGACGAAGATGACAGACTTTCCTGCAGCGGTTATGGCTACGTGAATTAACCTGATCACCGTAGAGCTGTATGGAAACATTTATGAAATCATTTATATACCCATTATAAATTAACTCTGGCTTATATTCTCCTTCCTATGAATGAGTGAACGACAACTCAGGGAGGCAGCCATGTTAGATTTCGGTCATCATATGTTTTGATCACTGCCAAGAGAACAGATTATTTATCCTATTATCGGACAGTGACAGGGAGATCTCAATCTTGCTAGAAACCCCCCTTTCGTGGTTTCATAATATATACTACAAACTATGGACGTCAAGTAACTTTAGTTATTTATCGATCTGCCTTCACTGACGCGTTTAGTCAGATAGGGGGATGCGGCCATAATATATCATGACATTGAACTTTTGATGTACTGCCCATTATTTCTGAATGTGTCATGACTTCAGATCTGCTATGTATACCTACAAATTGATATGTCAACATACCATGATGTACTCGTATGTCCCAGTGTGTACGTCTGAATAAATTGAGTAAACAAAGATTCCAGCAGTCTGCATTGGTGCCTTGTAGACACAAGTGAATGAGTGGTTATATTGGTCAGCACACGAACAGTACACCATTCGCGGTAATCACACTCTACACTTCTACTTCATACATACACCATCCTGCGTCGGTTGAAGTGACCAAGTTTAGGGCCTGCTTCCCCTGGAGCCTTTGCCTTCCCTAACTCAGGACTAGGGTGAGTTACCCATTTACAGCTGGGTAGACTGGAGCATGCCTGATCTCAACAACACACCACTCTTCCTTACAGAGCATACAGACTGACACTTTACAGAGTGGAAAGAAGAAAAGAAACTTTACAGTCCACAAGTTTACTTTGTAGGTAATTCCTATGCAACATCATATAACCTAGCTATTTAGGTATTCTCAACGTAACACCATATAACCCAGCACAGACTGCTGGACTCTGAAATAAAATTAAACAAAATAAATTAGCATCGTACTAATGGACAAACATCATCTACGTAATAATACATACATATGTGTGAAAATATGTAAGTACATGCACTTATATGTCCATGTGTGTGTGTGTGTGTGTATGTTGTGTGTGGTGTTACACATGTGAGAAAATATGCTAGTAGATGCGCTTAAATGACCATGTGTGTGTGTGTGTTTTGTGTGTGTTCATGCAGGTATTTGTATACGTGTAATCATACAATAAACATATTTAAGTCAACAATAATGCCTTCATACTCATACTAAATACTAACCACATCATCACGCGAGAGAAAACTTAAATGAAGCACTTCTATCTATGATGAAATATTATACACAACACACTGGTCTAAATGACCACATTTGATCAGTATCTTAGAGGCCTAGCTGCTCTAAAGAACAAGCAGATATAAATATATATATATATATATATATATATATGTATATATACTCTATTCTTACAGTTCTATCACCCGTGTGTTACCGGGGCCCGAAAGGGGAGCAAAGAATAGTAACACTGTACCCTACCAGGCATGTCGTAAAAAGCAACTAAGGAGGGTTGGGCATGGGGCTGGTTAACTTCAACAAACATGGACAAGTAAAATAAAGACTATAAATCAACTCAGCCGCCCAAGACAGAAGAAGGTCCTCAGGAAAGGAGGCGCATGAAGCAACCTAGAGAAAGCCGAAAGGAGTCTGGGTTGCCGACTAACCTTTTTTCGTCTAGGAATATCTCCAGGATTGGCACGTGGAATGTTCGCACTCTGTGTGATCAAGGGAAAACTGCACAGGTAGCAGCAGAAATATCAATTACAGGATTGATATCCTGGGTCTCTGCGAGACACGGTGGAAAGGCATAGAGAAGAAGAGATTGATCACAGGAGAAAT
The DNA here is from genome assembly GCA_024509875.1 of Oreohelix idahoensis. Lineage (NCBI taxonomy): Eukaryota > Metazoa > Mollusca > Gastropoda > Stylommatophora > Oreohelicidae > Oreohelix > Oreohelix idahoensis. The sequence goes on from JAMPIV010005338.1 coordinate 296,314, forward strand.
GGTGTTGTCCTCAGGACATGAGGAGGAAAGAGCCCACCACAGTGAAGGGGTGGCTCTTATGCTGTCCAAGGAAGCACAGAAGGCACTTATAGAATGGGAAGCAATGGGACCCCGAATTATAACAGCAAGGTTTAAATCAGCCAAAAAGAAAGTAAATATAAACATCATTCAGTGTGTCACAGAGGTTCTACGATCATTGAATTGCCTATATCCTCTTCTTTGTCTTTCACCCGTATCCTCTATGTTATTATCACTCTTTACCTTTTTCCTGTATTTTTCGAATCCATTCGTTTGCGAAAAATATTTTTTTCCCATTCTCACTTTCGCCAGTTTCGTTTCTCATTTAGAAACGCATTTCATTGCGGATTAAACAAGTAACTTTTTACGTAACGTGTCAGTCCCTCGCACCAGACGATTTGGCGTAAGAATGCATTCAGTCAATCGCTGCAGATTGACGAAATAACTGTGAATATTTTGGCTATCTCAGACATAGGGTCGACATATCGTCTGCATTCTCACTTGTCAAAACGTAGTTTTTCGGTGAGCGCTGAGGTGAGGCGTGAATCCCAACATCTCCCCGGGCGCAGTATCAGACATTTGTCTGGTATTTTGCATCTGACACGTAGTTTCCTCGGTAGATTCTCAGTGTCAGGGTGGAGAAGGCGCCATCACGCATTCGCTCAGAATGGTCATTTTGGCGTGAGGTGCGAAGACAGGAGGTGTTAAGAGAAGGGGAGGCTATTGCGTAGTTATGGAAATAGTGTACATCTTTGTCTGGTGTTTCATATATACTGGAGGGAGTTAGATTTCATTTTCACTCAGTAACTTCGCAGTCAAGACTAGAGCAAGCCTTCGTTCGATTTCTAGAATCTCTGTTAATAGAGATGTCATTTAGTATGATCGTAGTGGTTTAAGTTCTTAGTAGTTCTGTGTTGAGGTAAATCTTATATTATTTATCTAGTATTTTGTGAGTGTTAAAGTGTTAAATCGCTTATTTCATTTTGCTAGTTAGATTTGTGCAGAGAGTTAAATTATTAAGTCTGTTATATTCTCTAGTCGACGAGTTACAGTGGAAAGCGGAATAAATTATAATTTCTAGCTTAAAATCATGTAGCCATAATGGATTTAATTTAACTGATAATACGCAGTCGAGAATATATTAAAACTAACTTATTAAATGACTGCTACATCTTGAGTATTGACGGAATGCGTAGGTATTCCTAATTCAGGATGTTTGATTTTTAAATATAACTTATTCCACGGGAAGTGTTAAACTATAAGACAAGCTACGCTTGCAGTTTAAAGTATCAGTTATATCCGAGTACATAGTATGTATAATTATTTGATATGTGCTTTTTCCATTTATATATAGTGAAACTGTGGTACCCAAACTTTGCCAGCGTTTGAGTAAAGAGATAATCTGTGAAGAAAACAACAAACATTCTTACCTTAAAGATTTGATGTATAACCTTTGCAAGAACTTTAAGATTTTAAAGAAGTAACGGGTCATCGAGCCTGATTTGACTCTTCCTGAGAACACTCTAGTCATTTTTCAGCCTTTGTGGCAAGTAACATATTACAATCAGTAACTTTCCCGACACTGTTGACAAGTGGTGGTGTGACCAACTAAATTCCTATACTGAGAGAAGGTGCCGACCTGACATTCCTCTTTCATTTGAAATCTAAGATGTTGACACTGTGCTCGCTATAAACGCTCGTGCCCGGACAATTTTATGTGACTTAAACAGACATCCAAAAACAACAGTATTCACAAGAGAACGGTCCCGGAAGTAGTGAATTCAACCCGTCTTTTTGGACCTGGGGTTTTCTTGGCCAAGATTACCATTGAAGATTCTGTATGGGCAAGTCCTAAAAATATTGTTTTTTTTTTGTTCCCGAAGTGGCTACCAAAGCTGTGAGTATAACAAAAAAAAATGCACGTGATCACAGTTGAATGAATATAGTGAATGCAGGACTGAGCGATCCCTTTATGGTGGTAATTTGACACCCATTCATTTTTTGCTGTCATAACATTTCTTTATGCAAGGTATTGCTAATTATATATATATATATATATATATATATATATATATATATATATATATATATATATATATATATATATATATATATATATATATATACATATATACATATATATTCCCTTAGACTAGATCAGAGTATCCAGTCGGTTTATACCTTAAAGGGGAAGAATTTTAGACTAAATCATATGTATCTGTGACTCTTTGGGCTATCACTTTCTTCTAACGGGACTGTGAGCTATACATCGAGGGAAGGATCATACCAACGGGTCTATCATTCTTGTAGCATTTCTTGATTTTTTGTTTATGATTTTTTTGTATATGCTTGATGTGATTTGATATGTTGTGAGAGAAGTTTAGTCTAGATAAATAAACTACTCATAAAATTTATTCCAGCGTGTCGGTCAGTTCGTTTTCCCAAACTATTCATATAATCATTGTCATAGTTTTTCCCACGTCTGTACGTCTAACTGTCGTCTTATGTGTGTATGTATGTGAGTGGATATATATATATTTTTCATATATATGTGTGTAGACTGTCTGACTCAATCTAAATCTGTCGTAGAAGATAGGTGAAAGAGAGAAGATTTCTTGATTTCAGAGACAGCCTCTATCACATTTCTACCATCTCACTCGTGGAAATCTATTGCTATTACTACTTCTCACTGTGACTATCACTTATTCTAATCTATTCAGAAGGGACCAACCCAAGTCTTAATTCCCCTATCAAAAATCTACGACACAGTGTTATGCACCAACAAACGATAAAGAAGAATCTTTGAAAGAAGACTTTTACACCAGACTACAAAGTGTCTTGAACAATAAGAAAAGAAAGGACATCACAATTTTGATGGGGGACCTAAATGCGAAAATAGGAACAGACAACACTGGCTTTGAAGAAATCATGGGAAAGCAGGGATTAGGTATGATGAACGAGAATGGGGAACTATTAGCAAACTTCTGTGCTTCAAATCAACTAGCTATAGGAGGAAGCATATTTCCACATAAAAGAATACATAAAACAACATGGATATCACCAGACCACAGAACTGAGAATCAGATTAATCACATATGCATAAGCAAGAAAATTAGGTCATCATTGCATGATGTGAAAGTATGTAGAGGAGCAGATGTTGTATCAGACCACCATCTTCTGTTGGCTAAAACAAAATTAAAACTCAAGAAATTTACAACAGCATATAGCTATAGACAACAGTATAATGTGAGATATCTAATAAATCAGGAAATAAGAGAAAAATTATCAATCACAGTATCCAACAAATACCAAGTACTCGAACAGCTGGAAGATGAAACAGATACGGAAGACCACTGGCAACAAGTAAAACATATATGGAACGAGACATGTGAAGAAGTACTGAGAAAAAGAGAACATCAGCACAAAGCATGGATAACAACAGAAACCATTAGTAAGATAGAAGACAGGAAAAACAAGAAAGCAGATTTAAACAGAAGCAAAAGCAGAAGCTCCAAAGCCAAGGCTCATGAAGTGTACATAGAAGCAAACAAAAAAGTAAGAAGAAACATCAAAAGAGACAAGATGAAATATATTGATGATTTGGCAAGGGAAGCAGAGGAAGCTGCAGTCAAAGGAAATATGAGGGACCTGTACAACAACACAAAGAAGCTAACAGGGAAATATAAGCAAGCAAATGGCCTCATAAAAGATAAGAATGGAAAATTGCTTAGTAGTATAGAAGAACAAATGAAGAGATGGACAGAACATTTTGAGGAACTTCTCAATAGACCATCTCCAACTAATCCCCCAGACATCCAGCCAGCAGAAGAGGAGCTACAAATCAGTTGTGAACGACCAAGTAGAGAAGAAATAATGAAAGCCATAAAGCTTCTGAAAGATGGAAAAGCAGCTGGTCCAGATTGCATTCCAAAACAGATATTGATACCTCTACAGAGATATTAAACAAACTACTTGGCAAAGTCTGGGAGAGAGAGGAAATACCAGCAGAATGGAAGGAAGGTTATCTGGTCAAGTTGCCTAAGAAGGGAAATTTACAAGAGTGTACAAATTATAGAGGAATAATGTTACTATCAGTGCCAGCAAAAGTATTAAACAGAATCATCCTGGAGAGATTAAAAGAGTCCATAGACAAGCAACTGAGAGATGAACAAGCAGGTTTTCGACAAAATAGATCCTTTACAGACCAGATAGCCACATTGAGAATAAAAGTTGAACAAAGTCTGGAATGGAATTCACCGCTTTACATCGGATTCGTAGACTATGAAAAGGCATTTGACAGTGTAGACAGAGAATCGCTTTGGAAATTGATGAGGCATTATGGAGTTCCCATGAAGATCATTAACTTAATAAAGAAGACCTATGAAGATATGACATGTAGAGTTCTTCATGAAGGACAGCTTACAGAACCGTTTATGATTAGAACGGGAGTGAGACAGGGATGCCTCTTGTCACCATTTTTTTTCTTACTAGCAATAGATTGGGTTATGAAAATATCGACATCACACAACAGAAATGGAATCCAGTGGAATCTGACTAAACAGCTTGATGATTTGGATTTTGCAGATGACTTGGCTCTTCTGTCCCATAACCATAATCAGATGCAAGGGAAAATGAAAATCTCGATGAGAGGTCACAACAAGTGGGCCTGAAAATACACAGGGAAAAGACAAAGATTATGAGAATAAATGCAAGAAATGATAACAAGGTTGAACTTGAAGAAACACCACTAAAACATGTAGAATCTTACACTTATCTTGGAAGTAATATAGACAACGTTGGAGGGACAGACAGTAATATCAAAATAAGAATACAAAAAGCAAGAGGAGCTTTCATTGCATTCGGAAACATATGGAGAACAAGAGAAATCAAGTCCAACACGAAAATAAGAATCTTCAACTCAAATGTGGTCAGTCCTATTGTATGGCTCTCAGACATGGAGAACAACAAAAACAACAACCAAAAAGCTACAGACTTTTATAAACGGGTGCTTGCGTGGAATAAAAGAACTGAAATGGTATGACAAAGTCACAAATGTGGAATTGTTGACAAGAACCAGACAAGTGCCAGTGGAACAAGAGTTGAGAAGAAGACGCTGGCGATGGATAGGACACACATTGAGGAAACCTGTTGATAACATTACAAGGCAGTCCTTATTCTGGAATCCACAGGGAAAGAGAGGCAGAGGTAGACCACAAAACACATGGAGAAGAGAACTGGAAACAGAAGTGAAAATGATGAGGAAAACATGGACAGAACTTGAGCGGATGGCACAGGACAGGAAGACTTGGCATGTGTTTGTTGAAGGCCTATGCTCCTTGGAGAGCTAAAGGGTATTGATTGATTGATTACATCTCTATACTAAACGTAATAGGCATAGGCTACTCACGGAGCTAGAGGGTACCCTAATCTTTCTCTCACAGAAATCACTGATTTAATATTAACCACACTTACAGCTCACAAGAATGCAATATAAGTATTACTTAACACTACACAAATAATAATAATGGTAGTACGTACACACTTGTATACAGCGCATCGCGGCATTAGAATTCCTCTAATAAAATCACTTAGTACTTTACGCATTTAACACACAGTCTCACGGTTGAAAATAGCGATGAGATATACGTGAAATTCCATTAAAAAACACATAAAACGCCAATCAGCTTGTATCAAACTATAGGTAGACAAACGCTAAAAAGTATTAACTTCTAAACCTGAAACGTATAATATTACTTAATGTTAAGTATTATAAAATGTTCTCATAGGTAAGCATGCCTCAATGGCGTTTGCTCTCTTAGCACAGACGCAACTATGCAACAGCCCGAACCTCACTTGGTTATCGAACGAGGGCGCGTTTTGCACAAGAAGACGTTCTGGCTACTTCTCAGCTCTGACTGAAGCCTTCAACTCTTTTAGTTTAAATCTTACCTATACTCCCCGGTACCTTATGATAGCCACGTCAAAATGTCAGGCTTTCACGTAGCGTTTAAAGGATAAGAGAATTATTTAGAGGAAATAATAGATCTGATGTGGAAGATTTGGCTCAAGGAATCCCTGCTGGGTTTTCCCACTTCCGGATGGTGACGAAGAGGGTAAATTCTCCTAACTCGACAGGTCTGGAAAAGATTGTAAGGAGATATTTGGTCTCTCGCTACCGTCGTCCCCTTCTCAGTTATCTATTATTATTATTCCTTAATTTATATTATATTTTACCGGCCCCCCCCCCCCCCCCTCCCTTATAAAGGAAGATAAACATAGACAATATTCAACATCTAATGGAAGGAACAAAGCGTGGGGTACAGTATATACACCCAATTGGTTTATTGCAATAAAATGAATAGATGGTGAATGATAGTATTGTCGATGGAATTAGTGTCTGCTGTATGTATTATGTGTCTCACAATTCAAGTGTTTTTCATCATGGATGACTAAACTAGGCATTGATGTAGTGAGTTCCCTTTTTCGTGGACTTAGCTTTTCAGCCCCCGGCTGATAGTGAAGTGTGGTTAGTTCTCCGGTCTCCTGACGTTGCCCCCGGTAGGTCTTGAATGGTTCGGATTTTCCTTCTCTGTGCTCGACTTCGTATTCTGCGCTGAGATTGGACTGTCGTGCAAGGCTCCACCATAGACTGAAGACAAATACGACGGCTTCATTAATTTTCTAGCTTTAGAAAGCAGTCTTTCCCTAAGCCGTCCCTCTGCCAGTCATCTCAGATTTTAGTCTCTAACATCATATGTCTAGAGTCCAATCTTGAATTCAAGTTTCTCCTGTCTGTCCTTTATTATATTACTCTGCCCCAGTGGCAGTATTATAATTCTTTAGACGGATTTATCGTCAGCTTAACCCGATGAATTATTATAAATGTCAGTTAAACCCACCAACTTTTATCATAGAAATGTCGGCAACAGTATTCTAGTTCTGTGCCTCTAGCCTAATCGTCATGTCATTATGATGAATTTAACAATTAATTGGACATCCGTGTTTTAGAATTGTCTGACAACATTATCACACACTTCATGTCTGGTCGCATCGTCATATAATTTATAATGAATATATGTCACGGTCTGTCAACATTATCGTTAATATTAATTTCCGTTAGTCTAAACGTCGGGTCGAAATTAATCAAATAATATGGAAATTAATAGCTATATATATATATATATTCCCGTTATACATTATTATGAACATGTACATATCCCGTGGGATCATAAAATATACCCGATCACATGTGGCTGGATGTGATCGTAAAACAAAAATATGAATAAAGTAAACATACCAATCTTGCGTCGATTTTGCAAGGTACTACACATTTCATCACATTATATTCTAGCGAGATTTCACTTACCTACTCAAAGATGGACGCTAACCCGCAATTAGACACGTGGCTTCAGTGCTTTTAATGCGAGAATTCGCCGATATCTGGGTTAGACCTAGCTGTCTCAAGATTTCCTGGGCAAGTGAAGAATGCTCGTGTTGGCGCACTTTTAGCGGGTCATTTCCGCTTGGACACGTGATCCGTAGCGTGCATCATGTGACCTTAGCCTCGTTTTAGACGCTCCAATCAATAATGTTAAAAGTCACGTGATGTTTTCCTAAGTGGCCTATACTGGTTCTATCTACCGAGGTCAGTGGTCAACCATGACGTCGTATCTAAAAATAGCGAGGAGAAAATACCGAACGCTAGGAGATTTTCCGCAAGTGACAATTCCCGGGACTTTGCGATCATGCATTGAGGATGAGAAAAAAATGATGTCACGTAATTAATAAAAAAAATGAAGAGAAGATTGGCCAAGTCGTCACACAAGCCCCTCCTCAAGTTTGACGTTCCGTCCAACTCCACTGGTCCTGTCTTCCTCTTCTTTTTCAGTTTCTCATATCTCCTCGGTTGCGTCCGGATGTCTGCTCAAAAAATCTGCCCCTACGTTGTTCTTCCCAGGTAAGTATTCTGGTTTTCTTCCTGGTTTTCCTTGGATGCCTACGTCTGCAGCAATGCTTCCCTAGGTCCTGTAACTGAGCTTTCCTGTGCAAGAGTCCATGTTCCCTATAAAAGTCACCCTTTCTTTTTCTTCGAGGGTTATGTGAGTTTTTCAATTTGCCAAAGCAAGGCCCCAATGTGCTATCAGCTGATTGAGCCCTTTTCATCTTATTCGGATGAATTTCTAACTTAGAGTCCCTCTCTATGCGTTTGGAGTCAGATCTGGTCTGGACGGCAGCCATAACCACAGGCTTTACTGGTTCTCCTAAAAAGACATATCTACGCCCTAACATCAGGGGGTAGAAAGGATCCTCTAAAACTGCAGCATTGATCTCCCCTTCCACATAGCGACAACTGACTTGAATCTTCGCTATGGGCAAATTTAAGGGTAATGCTCCCTTGAGTGGCCCCTGGATATCCACTGTTTCTGTGGTGAGTTGTTCGGGGTGCACCAGAGATGAAGAAACGACCGCGTCATAAGACAAACCTGTGTCATACATCCCGATGACTTGGTTGCCATTCACGGTCACTGTTTCCTGTATAGGTGGGTGATGGAGGCTATTCTGACTCACTGTCAGTTCCTTCCTGTCAACAGCCCTCACCTGCAAACATGCAACATGATGTGGAGGGTTTTTCCTTCTGCACTCGGCAGTATTGTGGTTGCTCATTTTGCACGTCTTACACCACTTTTCTCCCCGCCTCTGAGGCTGGAAAGCTGATCTCTGAGTAGTCTTGTAGTCTGGCTTGTCATGCTTTTTGAAGTTAGTATATGGTGGTTTCACTTGGGGGTCCATGTGTGACTGAGGTGTCGGCCTCGATAATTCTTCCGGTTGGTTCCACCGGGATGGGTCATTCTCCGTTAGCGCTGCCTGATATCGTTCCGCTAACTGGACTATGGTTTCCAAAGTGCTGGCCCCATTCTCTGTCAGAAATCTTCTCATGACGGAAGTCATGGTGTCCTTCAGTTGTTCAATAACGACCATCTCCTTCAGACCTTCCCAATCATGAGAAAAATTCCCTAGGGCACCCCACTTTTCCACGTACGAATCCAGTTTCGCAGCAAACTGAGCAACGCTCTCGCCAACTTCCCTCCTAGAGTTACGGAACCTCTTCCTATAGGCGTCAGCATGTAGCTCATAACGAACCAATAGTGCCTTTTTCAAAGAGTCGTAGTCATCCTGTAAACCTGGAGGAAGCTTGCTATACACGTCTCGACCGAGTCGGCTTGTTCCGAGAAAGCTTCGAATGGAAACGTCAAGGGTCCCAAAGTTGAAATGAGTGAGGATGGCAAAGGTCCTGTGCCCCCTGCGTGCAAGGAAGGCATATCATCTGACCGTGGCGATAGGTTGCCTGAGGAGGTAGATGCTGTCGCACCGGCTACCGGTTCAACTCTTTGAGCTTGTCCCTGCATCTCTAACTGCTTCATCTTCAGTGCATGCTCGCGTTCATCTCTCTCGCTTCTTTCTCTAGCGTCTACAGCTTTTATCCTCTCATCTATTTCTGCTAACTTTATTCGCTCTTCTCTTTCAGCTTTCGCTGTTTCTCGAGCGTAATACTTATCAGTCTCGACACTGACATAATTTGCAAGGTCCACCCCACTATAACCTAGATCTCGACCGGCCTCCCCTAGTGCTGCCTTAAGCTTAACTATTTCAGCCATCTTTTGCAGTTAAAGTCCACACTGAGTAAGCTAGTGCTACCTTCCAATAGTATTTCTAACAACAAGTAAATACTAATTATTTATCAGACTGCTGTAGAATGAAATTACTACAGTTATGGAGACTTAAGGTCTGTAATTCAATGAAATACAAAATCAAGAACTAACTTAATTAAACACAACATATATAAAGGGATTCACCAATCAATGCCTGAAATTCTAGAAAAAATGTTTTCTGTCTTTCTAGAGCTCACTGTGTGAAAATACATGTGTTAAAATGGTATACTGTAATGACTGAATGGATGATACTATCCCAGAGGTATGATAAAATACATAAGTTCAAATCCCGGACCGAGACACCAGTGTCACGTAGCGTTTAAAGGATAAGAGAATTATTTAGAGGAAATAATAGATCTGATGTGGAAGATTTGGCTCAAGGAATCCCTGCTGGGTTTTCCCACTTCCGGAGGGTGACGAAGAGGGTAAATTCTCCTAACTCGACAGGTCTGGAAAAGATTGTAAGGAGATATTTGGTCTCTCGCTACCGTCGTCCCCTTCTCAGTTATCTATTATTATTATTCCTTAATTTATATTATATTTTACGAGCCCCCCCCCCCCCTCCCTTATAAAGGAAGATAAACATAGACAATATTCAACATCTAATGGAAGGAACAAAGCGTGGGGTACAGTATATACACCCAATAGGTTTATTGCAATAAAATGAATAGATGGTGAATGATAGTATTGTCGATGGAATTAGTGTCTGCTGTATGTATTATGTGTCTCACAATTCAAGTGTTTTTCATCATGGATGACTAAACTAGGCATTGATGTAGTGAGTTCCCTTTTTCGTGGACTTAGCTTTTCAGCCCCCGGCTGATAGTGAAGTGTGGTTAGTTCTCCGGTCTCCTGACGTTGCCCCCGGTAGGTCTTGAATGGTTCGGATTTTCCTTCTCTGTGCTCGACTTCGTATTCTGCGCTGAGATTGGACTGTCGTGCAAGGCTCCACCATAGACTGAAGACAAATACGACGGCTTCATTAATTTTCTAGCTTTAGAAAGCAGTCTTTCCCTAAGCCGTCCCTCTGCCAGTCATCTCAGATTTTAGTCTCTAACATCATATGTCTAGAGTCCAATCTTGAATTCAAGTTTCTCCTGTCTGTCCTTTATTATATTACTCTGCCCCAGTGGCAGTATTATAATTCTTTAGACGGATTTATCGTCAGCTTAACCCGATGAATTATTATAAATGTCAGTAAAACCCACCAACTTTTATCATAGAAATGTCGGCAACAGTATTCTAGTTCTGTGCCTCTAGCCTAATCGTCATGTCATTATGATGAATTTAACAATTAATTGGACATCCGTGTTTTAGAATTGTCTGACAACATTATCACACACTTCATGTCTGGTCGCATCGTCATATAATTTATAATGAATATATGTCACGGTCTGTCAACATTATCGTTAATATTAATTTCCGTTAGTCTAAACGTCGGGTCGAAATTAATCAAATAATATGGAAATTAATAGCTATATATATATATATTCCCGTTATACATTATTATGAACATGTACATATCCCGTGGGATCATAAAATATACCCGATCACATGTGGCTGGATGTGATCGTAAAACAAAAATATGAATAAAGTAAACATACCAATCTTGCGTCGATTTTGCAAGGTACTACACATTTCATCACATTATATTCTAGCGAGATTTCACTTACCTACTCAAAGATGGACGCTAACCCGCAATTAGACACGTGGCTTCAGTGCTTTTAATGCGAGAATTCGCCGATATCTGGGTTAGACCTAGCTGTCTCAAGATTTCCTGGGCAAGTGAAGAATGCTCGTGTTGGCGCACTTTTAGCGGGTCATTTCCGCTTGGACACGTGATCCGTAGCGTGCATCATGTGACCTTAGCCTCGTTTTAGACGCTCCAATCAATAATGTTAAAAGTCACGGGATGTTTTCCTAAGTGGCCTATACTGGTTCTATCTACCGAGGTCAGTGGTCAACCATGACGTCGTATCTAAAAATAGCGAGGAGAAAATACCGAACGCTAGGAGATTTTCCGCAAGTGACAATTCCCGGGACTTTGCGATCATGCATTGAGGATGAGAAAAAAATGATGTCACGTAATTAATAAAAAAAATGAAGAGAAGATTGGCCAAGTCGTCACACAGGCAAAGCTCCGCCCATCACTCTAGGGAGCAAATCAGGAGTCATATGCTCAGTTTGGATGACATGAGATCACAATTTAGTAAAGATTATCTTCCCAAACGTACACAATTCAAGGTCCGCCCACTAGTGATTGCATTCCCACGATATCTCTTGCCTGGAGTCACACCTCTCACGTTTTCGGGCTCAACAAGGAGAGGTGTGTTCCTCTGGTGTCAGACAGCGCCGAGATGTCTAAAGCCAAGGATCGTCTCTCATTACATCTTCTGCGTCTCACACGTTTGTCTTCCTTTCAGATGGCAACGGTGTTTCGTTTAGATCGCCCACTCCCGTGTGAGAATGCCAACATGAGCACAGATATATACCGTAGACAAGATCGACAACTATTACTCAGTCTAAAATTACACCTTTCTGGCCACACGGTCACACTTGGTACAGATACACATTCCTGCCATTATGCAGACAACTAAATTAATACTCCAAAACAACGTCAACTAAGAATGGCTCAACCGATGGGCAGAAGATTTACAAGACGTGCCTGGTATAAAGAACCCACTCATCCACCAAGAATGAGAGCATCAGTAACCTACGATGTGTGAAGCAGAGCACAATCTTCCAGCTTAGATCATAACCTACAAAAAAGCAACAAACACCTAAACAAATGAAACTTCTCCCATGAGCCTAATTACCACAACTGTGCACATCCATATACTGATTGCTTGCTCCATACAAAACAGTTCAGCGTGTGCTCACTTGCCCAGGACTCTCTACAACTGTGCCCATCCATATACGGATGACCTGCTCCATACAAAACAGTTCAGCGTGTGCTCACTTGTCCAGGACTCTCTACAACTGTGCCCATCCATATACAGATAACCTGCTCCATACAAAACAGTTCAGCGTGTGCTCACTTGTCCAGGACTCTCTACAACTGTGCCCATCCATATACAGATGACCTGCTCCATACAAAACAGTTCAGCGTGTGCTCACTTGCCCAGGACTCTCTACAACTGTGCACATCCATATACAGATAACCTGCTCCATACAAAACAGTTCAGCGTGTGCTCACTTGTCCAGGACTCTCTACAACTGTGCCCATCCATATACAGATGACCTGCTCCATACAAAACAGTTCAGCGTGTGCTCACTTGCCCAGGACTCTCTACAACTGTGCCCATCCATATACAGATAACCTGCTCCATACAAAACAGTTCAGCGTGTGCTCACTTGTCCAGGACTCTCTACAACTGTGCCCATCCATATACAGATAACCTGCTCCATACAAAACAGTTCAGCGTGTGCTCACTTGCCCAGGACTCTCTACAACTGTGCCCATCCATATACAGATAACCTGCTCCATACAAAACAGTTCAGCGTTTGCTCACTTGTCCAGGACTCTCCACTGAAAGTAGAAAGCTACTACCAGGCTCTCTACAAATTCTTCAACTTGGCGTTGGCTGTGAACAAAGGACGAGAGAAGCAGCCCTAGTTAAACAGCAGCAACAACAACAACATCACCAAAAAAAACAAAAGAAAACTAGGGAGCGTTGTCTCATGATTGCAGCGAATTAAAAAATATTTACCTCATCCACCCACTTATATACCTGGTCACCCCTACTCATAAAGCTGGATCTAGTATAGTGAACTAACACTTTACTCCCCTGCGTTAGTATCTATAAGTAACAATCTATGCATTTACCTTTTTATGAACTTAAGTATAATAGTGTGCCGTGAAATTCTGAAGGACACTTAAGTGTGCCGTGAAGCAAAAAAGGTTGCGGAGCACTGAGATAAAGGATGATTTCTGAGTTAAAATTTGTCTTTTCTTCCAT